>OY755177.1:4754023-5356526 GCA_963576735.1 Bedellia somnulentella
ATGGTCACATTTCATGATGTGGCCAACTTAATTTGACCAGATCATAAAATCGTCAACGTTTCACGATTCTGTCATTCACGTTTGGCCAGATCGTAGAAATAGGGTGTCCTGTGAAATGCGATCCAAACTCTACGGTTTTTTAACATTAGCTCAGTTTTTTCGTAATTTGCAAAGTACTCGAGAACCTTTTCGTCGAAAACTCTTTTGTTATCACTATCTTCCTCGCTCAATAACGAATTATTAACATTTTTACTGCGAGAAACAACACTTTTGCCAGCGGCCGCCATCTTTACACATAAACAAAGCGTTTTCAGCGCCTTTACCGGTAATTAATGTAACTACTTTACGATATGACCAAATAATCTGAACCATTTCATGAAGAGGCCGCGCGTTTAGTTAACCATATCGAGAAACTATTTCTTATCATTGATGTGCCCAAACCACATCACGGTGTGGCCAATGTACAGTTGAACATTTCATGAAACACGACTATTCTATGAAATTATCGATCGTTTCATGATGTGTTCAAATTTACGATATCCCCACGACACATACATTAACTTGAAAACGCAATAAATAGACCAAATAGGAACATTTAGTTTTGAAGTACATACACATACATACATACATATACTCACGCCATTAATTCCCATTGGGGTAGGCAGAGACTATCGATCGCCACTTCGTACGATCCTGACAAACCTCTCTAGCTTCGTTTACATCCATCAATCTTTTCATACATGCTCTTTTATTCTTCATACTTCGGACGCCAGCCTTTTTGAGCACACTCTCAATTTGGTCCAAGTGTGTTCTCCGTGGTCGTCCTGTACTAACATTACCATCCACACTAGCTCTATAGATCCCTTTTACCAATTTTCTATCATCCATCCTCTCTATGTACCCAAACCATCTCAACATTCCTTTTTCTATCTTTCTTACAATATCATCTTTCACACCACACTTTTCACGAATAACACTATTTCTCACTCGGTCACACAATCTAACATTACAAATTTTTCTGAGGGACCTCATCTCTACTGCATTCACTCTGCTCTCATGCTTCTTCTGCCACACCCAACATTCGCTTCCATACATAAGCGTAGGAACAAGAACAGCATCATGCACAGCCATTCGGGCCTTTTCAGACACCGATTGACTGATCATTAGGCTATTCATTGCTCCATTTACCGCATTACTCTTTTTCACTCTTCTTTCAATGTCTTCATCACATTTTCCATCCCTTGTAAACAAACTTCCCAGATATACAAACTCCTTCACCTGTTCCACATCCTTACCATCAATCGCAATCACGCATTCTGTCACATCTTCCTGTCTCTCAAAAACCATCGTTTTGGTCTTATCCACATTCACCCTCATTCCCTTTCTTACAAAAGACTCACATGCAATATTCATCATCTCTTGCAACTCTTCTGCCGATGATGCAAGTAGCACTTGATCGTCAGCATACAAGAGGCATTTAATGATGAATCCACCCATTCTTGGTCCATAATCACTTTCACGCAACTCGGTCAAACAGTCATCCGTGAACAAATTGAAGAGCCACGGAGAAGCTACACATCCCTGTCGGACACCCCTAGAGATTCCGAACCAGTCAGTGTTTTCCCCGTTTACTCTTACACATGCACTAGAATCCTCATAGAGTGATACCAATGCACGTATAAGTCGACTCCCCAAACCGAACTTGGATAACACCTCCCATAAACACTTTCTTACCACCCTATCATACGCCTTCTCTAAATCAATGAAGGAGCAATACACCTTTTGGTTCTTAGCTAAGAACTTTTCGGTGATGCTCCTTAGAGAGAAGATTTGATCCATACATCCCATTCCTTTCCTAAATCCCGCTTGCACATCCCATATTTTCTCATCAGTTTCATTCACCACTCTTTCAATCAGTACCTTAGCATACAATTTACCAACAATGCTGAGTAAGCTGATGCCGCGGTAGTTTTTAGCCTCTTGGTGTGACCCCTTTCCTTTATATAGAGGCACAATCACCGCCTTACACCAATCTCGTGGAACTTTGCCACTCGACCAGCATTTTTGGAAAAGGAAGTACAACCAAGAAGCCACCAACCCTTTACCAGCCCTCAGCATTCCGATAGTAATCCTATCATACCCTGCCGCCTTCCCTACTTTCATACTTTTCATTGCTTTCATTATTTCTTCCATACTAATCTCACTGTCACTGAAATCACCCATCTCTTCGTTCCAATCAACATTACTGTTAGTTTTGAAGTATAGCGAAATATTATGTTACATTTAAGTCTTATATCATGGTTACACATACCTTGAATCCTTGGACCGCGTAATATTCTGATGATGTGTCTGATGCGCAAGATGTGCCTGTTGCGCCTGTTGCGTCTGATTTGTCATATGCGCTTGATGTGTCTGATTGGTCAGATGTGTCTGACTTGTCAGATGCGTTTGATTCGTCAGATGTGTCTGATTTGGCAGATGCGTCTGATTGGGCATATGTGTCTGATGAGTCGCATGTTGTGAGGGTGGTGAAGGTCCATCTGATACTGAAAGTCTTTCTAGCTCCACTGCGCATACGCCAGGGTTTACGCCGCAGTTTGAACTCATATACTGTAATGAAAGTTAATTATTTAAAACATTGAAATTTGTACAATACATAATTTGGACACACTGTAAAGTCTTTTGTACAATAATGTATGTTGTATTTTATAACGACTTTTTAAAAGTGATGGGAAACATTTCAATAAACCCTGATAGAATATGATATAAGTATCTCAGATTTACATCATGGTCTGTCTGGGTTTAGAAGCCATTTATTATAAACTTGAAAAATAGGCAAGTTTTTCCTATACTAGTATAGATATATAATCGGATACATTCATTGGATCAAAGATTTCAAAATAAGGTTTTTGTTATACATTAGGAGCTAATTATCTGACTGAATATTATAAGATTATTGTTAATTTCTCGACATATATTAAAAGCAAATTGAGTTAGTAAGTAAAACAATAATTACCATATGTGTTACCTGTGGCATAGCATTTGAGGGCCCGACGACGGGTTGTTCTGTGCGATACATTGCCCTTGGATTGTTCGTGTAGAACATACTGACCATTGGTCCTTTTGTTAGTTGGTGGATCTCGCGGTCCAGTAACTGAGATAAATAAAATACATATTATAGAGAATATTACGATCCCATTCCTTCACGCAGGTTTTGTCGATATGGCTTTGGGATGTGGGATTTTTAACTACTTCTAGAAACATTATCATAAACGGTCCTATGACTGAGTGTTTGAAGTGACTGAGTTTTTTTTTATATCGAAACATTACAGCATTGTGTATAGGTTCATAGTATAGATTATATCTTACATACATACATACATATACTCACGACTATAAATCCCTAGAAGGGGTAGTCAGAGCTAAGGAATTAGAAATTCCTCAGCCACTTTTGGAAAGTTGAGTGGGGAAAAGATGGTGAAGTAAAGGTTGTTGGTGATGGGTCTCCAACCGCATCGCCCAAAAATCCCTTAAAAGCCCCAATACCGTTAGTCGCCTCTTACGTACACCCATCGGTAGAAACGGGGTGGTGCTATTCTAAGCCGACACTACACGGCAATTCTATTTATATCTTCTTTTTTAAAAAAATATGTTTGAAACTTAAACTTATACTCTTTGAACAACATAATCCCAAAATCATTCCACCCACCTTATTCATAATCCTATTCTAACATTCTGATGCTCTGGCTACCCCTTCTAGCTTTTACTTTTAGTGATTTATAGCCACTGAATGTATGTATGTTTCACTATATTTCCACCCACCTTATTCATAATCCTAGCAAGTTTGACCGGATCGTCTTTATAAGTAGACAATAATGTCAAAGCCAATTCCCCTCTTTGCCTTCTCGTGCCTTCACAAAGTAAGGGATGTTCTGCTTCAGACACATTTGCTTTGAGGCCTAATGCTGCCACTGCTGCTTCAAAACCTAACATTTCATCGGTTGGTAGGCGGCTCTGAAAAATATAATATTGTTAGTTAATTTGGTGTATAGTCAGCTTATAATGCTGGTAATGCCATATCTTCCCATAAGTGTAGTATGAGGTGATTGAGGTTTTTGTGACGTTTGAAGTAAGATGTGGTTAGAAACTTATCATCAACAACCCTTTTCCCCTTACAACTTTCAAAGGGGATGTTTTGTTTATTTGATACAATTATAAGTGATATGGCACAGATGGTATGTAAGTTTATAAAATACTTGCTAATTAATACAAATTTTCTTACCGGATGTTTGTTTTCTTTGTCATTTGCCGAAAGCACTAACACATCAAACAAGAAACTGGCCAGAGCTATGGGCAACAGTGTTGGACCACGATGCCTGCAAACAAATATTTTTATTATTAGTAAAGATTCAAATTTTTTAGAACCATTCTTGATTTATATCAATCTGTTTCCGATTGAGTCAGTTTTTACATACTTAACATTTAAATCCACAAACCTCAGCAATCCATCTCTCAACTGCTCAGCCTTTTCTCGCGCTAAAGCTAGCTGATCACCTCCCGTAGGCAACTTCTTGAGAAGCGCTACCAATTCTGTCTCTTGGTTGTTCAGTTTTACTTCTAGCGCTTTCGTGCTAGCCGGAGGTCGGGCCATTTCTAACGCGAACAAGCCTACGCGGAAAGCTAGTTCGTGGTGTTCGCTGAATTCTGCTAAAACCTGTAGAGGAACGAGTTTTTGTAACTGTCAATAATGTACTAGATGTGTATTATTAACTAAATCACACAATATGTTATCACTTGGTATTTGATGGCTTCCATACATTCACATCGAACATATATCGATATTTTTCTACTTAATTTATTAAAAAGTAGTGGTCCGATTCGGGTTCGTACGGATAGTGTTAAGTATTTTTCACTGCTCACCCCTACCATATTTAGCGTTATTATGCCATGTTGCTTCCAAAAGTCTTATTTTTCAAGTCCATTGGTGAAAGAATCTTGAAAATTGGTTTAAATAGTTTAGAATTATTAAACAGTAGTTTTTGAGCCTAACATTTCAAACAAAGTTTTCCTCTTTAAACACATCAGTGTAGATAATATTTTCGTCTATTCCGATTCTTGGCCGTCAAAGAGAAACGAATACGAAAAAGGGGGCTAAACGGACCTTCGTATCAATTAACAGTTATGGTGAAAATATGGTTCCAAGGCATTTAATTTACTTATTTAATATTCGAAACTATTTTTTGGTGTGGTTAAAAAACGAAAGGTGAAGGACTGCAGAAACTCATGCATAGTTAGGTTTATTGTAAAACCAATTGGAATAATTTTATTTTATACTTACAGTACAAAGAAAAGCGCATTTCGCCAGCGTGGCCGACGCCAAACACGACAGGCGATGACTGGCCGCCGACACTCGAGGCATGGGCGCGTGGCGGCGTTTGCCCTTCTTTAGGTCATACGCGTTGTCGCCGACACCTATAAAAACGAACATTAATTTGACAAACATACATATATATTTACGGCCATAAATCCCAAAATGGCGTACCCAGAGCTTTGGCGCTAGAAACTCCTTAGCCACATTTGGAAGTTGATAGGGGGACAAGATGGTTGAAATAAGGTATAGTTGGAGAACCATACCAAAAACATTTTCTATACAATGTTTTTAACACTCAACTTCCAAAAGTGGCTGAGGAATTTGTTATTCTAAAGCTCTACTCCTTCTAAGGATTTATAGCCGTGAGTATATATGTGAAACAGAATACAATAACAATAAAAACGTGCCCGTGCGCGTGCAATCCTTCGGTACGCGAATGAACTATATCGCTAGTGAGCCATGTATGTGTGTGTGTATAGTTACTAAGCGATATATCGCTAGCGAGCTATGTATGTGTATGTATAGTTACCGAGCGCAGGCGGGCTGGCGAGCAGTTCCCGCGCCAGCGTGATGGCGAGCGCGGCCGCGTCCCGAGCGTGTCCGTGCGCGTGCAATCCTTCCGCGCGCGCGAATGATATCTCCCAGCCGCAGTGCCAGGCGACGCCCTCCTGTATTGGGATTTAATGGTTAAAACAAGGTCAGGTGTACGAAGTGAAAACATGGTTCTAATCTATATATTCTTAAAAGAAATCATAGTCCAATAGCCTATTACTATGTTAATGGTTACATAAATGATGAAATAGCTTGGTGTCACCAGGGCTCTGTGCAGGATGTTTCCGGGCTAACACCAAAATTGTAATGGACTTAAAAAAGATGGATGTTGACGAGTTTCTTACGGGTTCTTCCCTCAACAAAACACCTTCCAATTCCGAAGTAAACTTAGTATTAGAATTTGAAATATGACGTTCAAAAAACAAAGATTTATCTTTTTGAAGACTTTGAAATAAATGATTATTTTATTTTAATTTTTTCTTGGTTGAGTAAATAGGCGTGGCAACAATTCACATGCTCAGCGAGCTTTGTACAAAGTTGCTTGTTTTACTATACGGGCCGTGTAGCATTTCACAGTCTCCCCATTTACTCAATATGTACCCAAGCTGTGACGCTGCTACGCACTGTCTACAGGGTGTCACCAAAATGACCGACAGTATTACAAGTACAACTGTACATAACACATTGAACAAGTTTCAATGGCGGTAAGTAAAAGAAAAGTTAATTAGAAATTATGATCGTTTTTTTCTTAGTAGAGTTTAAAATATCTAACTATAAGGTAAGTTTAATAAATTATAGAAAATCATAGTAGCCAGCAACGAACAAGATGGCGCTCGCTTAGCATCTAATCTTGATGATGCTAACGTTTTGGTAGGCGTCTTTTTGTTACCAAAACAAGAAACACGATTTTTGTCATTAAAGTAGAAAACCCTTAGTAATGCCTTTTAAAAAAAACCTTCCTGACTTTTTTTCTCCGCCACTTTCACTAAACTAAACTACTTCAAATAATCATATTTTTAAACATACCACAGCAGTTGTCGAGCCAGAATCCTCTCCTGCCACCGCTCTTCTAGCGGCCGCCGTATCATAGAAATACAGATGGCAATCATCGTCAGACACTGAATCATCATTGGAGACTCTGCGATGATCATCCGAGGATATAGGAGGAGAACTGGATTCCTGTGAATCGGTTTCAGCACCGCTTTGCTGGAGTATTTCCTCTTCGTTCTCGCAGAAACCTTCGGATGAAACGCTTGAGTGATTGCCGTCTTGTTGGGGTGGGTCGTTGGCAACTTCTCGGGAGCCACATGCCTGGATATTATGTTGAATCTTTAAATGATTAGAAAATAGAAATCCCTTTGAAATGAAGGGCTATAAGCATGTCTTACTAAAGGTTGTGAGAGGCTAATAGAAGATGAGCTGAGTGGCAGTTTTTGAGCGAAGAAGTCCAGCAGTGGGTGTTGATGATATGGTAAGTTCAATAAACAAGTCAATATCATGAATTGACTTTGGGTCTAATTCGAGCTATCTGATTGTTATACTTACATACTTACAATTGATACATTAATATATTAACAAAAAGTAAAAAAAGAGAATAATTCAACATACATATATTTTTTTTAAAACCGAAGCTTGAGTCATTTATTTACCTTCAAAAAAAATCTCTTATCTTTAAGTACCTTATTGGGAACTAAGCGTCAGTATATTGGTTGTTCTTTAATACTAACCTCCTGCAAATCCTCGAAGGCATGTCCAGGCACCTGTCTAGAGGTCCCTGGCACAGCCAAATCGACACTAAGCCGACTTGACCGATTGACTAAAGTGCGATGACCCTGAATTGCTGGGTCACCGTTTGTTAGGCGATAACTTAGCGACATTTCGTTGTTTAGCACTGCTTTTGAGGAGTTTACCTGTTGGGTTATTATTGGTTAGATATATGAATCAATTGATATTGTAAATATTTAGTTTAGGGCCGAAAACTAGTAACTGTGTTGTTTAAATTGAATTTCCAATAATTAACTTTAAATTATATATAATTATAGCTGTGTAGTGTCGGCTTAGAATAACACTACCCCATTTATGCCGGTGGGTGTACGTAAGAGGCGACTAACGGTATAGGGGCTTTTAAGGGATTTTTGGGCGATGCGGTTGGAGACCCATCACCAACAACCTTTATTTCACCATCTTTTCCCCACTCAACTTTCCAAAAGTGGCTGAGGAATTTCTAGTTCCTTAGCTCTGGCTACCCCTTCTAGGGATTTATAGCCGTGAGTATATTGTATGTATGTATGTAACTTTAAATTAATATGTGCATGTACATTATAACAAAAAACAATCAATCTTATAAACCTCAACTGTTGATTTTAACAATGCAGTAGTTTAAGAAGAAGAATTTCATATGTTTCGCACCAAAAAGAAAACTCTTAATAAATAAAGACCAATATAATATTTAATACTTATTACATTAACAGTAAATTACAATACAAAACCTGTATCAAACGAAAAAGGTGAACTGAAATTTCCGCCCAACACAAAATACGCAAATTACAATACAGAAACATAAGGTAACAAAACCACACTCACCTGATGCACACTTTCATTCTGTTTATCCGAATGTCGAAATATAGTGAACGGGCTATGATACAACGGGTTCAAGTCCTTAGTATAAGTAACCCCTTGTATCGGATAATCGTCCCATTCTAAGAAACACGCTTCCATGGCCGGATGGAATCCTGGGAACACTTCACTTTCACTAATACCATTGATATAAGGTCCATGGTGTGATCGTGAGCCGCTGCCATGGGCTCTCGGATGGCCAGAGCCTGATGAAGATATATGGCTGTTTCGATTCTTTGCCACTTTGTCCAGAACTTTCATGTGCCATTGAGCGAATTGCTCGTGGAGTGTGTCTCGTTCGTGCGGTGCTAAAGCGGGATTTAAGGCCGCTAAGCGCCACAGTATTACGACCTGAAAGGAAGTAGATACATTTTTTATTAGGGTTTTATTTAAATAATAAGAGTGGTAAGCGCCACGCTTGGCACTAGGGTTGGCGATCGCAGGACGGTCTTACTAATTGGAGTTTTAATGTTTAATATAAAAATACTATATCAGAAAACCTGCTTATATATAACCTGCTTAATCCAATGACGTTAGTAAATACGTAATAAAATCAGATACTCCTTCTAAATATCTGTAACCAGACCCGTTAACTTTTTTTTTATTGGATTGAAAATATTAGATCAGCTGATTAAGCTCACCTCAGCTCTTGTATGTAATATTTTATTAGATCTGCCTCTTCAAGAAGATTTTCGCGCGCCTCAGCGCCTGACGGCTTTGTACGCGGCCCGTACCAAGCTTAACGTATTTTCCATTTGGCCGTCGTGGCACGTTACAATGGACAATACGGCCCCCTGATTACGTATCTTTTGCAACTGACGATTGTGTCGCAAGTTGCACGATTGTTGCTGTCAATTTCATAAATTTGGATGCGATTCGACACTTTCGTCAGCAACAATATTGCAACTTGCGACACAATCGCGGTCGCTATCATTTATATTAAAATCATACAATATTAAAATCTGCTCGTCCGCACCACGACTAAACGGCTAAACATCACTTTACAAACCAGTGTGTTGAAAATATAATTACCTCATCGCACAAAGACGAGCAAGCGTGCTGCGCGGCGGAACTACCGCCGCCATGTTTGCCGCCGCCGCCGCCGCTCCACGACACTAGCGCCGCGTGGGTAGAAAGGGACAGTGACATTCTAAGCCAGCGCTACACGGTTTCTTGGTTTTTGTATAATAAACTAATCGGTGTATCCGTGTATTGTCGGCTTAGAATAGCACTACCCCGTTTCTACCGATGGGTGTACGTAAGAGGCGACTAACGGTATTGGGGCTTTTAAGGGATTTTTGGGCGATGCGGTTGGAGACCCCATCACCAACAACCTTTACTTTACCATCTTTTCCCCACTCAATTTTCCAAAAGTGGCTGAGGAATTTTTAATTCCCTAGTACTGGCTACCCCTACTAGGGTTTTCTAGCCGTGAGTATATGTATGTATAATAAACTAATCGATATACTTGCATACAATATTAAAATCTGCTCCTTCGCTCCAGCGACGGAGCGCTGTAAGCTGTGTGATCCGCCATACGGTTACGATACGACACTATGTGCGAAGGGGATAAACATCACTTCACATCACAAGCTGAAGTATTATAAATAAGATTACCTCATCACACAAAGAAGAGCAAGCGTGCTGCGCAGCGGAACTGCCGCCGCCATGTTTGCCGCCGCCGCCGCCGCTCCACGACACTAGCGCCGCCTTCGTGCTGTACCACCATACTATTATCTGGAAATAATGGGAAATAGGTTAATGTGGTGTTTAGATATTTTGTGGACAATCTCTTCCGAAAATCGACTTGATTGACTGATTCTTATGAAATTAGTGTAGGAACAATAGGTCTGAGAATAGAACGTAAACAATTTACGAAACAATTTTTTTTACTACTTTTATAAGACAGTAGTTTATTACGTAGTCGCAGTTTCAAGTAGCCAATATGTCTGATAAATGTTGATGATTACGTTTGATAGGAATGCATATCTGGTGGATCTTACTTCTTGAGAACTAGGTCTATCAGTTTCACCCTAAAGGAACACCTCAATAAAAACCAATCATACATACATACATATTCTCACGCCGTTAGTTCCCATTGGGGTAGGCAGAGACTATCGATCGCCACCTTGTACGATCCTGGCAAACCTCTCTGGCTTCGTTTACATCCATCAATCTTTTCATACATGCTCTTTTATTCTTCATACTGCGGACACCTGCCTTTTTGAGCACATTTTCTATTTGATCCAAATGTGTCCTCCGAGGTCGTCCTCTACTAACATTACCTTCCACATTGGCTCTATATATCTCTTTCACCAATTTACTGTCATCCATCCTCTCTATGTGCCCAAACCATCTCAACATTCCTTTTTCTATCTTTCTTACAATATCATCTTTTACACCACACCTTTCACGAATCACATCATTCCTCACACGATCACATAACCTTACATTACACACTTTTCTGAGGGATCTCATTTCTACTGCAAACCAATCAATTCAGTAATAATCTCAATGGAGGTTATGCGTTCTATATTTTTTTTAACATCTTCGAACTAGCAACAGTTGATTCTACATGCTAAATTTCACGGCAATATAAACTATCGACCCAAACATACACACATACAAAATGAACAATTAAAAACCCCTTTTGTAAAACCTACCTGTTCACACGCCATAACCTCTTCGGTAATAATCTCAAGCAGTGGTATCGCATTCCTATCGTTCCTCTTGAACATTTCTCGTACTATGGACAATAGATTCCACATTCCCTCCGGCTCGCGACCTCTTAGCGGTCTGAGTAGAGATGACCATTCGGCCGCCGCGGGAGGGGCACTTGTGCTTAGGTAATTTACATCACTGGAAATTGAAAGAAAAATAGTTTAAATTTTGTTATTAAGTTCGAAGTGTAAGGATATAAATGTTAATTTGAAAGGTTTGCCAGGATCGGAAAAATTAGCGATCATTAGGATTTGCCTACCCAACGGGAACTAATGGTATATTTTTATATATATGTAGTCATGTTAGAATGAACAGTTGTTGTAGACAAAAGTGACAAAACTGGCTAGAGAATTTCTGATTTTCTTTAGGCTTTAACTCTTTTTTATAACTTGTTTGCTCAAAAAAAAGGTTGCTTACAACAAGATAACAAATTCAATCTATACATTTCATAGCAACATGCGCATTGTAGAACCTAAAAACTTTTGAGTCAACATGCCTACGATTTTATGAACATTAATTTAATTTTAAATTTTAAGTGACTTAAATGGACTAACAAAAGAACGAAAACTTAATCTTAATATATAGGAACTAAAAAAAAAAACAAATAAAAAGAAGACCATAACAATTACAATTTCATATCTTTGATTTTACTAACATTACCATCAAAAATGTCCAGGTCAGCTCTTAGTCTATTGCATGTGTTCTGTATACGAGTAAGGGGAGCGTGTAAGCCTACATTTGTGCGACAAATATTCGTTTTGAATGGTAACCGGTTTTCCAGTCTAGTTGTAATGCGAGGAACATTTACAACAACAATTTAAGGCCATAACTAAGCTAAATAATTCACTTAAGTCTGTATTTATTCCAGCTTGTACTTTTCATGTTTTTTCAGTCAGTACTTTACTTGCAGTTTATCTGCAGTAGTTAAGAAATAATATATATGTATGTATCTTGAAACATGGTAAAAAATAACAATGACGCCGAAATTTATATTAAAAAACTTCATATAAAATATACCATTTCTGAAGTTTATTTTATATATATAAAATCGTTAAGTTTTAAATATCAACTTACCTAAAAACAATGGGCGCCGGCACACAAAACTTGACGAGTATTTTATTAATATTATTATGCAGAGTCTTGTCATCGAGAAACCAGGACGTATATTCATAGGCCGAAGCGCCGGCCGTGGGGTCAGGAGCCCCACAGGTCGTGTTAATCTGGTTCGGCTGTGCTGATAACAACTCGTCCAGAATACGTTGAGCCGTGGGCAAAACTTGCCGGGGCAACTCCGATATAAGGTATTGAGCAAATTTCTGTAGTTGATCTCTTCTCAGTCTTTGTAGGGATTCCGAGACGGGTGCTCGGAGGCACACTTGAGTGGGCTGGGGAATAGATTGATTGCAATCAGAATTTTAATATTTTTGCGAAGTAGGATATCTTTGTCTTAAGGTGCTCCTTCACCCGGAGCATTCGCGTGTAATGTAGCGTTACAGATTTGAGAATTAAATCAGTAAAGGAGGAGAACCGAGCATTTCAATGCGCACCTTGAAATGATTATATGAATGATTGAATGCTCGTCAGTCAGGGAAGTAATTAATGTAATGTATGTTATATGTATGATGAACCTATGTCACAGTACACGTGAATGCTCCCGATGAGGGGGCACCTTTATTTAATTTACGTTAAATAAGGGACATTTTTCAGAATAATCCAGACCAATAAAAAGCCTGTCAAATTATTGAAATTACTTTCAGGCAGCTCTCCCGATTCAGAATTCGTTCGTGCTACTATTCAACCTCTTTTCGTCCATGCCGACCGGTGGCGACCGGCTAGTGCAGCCATACTCAACCTTTTTTTTAAAGGGGCCACAAACACGTTTCACTTAAGGTAGCCCGGGCCGCAAGTAAAAAAAAATTAGTTGTATAAATGAAAAGTAATATCAACCTAACTTTTAATAAAGATACATACTTACTTATATGTATGCCAAATGAAGAGTAATGTGACTTTTGGAACTGAGAGCATTTATTAAAACTTTA
Organism: Bedellia somnulentella; assembly: GCA_963576735.1. Classification (NCBI taxonomy): domain Eukaryota; kingdom Metazoa; phylum Arthropoda; class Insecta; order Lepidoptera; family Bedelliidae; genus Bedellia; species Bedellia somnulentella. The sequence goes on from OY755177.1 coordinate 4,767,323, forward strand.
TAAATATCTGACTTATCGTTGCATACTCCTCTTTTTATATCATCCAAATTCGCAAACATACATTGACCCAAAAAATGTTAGCATTATTTTTGCAAAACTTTGCACGCTTTTATATTTTTGCGGAACAATGCTCCAAAATTCCACATGTTTCCCTTTTTTCTTTGATAATCACCTCCAGGGAGGTGTAATTTTTAAAATCAATAAATTCATCAAATAACTCCGAGTAAGTACAATTTAAATCTGAAGCCTACACAGAAATAGTGTCTCTAAATTCCATGGATTTTCTACGAGTAGCATAGATTGACTGGTCATTAGGCTAAACAAACTTCCCAGATATACAAACTCCTTTACCTGTTACATATTCTTACCATCAATCACAATCTGTCACATCTTCCTGTCTCCCAAAAATCATCGTTTTGGTTTTATCCACATTCACCCTAATTCTCTTTCTTACAAAAGACTCACATGTAATATTCATCATCTCTTGCAACTCTTCTGCCGATGATGCACGTAGCACATCATCGTCAGCATACCAGAGGCATTTGATGATGAATCCACCCATCAATTAACAAACATTTTTTTAATTTGCTGAGACTTTAATTATAATATAAAATTTGAAATTATGGAGCAGTTTTCTTTCGTTTGCGCAACCATAGATGAGCGTTGTTTGCGTTTCCAATTAAACCAAATATTTGATCACTCACATTCCAATACTCCCCGTTTGATTCCCAACTCTTTAAAGGGCACAAAATTAGAACTTGTTTACAAATATATATTTTTTTTTCCAACTACCAGGCCGGCCAATAAAAAGCCTCCGCGGGCCACATGCGGCCCGCGGGCCGCAGGTTGAGTATAGCTGGGCTAGTGTCTTCAACTACTACAATAAATAGTAGATAGTAGATTAGATTAGTGTTTTGGTTTCCGCACATAGCTCCCCAATGGAACTTTTTTACGTGGGCCCTGGCCTTTGTCTTGTCTTGTTTTTTATCTACACATTTCGGGGGTTGAAGTAGCGATATCCTTTACACTTATCGTATATCCGATGTCTTTCTTACCGTAACATCCAAACCAAAAAAGAAATCTACTTCCATATTAACTCACCAAATGTATCCTATAGAGGCAAACAGCCACAATATGCGAACACCAATGCGCGGATGACGAGCAAGTGCAATTGCAAGACGATATCCGTTGTCTGTCGAACGTGACTGCCACGTTGTACTGCGCGCGTGGCACGTTCAGTGTCACGGTGGCTGATAGGTGGAAACCTGGATAGAATATTTGCTATTAACACGTAGTTTAGAAGAAATGTGAATGGATATAAAACAAGTGATACAGCTTGTGATCAAACACAGTCGATCTAGATTTAAATATATATTTATAGTCACTTCCTGTCAACAGAAACTACTGGACGTAGAAAGTTGAAATTTGGGATGTGACTTTCTTGGATAGCATAGATGAGAACTAATGATTGCTCTAAATTCCCACGGGAACGGGTACAAACGCAACATGTTCATATAAATAAACTTAAATAAGTACGGTTTTTTTTTTATTTATGATCGTATGTGCTGAATAAAAAAATATAAATAGTGATTCAGTATTTACAATATTGTTAACGCAAAATAAGTCGCGAGTAATAAATCTAGTATATGTGTTTTTATGCCCTAGGACTAGGTACGGCAACAATGCGACAGGTGTTTTTTTTGTCGTGGCGTATTTTTCCAATAAGGACAAATATGCATTCTTATAATGGATACGACTTTTTGTGTCTTAATCTAGCATTCATCATGGGTAATTTTTATGGTACATAAAACAATTATTAGCTAAACAGTATCAATGTAAATATTTTCTGAAATCAGACAAAACTAATTGAATAATTATAATTCATCGAATACACGATCATGAACAAGTGGATACATAGAATATTATCACCTCGCAGTTCGAAGATCCAAATGTAAGGAGCTACAGTAATAAAACTTGTGCAATTTAAAAATTGTATGCATTCATTGTATATGAATGAATGCTATTCGCCATCTCTAGTTTGTTGCACAGAAATAAAACAAACTCAATGTCCACGACGAAAATCCCCGAAAGGATGTCAGAGGTACAAATACTTATGAACATCGCTTGACATTTTTGTCACCTTGAGGTCAGAGTACCCAGGATAGGGGCAGGCTTATCGTGGTATTGTATGAATACATTGTCACACTAAATAAAACTGCTGAGTTTTCTTGTTTTCCCTCGCCGTAAACATTGATAAATGAACTACAATTATGATTTATATATAAGACAATGACTTTCGATTTAAACTCACATCTCCTGCATGAGAATCGATAATGCGTTGATATGTATCAAAGTTGTAAAAACGGGAATAAAACAGTGACTGTTACAAAACTCACCAATCTGAAGAACATCCTTAACAGCACGGTCTCTGTACAGATGCTCCCCCTTCTGAAACTCGTCGGCCGAGCCGTTCGCCAGACAGGAATACAGGCGGATGTCATCCTCGCTGTCTGGAAAACTCCAGAAGGCGATCTGCAGTTGCAACTGTTCGGGCACGGGCGGGTACACATTCTCAACCATTTCGAATGGTATATGACTGGCAACGCATTTTGCCGACAGTTCGCTGAGCGATGAAACTGATTTTTCTGGAACAAATGTCGGTTGTGTAAGAGGGAGGTAGGAAGAGAAATTCATTACGTAAAAAAAGAAAGACAACATTTATTCGATGCTACAGAAATAAAAATTAAAACATAGTTACACATTGGTACAGACATACTTAACAATCAGTGAAAAAAAAACATTTAAAGCAAAAAGAAATACACCTAACTACAGAACCTTAAATAGAGATACAATTAACATAAAGAAAATAATTTGCCTATGCATATATGACTGCGTACCCATGCACTGGTAACTGACTCAGCATTATCGATGTAAGTGAAACTCTCTCTCTCACACCAACTCATTTTTAGTCAGCACCAGAATTTTAAAGGCGTCACGGACTTAAAATAACATAAATGATAAAAAACTAGTATTAAACAAAATATTATAAAAAAAATACATTTATGAACAAGCACACGATTAAAGCACATATATATTAAATAAATACACTAATGCTATAAGAATAGGCAGATACAATCGATTTGCCACTTACGAACGATCTTGTCAAACCTTCCACGTTTGGTTAACGTGGTTTTTTTTAAACGTGCCCTTTCTTCGCAATTTGGCAGACGCCTTGTCACCACTTTAACTGTGTGATATAAATGGGTCCTCTATGGCTTTACTTTCCCTATATCATTTCATTTCCATATTTCACGACTTTACGTTTATACATCGTTTCCATGTAGTGTTTACTGTGTAGTGCCGGCTTAGAATAGCACTACCCCATTTCTTCCGGTGGGTGTACGTAAGAGGCGACTAACGGTATTGGGGCTTTTAAGGGACTTTTGGGCGATGCGGTTGGAGACCCATCACCAACAACCTTTACTTTACCATCTTTTCCCCACTCAACTTTCCAAAAGTGGCTGAGGAATTTCTAATTCCTCAGCTCTGGCTACCCTTTCTAGGGATTTATAGCCGTAAGTTTATGTTATGTATCGTTTCCATGAGCTCAAACCCTCTATTACCTTTTCTCATACAATTTTCTGAAGAATAGTGGTTTATTTGACAGAAACGCGACTATATTGTAAATATATATTTTATGATAGTTGAAGCCTTACAGCCACGCTGTTGAATAGCACTACCATCCCTTCCCGTGGGAGTCATCATATGGAGACGAACGGTTCATGGATTTCAGTGGTTGTTGGGCGACGCGAAAGGAAACCCATCGATGCATGTAACGAATATAAAGCGATATTTCATACCCATCTAAACTTCCCACATGGTTAATAGATCAATTTTAAGATTTGAGTAACCATAGCAAATTATAGTCGTGAGTATACATACATATACTCACGCCATCAGTCCTCATTGGGATAGGCAGAGACTAACGATCGCCCCTTTCTACGATCGTGGCAAACCTCTCCTAGCTTCATTTACATCCATCATATTAGAATCGTTCGGTGGAACGTTATAATTAGACATTGTAGATAGTAGGTACTTCACGCGATTCAAATTTGGTTTATTTAGGTTTCTGTAGTGCTTCTCACTATGTTACAAAATCATTGAACCCATTTTCATCCATTGAAGGCAAACTGCCTAACGATTTGAAAAGTGTAACCGAATCAATTTAATTATTAACTCGCCAAACTTGAGCTACCAATCATCTGCTTACTAGAAAAACTGGCCAGCATAAAAAAGTGCTACCAACTAAATACTACTCTCCGTCTCTGTGGTAAAAAAACTAGAGACAAGTATCACTTAAATGTCAACTACTAGGAAATACGAGAGGCATAAAACTGGGTCTTGTACTACATAAAAAAATCGAAGCGTGTTGTAAAAACTCAATGTAAATTACTAATAAATAAAGAATAAATAAAGGAAAGAAAAATTTCGACACAGGCAGGATTCGAACCCGCGACCTCGGGTATACGCCCCCGTCGCTCTTGCCAATTGAGTAACCGAATTACCTCCTAATGAGTAAAAAACTCGGAGGTGTAAAAGAAATAAAGGATAGAAGAATTTCGCGCTGGCAGCCATTGACACGGGGGCGTATACCCGAGGTCGCGGGTTCGAATCCCGCCTGTGTCGAAATTTTTCTTTCCTTTATTTATTCTTTATTTATTAGTAATAATCCCCACATGAGATTTTCATGAACAAAAAGATTTAAATTCAATGCAAATTACTTTTTCACTACGGGTCAAATTCGATTGTTAATGATCTAGTTAACATACATTATGTCAGAATTAATAATCGAAACGCTTGGCTTTAATTAATAAGGTCATGAAAGGTTCCCCATCGCAATTGTTCGGGGTTGTGTGCGATACGGATGCCACCTGAATGCAGCCTTTACCTTTGGACGAATGTTAACAACAAATGAGAGCATTTATTTGATATGAAGTTTATTGGAAATAAGAATTACGTGGGAAACATAATTTTTGTTCAGTTTTTACTATAAAGTGTATATTGTAGCGGCTATTAACCCAAAAAGAGGTAGCAAGAACTTAAGAATTAGAAATTCCTTAAACATTTTTGAAGAAAATATAAGTTATCACCCAACTAACACTTAAAAAGCCTTATTCAATACCCTAAGTCGCCTCTTACGACAACCCCGAAAATAATTGGATTAATGATATTTTAAGCCGACAATACACCGCTTACCTTACAAGTATTTCTCTTACAACCTTTATGAAAGATCCCACTGGCATTGCTATAATGCCAGGGGAAATTGCTGGTATTGGGGTTAAATACTAACAATGGCAGTAATTGAACAACGGTTTTAATAATTGAAACAACTATTGATTTTCGGATATTTTAATCGCGTGTTATTACATTATTTTTAAAGCCCGACGTTTCGAAAACCTTTCAGTTATCATGGTCACGGGAAGACTGAGGTGTTATTTGTCATTATACAGTACTATAAAATTATTATTACTAACTATCTTCACAAAATTTTAAGTTACATTTGCGTTTTAATATTTTAAGAAACTTTAAGGGGCAAAACATAAAATTGCTTTTAGTTGTCGCCATTAGTATTCTATTATTGTAAGAAACCAACTGCATAGAACTCTTGAACTGCAAGGAAATCTTGAACCAAATGGAGCATAACGCCGTGATAATACTCAAACTCAAACATTCATGCTGAATATCCCAGAGGTACTAATACTTCTCAACATCACGTGACATTGTTTAGGGTTTGAGCTTAGGGTCTGAGCTTAGGGTTTCGGAAGCGATGGCGGCGGACGTGGCGCCGGCGGGCGCGGCGGCGCGCGTGCATCTCACCGCGCTCAGCCGCGACGAGGAGCGCGCGGCGCTGGCGCGGCTGCCGGCCAAGACATCAGCCGGCCCGGACGGAATACCTGCCTTTATAGTGAGAGATTGTCGAGCAGTACTGGAGGAGCCACTATCATTTATTTTTAATTTGTGTCTTACTGAAGCTGTAATTCCAGACTGTTGGAAAGTAACTAGAGTAGTACCCGTACCTAAAGACAAGCTTAGTTCAGAAGTTAGCAATTTTCGTCCTGTGGCTGTACTATCATCTTTCGCCAAGGTATTTGAATCAGCGCTGCATAGAAATATTTATGTGGCGATTGGTGGTCAACTGACTGATAGCCAACACGGTTTTAGACCAGCTCATAGTACGGCTACAAATTTGCTCAACCTTATGACTTTTGTAACGCCTTATGTAGATGCGGGTAAGAGAGTAGATGCGGCATACTTTGACATCAAAAAGGCATTTGATACAGTCGATGGTGACATACTCCTAGGGAAACTAGCTGAATTCGGTTTCACACCGCATTCTCTTAAACTTATGACGAGTTACCTCAGAAATAGACGTCAATATGTGGACTATGGTGGTTTTAAATCTGACGAGTACCTTACAAACTCAGGCGTAAGTCAGGGTAGTAACCTTGGTCCGTTGGAGTTCCTCGTTATGATTAATGACTTACCAAAAGTGCTCCAACATGCAGAGTGCCTTATTTTTGCGGACGATGTGAAATTGTTACTCCCAATCGAGAGTGAAGTAGACTGCGAACACCTACAGAATGATATTGACAGGATTGTCAAATGGAGTACAACAAACAAGTTAGAATTTAATATAAAAAAGTGCTCGACTATTACTTTCAGTAGACAACGGGGACCGTTTCAATATACATATAATATAAATGGAATTCCACTAACTAGAGTTCAAGAAGTGAGAGATTTAGGAGTCATGGTTACATCTGACCTTTGTTTTCATAGTCACATTGTAAGAATACGTAAGGCTGCTTTTAAAATGTTAGGTTTTGTGCTTCGCACAGCACGCGGCTTTACGAATATAGAAGCAATAAAAGCTCTATATAATGCATTGGTTAGGAGTAAACTTGAATTTAACGCAGTTATTTGGGCTCCACATGAAACTAAATATAGTCTCATGGTGGAGAAAATACAAAATAAATTCTTAAGATTTCTTTACTTTAAAATGTATAGGGTCTATCCCTATTACCCGCTTATGTATCCAACGAAATTTGTTTTAGGGATGGTTGGTTATAATACATTACAAGTTAGAAGGGATTTAAATCTAATTTTATATTTATTGAAAGTTATGCGGGGTATCATTCCAAATTCTTTTATACTGGGTCAAATAAATTTGAAAGTGCCGAATGGAACGCTGAGACGACGACAGGGAAAAATTTTTGCCTTACCACAATCGCGCACTAATTTATTGCAGCAGTGCCCTCTAATCAGAGCACTAGTGGCTTTGCGGGAAATTGCAGAAGATGTGGATGTTTTTGCATGTCATCTGGGTGACTTCACAATCGTTGCCTTGAAATATCTATGTTACAATAAGTAAGAGAGTACCATAAATTTTATATGTTAAAATTTAATTTAAAATGTTATCGCATTAGGTTTATGCCTGTAATGATTATGTTTTTTGGAATGAATAAATAAATTAATAAATTGTCACCTGGTGTTTAGAGTACACACGTTGTGCTTGGACAGTGTACTCACGTGAAAAGGCCTATCATCGTTTCGTACAAATACACTGTCACATAACTAAGTGCAAATTCGGCCTTGTGATAATAATCGATACATACATATACTCACGGCTATAAATCCCTTAACGGGGTAGCCAGAGCTTTGGAATGAGAAATTCCTCAGCCACTTTTGGAAGTTGATTGGGGAAAAGATGGTAATAATAAATGTTTTTGCTTACGGGTCTCCAACCACATCGCCCAAAAATCACTTAAAAAGTCCCTATACCCTTAGTCGCCTCTTACGATCACCCACGGGTAGAAATGGTGTAGTGTTATTCTAAGCCGACACTACACAGCAGTATTATATAATAATTGATATAAATTCAAAGAGCAACTCAAAGCACTGCTTTAAATAGCACTTAACTATTTATACCCGGGGTAGTTGAAAGTAGCGTCAGGAGCCCAATCAACAATCAAACTTCATTTTACAATATCGTCTCCGCCCAAGCTACAAACATAACTGAAGAATTTATATATCTGAAGCTCTACCGGTTTCCGGGCTTTATACCCGTGAGTATAGAAAAAATAATTCCCGAAGAATTGGTGGTTGTTTACCAAGATTCTCTGCCTCCGGTATATCTACTTTTCTAAAGTGGGCCAGTGAATTATAACTCTGACTAGAGAAAGTATTAAAGCCGACCCTCATGCCGCCTTGCTTAAAAGTGCCACTTCTGAGGACAATGACGAAATCGTAGGTTGAGAATCTAGTACTCGGAGAAGCCTGTAAGAACTAAGCTGTCCGTGGCTACCATTCACACTACTCTTCACGAGCATCTTGTTGTAATGAGTTTTGAAGCTCTGTAGTTCAAATATGTATAGTATTTCTATATAACGTATACAACGTAACGTATACTAGGGTCACACTAAAAGTTTTGAGACCTGACTAAATCTAAGGACTCAGTGGAAAAAAAGAATTTCCTTTTGAATTTGGAACTCTTTATTGTGATATAGATATGACTGGGGTCGATATCATTGTTTCTTTTTTAAAGATTTGGTTGAATTTTGAAAAGACGTATGTTGTATCAAAATGCATTTACCATTGTTAATTTTCAATTAATGTTTTCTACGGCTTTGATGTGGTCTTAACCAAAACAAATTCTTCGAAAAGCTTCAGTTGGTTTTTTAAGCTAAAGCTCCCAGCCACTGCTTATACCTGGTTTAATGAGTTGTGACTGACGATCTTACTGATGCTGTGAAGCTCATATTTAAGACATACATACAGACATACAGATTGACACACAAGGAGTTTCGTACGAGCGTGGGCATTGGTATGAGTCAAATACATAAGATACTTTACGATCAACATGTTGCCAGGAAGCTTTGTACTATGTGGGTACCGCATAATTTTTGAAAGCCCTATCAAAAAAGGTTATTCACCTTATGCGCCGAAAAACTCACACCGACATGGCACTACAAAAGAAGCTAAACTATGCGAGCTGATTCAATATTAAATATTTCAGTAACCTTTAGCATGGCGCGGCGCGGTATTTGCTTAACTTAACCTTTCCAAGTTTTAATATATGGAATTTGGGACTTTACTGGAACCTAAAATATATGGCGATAATCCGAATTACTGGTTCTTTTAAATATATTGTTTTTTTTAATTATTAATAATTAGCTTAACACATCGTTTTTATTAGATTTGAAATTGGTAAATGTGGGGTTAATGTTATATGGTCCTCCCTTATTTTATTTAGTGTCATATCTAGCTTATTTCTGCTCCCTTTGATGGCAGCACTGACCAATTCAGAGAGAATTAATTTTGTATCGCATACTAGACATTTGATTGCATAATGAGAAAAACTGTAGTTAAAACGTATTTTACAGCAACGGTACACAATTAGAATAAATAACTGGGTTAGCCCTTAGTTTCCATTTGAGTAGGCAGAGGCCATCGGTATACATTTCTTTTATACTTTTCACACTTCCGATGCCTGCCTCTTCCAACATATCATTTTATTTCATTTCAATTTGTTTATTTGCATACATGTACACATTTATTACAGGTGGAGAGATGTAATATCGTATTATTTATATCTTCCATTTGCTCATGATTCGAAATGCATAATGCGAATTTTTCCTCTACTTAAACTAATACTTAAGCCAAAATAGTTATATACGCGAGCATGAAATAATTTCTTGTTGATGTCATAAATGTTGCATTAGAGTGTGGCCATGACCAAGCAGATGGTAACCCATTAACATAGATTTTCAATAACGTGCCTAATTTCTCCATTCCTTTTTTTAATCGTGAGGGATCCGTTAATTTGTGAGTTCAGTAATCCCATTTCAATTTTTTTCGTAACTATAGATAGCTTATAACACAAATGTCTGAATGCGGTATTATTGTAATAGCGATTTATACTCTCATGGGATTATTTTTTTATGTAATCACGCCTGACTTCCAAACATATTCAGTTTTTGAAACAATAAACTTCGGTTTTAGTGAAATCTTATTTTCAATGACTTAGGTGGTTACGGTGATTTAAAAATATCTTGTTACACCACCGAGATATGGTGTAATTGGTCGCATCAATGCGTGACCTACTTTTGTCCACTGCATGTAACAAATCTTGTTCATTCTTAGCTCTCTGTTTAGTTCAATTTGGTCAAATCTTTAACTTGTTTTTCGATATATTCTACTAGATTCTGCTAAATAGATACTTTTTCCTTTTTACGAACATTACCATTGGAGTCAAGGTTTATTAGATACAATAGTAAATGGAGTAGGTTTTTGAGATATCTTTACTCTCCACCATATTTTTCTATGGACAGTAACTAAAATTTTAAAGTGTACATGCTTAAAATATTAGTGTAATTCAAGTTTTACCTACCAGATGCATAAGTTTTAAAATGTGGTGACACATTTTTTCAGCACATTTTCTCATATTTACATAATATAATAAAGTTAAACCTTAGGAGTTTTACCATGATTCTGAAAACCTTTACATAATCATAAACACAAATATTTCATATATAATAATATCAACATCTCACAAGATTGGTAAGAAAAACATAAAAAAAACAATAGTCCACAATTATTTATACACAAAGAAGAAAATTAATAATTGCCGAGGTGTCACTTTACACTCCTGAGAAAAAATACAATAATCTTTCCCTGGAGTTATTATTGGAAATTAAAGGGGTTGTGGGAGTCATGTTAGAGCGCACACTACTGCGGACTCAAACGCACATAGCAGCGTCTCACTCATATTCCTACATCGCGGAGTGTAAATGTTTTTCGAGTTAAGCATAGATACAAATTATAAGTTGGTACACAGCAGGGTGTACTGGCCAGTATATCTTTGCTGTCACCACAGTGGTGACCCCTCGATAAGAACACACGCTTCTTTCTACTACATTTCTCGATCTACCCGCAACTTCTATTCCTCGCTTACCTCACCACACCATTCATTCAGCAGAGCATCTACAGGCATGCAATCACCGGCCTCATTGCTCACACTGAATTTGGTAATTGGTAATAGGTACCTCCTAGCTTTGATATCGTTGTATCGACTAGGAGGGGAGTACTGTGGGAGTCATGTTAGAGCGCACACTACTGCGGACTCAAACGCACATAGCAGCGTCTCACTCATATTCCTACATCGCGGAGTGTAAATGTTTTTCGAGTTAAGCATAGATACAAATTATAAGTTGGTACACAGCAGGGTGTACTGGCCAGTATATCTTTGCTGTTTCCAAAGGTTGTTTGTATATGCTATGCCGCCAACACATGGATGTGTGGCTAAACTAAGCCATTAATTTTCAGGGATCACCAACATTGGTCAGCAAATATAACATACACTACATTTTTATATCAATAATTTTTAACCAATAAAAGCAGTTTCTACAATCAAATTCTTTCAAAAACCTATTGTTTATGAAGTATACACACTCCAGTTTGCTACTTACGACACAAGCTAAAGATTGTACAAAATTAAGTTCCAGCCGTCAAAAAAAGTTGTCGCCATAGGCATCAAAAATCTTTTGGCCATAGGAAGTAGTATTATCATATCAACTTAAGCCTTAATAGGCCATTAAAGTGTGAGGTCGTATGTCGCTTAGGGTTGCGGGCATGCCCATCTTGCCTATATGGCAGAATCCGCGTTTGATTGCTAAAGCAGTTATAACCAGGTGAGGCAGAATTAATATAATTTTTACCTTTAAAAATATATTCTTCAAATAATCCTTATGCTTTTATTTTCAATGAGAAAGATGATATTAAAAATATATTATTTTTTTTGTTTTCCAAGAAATTATTGCAATATTTGACTACAAAGGCTAATTATTGTAATGTTTCATAGAATAGCAATAAAATTGTTCATTTAGTGTACATTTATTTATTTCATACATCATATGACACAAAATAATTCATAACATATAACATAAACATAATGGTTCACGCCGAATATCCCCGAAGGGGTTGGCAGAGGTACTAATACTTCTGAACATCACGTGACTTTGTCACCTGGTGTTCAGAGTACCCACGTTTTGCATGGACAGTGTACTCACGTGATAGGGGGCAGGCCTATCGTCGTTTTGTACGAATACACTGTCACATGACTAAGTACAACTCAGCCATGTGGGTTTCCTCACGATGTTTTCCCTCACCGTTAACAATGCCCATATATTTCCATTAAGTAATATTATATGTTTAGAAATGTACTTTGAATATGTGGGGTAGCCACAACAACTGGCGAGTGCTCATGAGGCTGAAAATTGTGCAAGTGATCAAGGTATAAATAAAGGTTTCATTTGCTGTTAAACATTTTTCAATTGTTACTATTGACAAATTTCAAAATATCTCAAAATACTGCGAGCTAATAAGCCAATGTGCTATAACATGTACCCATGAAATACCAATGTTTTCCCTCTAAATATTTGATATTTGGATGAGAGAACTCAAGACTAAAAGTTCTTCGGCATATTACCCATATTCTAATAAATACAACCATAACCTATGCAAATTAAATTTATTACAGAATATCTTTAGTAATTGTCCTATTAGTAGGCCTAACCTAATTACAAGATAATAAAATACATTCACTAGATATTATTATTATTTTTATCACAGATGTATATTAGTAATAATTTTAGTAGAACAACATGACAACTTTGCCAGTCATTACATAACAGGAGAATACATAACTAAATAATAACTGTAAGAAAATCAAAACCCAATTATTGATTACAATGATCCAGAAATGTTTAACATATTTTTAAAATATAAAAGCAGCTGTGAAAGTAATCTGTTTACTGTTCCCTTCACAAGCTCTCCAACAAGGACTAAAAATAGATATCAAAAACCACAACTTCCAAAGACTGGTCAACAAAGAGAAAGATCCAGTAAATAACAAGGATTGCAGACCAACCACAGCTATTATTATTACTTGGTCCACTCTAAAGGTAAATGACTTGCACCACCTGTTCTTTGTGTCCATACACCTAACTGTGTACATGTGTGTGTGCAGACCAATACATGTACAAAAACCACAACTTTCAGTGAAAGTCATAAATATCCTGCAAAATATGACATAACACACCCTGAACTGCTGAAAAATATCGAACTGATGGCTTTAAAACGCATATATTGGTCAAAATATGGACGATAACGAACAAAGGATCAGCTGACTAGATCTTACCTTCTACTAATTTCTTGACAGGGCGTACTCCGAAAGTACTCAGCGCATTGGGCCTTCTCCAGCCTCTCCAATTATTACAAAGGCTTTCAGGCTCTGAACTCCAGCTACATAAAGAGTCTTCTTCGAAACGTTCACTATCTTCGAAACTAAATCGGTCGGCCTCCTCCCAGTCGAGTATGGGAGACCCCACGTCGACTGGGGCGGCTTGTCGTCCCCCTTTACCATTATTATTAGATGCGCCCGCCACTTTAACAATTTATTAATTTTTTGAACAGTAAATTTCGCTGGTTCTTTTCAGCTATTAGCACAGGGGTATCCACTCTCACAAAATGAGCATTACTATTTCAAAAGAGGCGAACTTTTAGTCACTATGTAGCAAACTTCAAAGAAAAGATATGATAACTTATAATACATCACAAAGTAACTAAATCGATAGGTCTCTAAATTATGAAAATAAACGAACCACCAAATAATAGTTTTCTGGCGAGCACAATAACAAATATGGCCGCCGACTGATGATGGACGATTAGAAAGAGATAGTTCGGTCGGTAAGTTTCGGTCGGTTCACGAAATGAAACGAGACAAAGAAGTATACTCTTTTCTTTTTTACCTGCTGTAACTACGTCACCACACTAGGTGGCAGTAGTAGTACAACAGCAAAATAAAGCTACGTTATAATGATCAAACTAATACCTTAGAATAAGCTGTTTTACAGTCTTTTAAAGTATGCTACTTACTATTGCCTCATGGACATTTCAAATCAATTGTTAAAAATTTTGATTTCCTGTTTTTTAACACATTATTTATTTCATCCAAATTTGACATTCGTGTTCGCTTTCTTCTGATAATACCACCTGTGTTAGTTATATATCTTGCATACTCTCTATGTGCCAATTATTTTTCACAAAATTACACTTCACACCGTCACACCACTTCGCTCCTATCAAAAATGACCAGCTTCTCAATCAGCCACATCACCTAAATCACCAGATTTATTTTTTGGAGATTTCGCATCGTAGCTCTATTCATTCTGCTTAATGCTCTTCTGCCACTTCAAACATTTTCGACGACAGCCGTTGCCGAGTGGATAGGTGACTAGCTTCTCAGTCCGGAGGTTGCGGGTTCGATCCCCGCTGAGGGCATCATTTATGTGATGAGCATAAATGATTGTTTCTTAGTCTTGGATGTTATTTATATGTGTATTAAATACTAGCTGACCCGACAGACTTCGTACTGTCAAAAGTTTAGACTTTCACGTCGTCGAACTGAAATATTTAACTGACCCGTTGAGGGTCTTTGTCATGCGATGAGAAAAAAAGTGTTTTTCACTTTAAAAATTTTAAGTTTATAAGTACAGTAGTTTCGGCTGAGCATTGATTCTGAGTCAGTCCGTCTTGTCTTGCGCTTCATGCACGCGTTTTAATTTTGTTGCAGAGTAATTTTAAAAATGTATTAATCTTCTAAGATGTTAATTTAAATTAAGTGATGTCAAAGACAATTTTGTTCACAATAAAATACTCTTGATCAACAACACATTTTATTTGGGTAAGGATTAATATTATGTTGATAAAACATTATGGCAAAGAACTGGCAATAATGCATTAATTTCGACCAAATTTAATTACTATAAAAATGGTTATAGTGAGTCAATCTTAAAAGATAAATATATACTGTCCTGGTCATTTTTTTAGATAACTTAGTGGGGAATTCTTTTATACATATATTTTGGGTAACTTAAACCGTTTACGCAGCGCACACAACGGAAGCCCTGAAATAAGATAATTATCCCCATTTTTTAATCATTTTTCGCTGATTCTTTGCTCCTATAGGTCGCAGCGTGATGATATATAGCCCAAAACCCGACTTAGCTTAGGTACTCTCTCCTCCTTTGCCGCGCCAGGGCGGCCTTCAGCCGTCCGGCAACAACGTCAAGGTGACGCCGCATAGGCCGCAGGGCCAGCAGCACCAAAACCGGGGGGTTTTAGTCAGTAAAAGTCTGACATACCCCCGCCGCTCTCTCGAGAGGCGGGATATCCATGAGGATTTCCCCCCGGTATAAAAACGAAAAAAAAAGTATAGCCCAAAACTTTCCTCTATAAATGGACTATCTAACACAAAAATATTTTTTCAATTTGATACGGCATATTAGTATAGATTTCGTTGAGTTAGTATCCCATAATATAAGTCTTACTTAGGTTAGGGCTGACTTGATCTGTGTATAATATGTCCTTATATATTTATTTACTAGCTGACCCCACAGACTTCGTACTGTCAAAAGTGTAGACTTTCACGTCGTGAAACTGAAATATTTAACTGACCTGTTGAGGGTCTCTGTCATGCGATGAGAAAAAAGGTGTTTTTTATAGTGTCCTCAAAATTTTTTCACTTTATAAATTTTAAGTTTATAAGTATAGTAGTTTCGGCTGAGCATTGATTCTTAGTCTGTTTAACAATTTTTTAAGAAAATTTATTAATCTCTTAATATTTCTGGGATAAAAAGTGTCCTACTGCGTTAATTGGGATCATTATCTGGCTTCCCGTAAATTTTATTTTAAATACGTTCTGTGAATTAGTCTTCATTTAGCTACAAACACACAAACATCTAAACTTTCACATTAATAATATTAATAACATAAGCTTCTCGCGCAGGTGACCTCGCTCGCCGGCCAGCGCAGCGTCTTGTCATGCGCTTCATGCACGCGTGTAAATTTTGTTACGGAGTAATTTAAAAATTGTATTATCTTCTAAGATGTTTATTTAAATTAAGTGATGTCAAGGACAATTTTTTCTCAATTAAATACTCTCAATCAACAACATATTTATTTGGATAAAGATTAATATTATGTTGATAAAACATTATGACAATTATGCATTAAATTCGACCAAATTTATTTACCATAAATTCGACCAAATTTATTTACCATAAAAATGGTTATAGTAAGTGAAACTTAAAAGTTAGACATATACTGTCGCGGGCATTTTTTTAATCATTTAAAAAGAAATAATTCTTTAATACATTTTTACCGTTACGCAACGCACACAACGGAAGCCTTAGTATGAATAATTATCCCCGTTTTTGCAACATTATTCGCTGATAGTTTGCTCCTGTTGGTCGCAGCGTGATGATATATAGCCTAAAACCTTCCTTAATAAATGGACTATCCAACACAAAAAGAATTTTTCAATTTGATTGGGTAGTTCCTGAGATCCTAGCGTTCAAACAAACAAACTCTTCAGCTTTATAATATTAGTATAGATATATTATTATTCTCTATCATAAAACAGGAACAGCATCATGCACTGGCAAACGGATCTGTTCGGAGTAGTTGGGACACCAACTGACTTTACATAAGAATATTAACTGACTGCATTACCCTTTTTCATACATTGCCATTCGTAAAAAACTGAACTGTACAGAACTTCCCCGTTTCCCTACCCTGTGTGTATGTGTACCAATACCAATCAATAAATCAATAAAAAAAAATTAGCATAAAGTTAACAATGGTACATCGGACTCCCCTTTTAAGTTATAAAATCTGTGTTAGGGGAGACCATTCTTTCGGAGACAATATAAATTAGTGCTTAATACAATAAAAGCTGTGTTGTGTCGGCTTAGAATAGCACTACCCCATTTCTTCCGATGGGTGTACGTAGGAGGCGACTAACGGTATTGGAGCTTTTAAGGGATTTTTGGGCGATGCGGTTAGAGACCTATCACCAACATACTATATTTCACCATCTTTTCCCCACTCAACTTTGCAAAAGAGTCTGAGGAATTTTTGATTGCTTGTGCTGATTTACAGTCGTGAGTATATGTATGTAATACAATAAAACAAAAACTAAAGTGTCTAAATAAGTAATTATTGACAACAATTTTTGTGTGACGGTAGATTGCAAACCGAAAACAAAAATGAAACCTACTAAATCAAACAGTACCCAGCCGTCCAAACATAAGAGCCGGCCATCCGCTGTCAGTTACAAGCCATTTTAAACTTTATGGTTTACATAATATGGACGGACAACAGACGACGCGCTGCAGTTTGCGAGGGCTGGGCTGTGGTTTGTGGTTGATTAGACCAGAGATTAGATTTATCCTTGTCTTTACTATGGAGTATGGATACGGAAAATGCGCGCTCTCTAACAGTTTATGATGTCTGGGCGCGCAGCTGTAGTGTATCATTTTCTATTACAGAGAATTTTACAGTTGTACAGTACACTCAATGCCTCTCTGTCTAACAAATAAACTCGCCACGATTTTTTTAACTTTAAACCCTTGCAACCAACATTGACGATTGAATTTCCTCAGACAACTTTATACTACGTTATTTCTAATTTAATTGCTTACATTATGTGGCTGGTCTTAATTGGTAAAAATAAAGTGAAATTACCAATATAAATTTACCTGTTTAAATGCAGCAACCAGGTAATAGGGACAATAAAAAGGTCGACAACTGAGGTGTAGTATATTGTTTATATTAAACACTTTCCGTTGGAGTTAATTTTGTTTGGTAAACACGCCAGCGAAATTGACAAAGAAAATATTTTTTTATTTTTTTTAAAAAATAATAATGACTATTTCCAAAGGGGTTTCCTAATCTAAACATATTTAGAAAATCATCTTGTTCTCTAAAACATCATTTATGTCTGGTAAGCAGTTCGGTGAAGGACGATCTTAGTACGGATCCTTTAATAAGGTTTATGGTATAGTATGGTCATACATAACCAGAATATTGTCTTTTTTCCTTACATAACAAATAACGCTTCTTTAATTATTAACGCGAACGCGACATGTTCAGCTTTGAGAAATCTAGCTAGCTAGCCCATAGCCCAAATAAATTGGCAGTAGAAGCTGACTTTGTCGGTCTGGTATGTCAAAGGAACGCAAAATATTAGTCGCTAAATAGTGATGGTGTCAACGGGGCTTAAAAATACGCGTTCAAACATCATCAATGTTCAATCAATTTGACATCACCGCAGCTTTTTCAATTTGACAGTTACTTACGAAGATTGTTCTCGATAAAAATATTGCAAAGAAGTAAATTTTACAAGAATGTAATGAAAATAAATTTGTACAACTTACTCTAAAAGGAACCGCAAAGTACAATTTATAAGTTTTATCCTTATAAGTTTAAGGTTTCTATGACATTTAATCTATTGTTGGTTTGGTGAGGTTATATACAAAATAATAAAGAGTTATTTCAACCAAAATGTTTTGTTGGGGTAATGCAACTCATCATGAACTATGTATAGAAGGAGTTGATGATTTGGTTAGTAATAATTATCCCTTTATTATAATAGAAAACTTCAAAACTTGTTTATCAGAGTAAAGTAATTCTATTTGAGGCCTATTTTCTTTGTTTATATAGGTAATACGTCCAACATTAACGAATTGGCGAGAAAGTAACAATATAAAAAAAGTTTCGGCCGGTGAATTCCACACTCTTTACCTGACAAATGTTGGTCAGGTATATTCATGTGGTAATAATGAAGTTGGTCAGTTAGGAAGAGCAACAACAAATCAACATGATGGGAAAAATCCAGGTATTGTCTCCTTTGCCTTTAAAAATATACAGCTATTTTGTGAGAGATGGCCAAAGAGAATTAAACATATATTTTTTTGAAATTTGAGATGAGAGAAGATAGTAAGATACAGGATGGCTGGTGAGAAGTTCAGAAATCTTATTTCTCAATTTAACTCCTTTTTATTTTGTATCTGTATTGGTTTACAGAATACATGTCTTATACTTTTACTGAGGAGGGAATGGAGGTACAAAAAAGTAACTTTATTTTACTCATATCATCTACATAAAATATGACTTCAGAATACATAATATTAAATCTGATTGGAAACACTATGATTTAAAAGTATTTTGGTTTATGTTTGCAACTTTTCCAAAAGCTGGTCAAAAACATTCAATGTGCTTTGTTTTCATCAATGATTGTTCAAAATAATATATAGCTTAACAAGTAAGAATTTTGTCAAGTTAGGGAAATCCCGCCTGTGTCGAAATTTTTCTTTCCTTTATTTATTCTTTATTTATTAGTAATAATCCCCACATGAGGTTTTCATGAACAAAAAGATTTAAATAAAGAGTTTAGTGTTAAAAGAGTTGAGTGTAAAACTTTATTAAGCCAAGCTAAAGTTGTACAAAAAATTTAAAATTGCAATTTGTAACATAGATTTTTTGTAATATATATGTTAATGTATTCATAAATGTTGTTGGATATGGACACTTCAGACATTGTTCCTGTTTTTTCTATGATCTATCTTAGTAAGCTGTTGTGTTTTTTACTAAAAGTATAACTTACTTACTTACTTATACTCACGCCCATTATTCCCATTGGGGTAGGCAGAGACTATCGATTGCCACTTAGTACGATGTTGACAAACCTCTCTTGCTTTCCTTACATTCATTATTCTTCTCATACATGCTCTTTTATTCTTCTCACTTTGGACCCCCGCCTTTATAAGAACCTGGTCAAGAAACATTTTACGAGGCCGTCCTCTACTAACAATCCCATCCACATGCGTTTATTTACTAGAAACATGAGTAGAATTGTTGACAAATAAATTTGATATGTGCTTTACTTGTTCTGCCAAAGACCAGTACTGTTAAAATTGAACCTGCGAAATCTTTCTTATTGCTTATCTTTTTGATAGGTTATTGAAAGTATTTTTGATAATAATTGTTAGATTTTTTAAGAAAATGGATTTATGGACCACACTTTCACTTTTCAAAAAGGTTATATTTTGTGCATGCTTTGATTAGACACATTTATTGATTGTGACAATGGTTAGAAGATTTATTGGTTTTCTTTTTAGCGTACTATTAGATTATTGCTCGACATTCTGACAGAGTGACCAACTTCCAGCTTGGTAGCAGATATTCATCTTATGTTTATAGTGGAAAAGTACTCACAACAAAAGTTTTGTAATCATCATTTTACTATCTTTTGTCAACATTTCACAATTATAATCACGAAAACAGCAAATAGGGATCAAATCTACTGTTGTTGGGTTTGATGGCCACTTTGTATCACCCTGGCAAACCTCTCAAGCTTTATTTACATCCATCAATCTAACTATTTGAATTGGTAATGAGTATGAAAAACCGAATTCACAATAAATCCTATATGGAAAGAAACAAAGCTTTGATGATCATAAAAGTAACATCAATAAAAAAGGAATGGTTTTAAAAAATAAAAAACACACTTTTGCAGCACTTCCAAGTAAAAAGTGGGAAATTGTTAATAATGTTAGACACATCCACTTCCACTTTTTCATTAAAAGTGGTGGAAATGAGTGTTCTTTGTTTTTTTTTTAACTGTATTTATTTTTTACTTTATAACCCTAAACCATCTGAAATTATTTAACCCTAGCGACTCTTGTCAGGATGATGAGATAGACCTATGTAATAATTATATTGTCGCTAATTCTTGATAATTGTAAAAAAATATATTATAATCTGTCTAATTAAAGTGGGTCAAAATTGAGTCCAAAGGAATCTATTACAATACATACTGGTAAAGCTAATATAAGCGTGTTAATAAGAGCAATACTATATTCTAGTTAATTTAGTATTTAATTTTACGAAATAATAAGATAAAACTACCTCATTAACATTGTGATAAAGCGTAACCACAGGAACGAGTTATATGAAGTAATATTTATGTTTAATTGGTCTCCATATATTATTTTGATAATATGTGATAAATGATGAATTACACTTTAAAATGAAAAAAATAACAATGAAATGTTTCATTTAAACATACTGGCACTGCTGACTCCCTCTATTTTTTAACACTATCAGGGTCAGTTAAATTGTATAAGAATCATCATCATCATAATTAGAATCAGACTGTATATAAAAACTGTTTGATGAAACATACAATAAAAAAAATTGAAACTATTTATTTTAAAGGTTTTTAACATTTATGATTATAATACAAAGGGGTATTAATAACCCTTTAATAAATAAAATAAATAACTAACTAACCTATTTCTAATTTTTAGTGAACAGGTGATAAGATAAAAGATGAGAGCTAAAATTTTGTAATATGATCATAATTTCTTTTCCAGTTCCATTAGACACATTTAACAACAGCACAATAAAGTCAGTGTCATGTGGTGTCCAGCATTCTATGGCACTGGACGAATGGGGCCAGCCATACAGCTGGGGGTCGGACAGTATGGGTCAGTTAGGAACAAATCTAGGAGCGTTTGCACAAGACAAACCCAAGATTATAAAGCCGTTAGCAACAAAGAATGTCATACAAATTGCTTGTGGATCTTATCATTCTATTGTCTTAACTAATAGTAAGTACTTTTTGAAATATTTACATGGTGTGGATTTGAAATTGTACTTTGCTTTCGTTGATTATATATATTTGTGGTTATTGTGACAACAGTTGATGCACCTTGAATAACTTGTAGAATTAATTGTCAATATTGTTTATGTATTGCAATAGCCTTACTAATATTGTAAATGCAAATGTTAGTTATTCTGTTAATTTGTCATGTTAACTAAATCTAGGATCCAAGTTTTTAATTCATTTTTTTTATATTCTAAATTAATAAACTATTTAATCCTACATAGTTTATTCATATAATTTGATTGTTACAGATGGTGATCTATACTCATGGGGTGCAAACTCATATGGGCAGTGTGGTTTAGGCACAGTTACTAATAAAGAGACTACACCCCAGCTTATTACTTCACTAATTGGGGTGCCAATAGCTATGATTGCTTGTGGGAGTAATCATACTTTTGCTCTGACCAAGTAAGTTGTAGTTTACGTTCTTTTAAATTATTGAGTTTGGTGTATGGGTGTCTCATGTGTTCTATACTTCTGCATATATTACTTACAACTTGATCTGCCATTCTTTGCTTATCTGCTCACTTAAACATTAAACTATTAGAAAAGGACTCAAGACTCAAAGGCTCAAACATTCACTCTGCTTATCCCCGAAAGGGTTGGTAGAGGTACCAATACTTCTGAACATAACGTGACATCGTCAACTGGTGATAAAAAAAAAAAAGATAAAAAATATTTATTTCAAAATAAAAAGAATTGTTCTCTATTTTTTGAACGTCACAAACTTACGTATAAGTTAAATCTTACTCTACTGACTCTACTTCGGATTCGGAAGGTGTATTGTTGCGAGAAGAACCCGTAAGAAACTCAGCAACACACATCTTTTCTTAGTCAAATTACAATATTGGTGTATGTCTGGAAATATCCTGAATAGAGCCCTGGTGACACCAAGCAGTTTCATCTATCATATAATCATTTAAACTGTAATAAGCTTTTAAATGAAGACTGCGTTTTATAATTACTTTGAATTTCTTTTCTGTTAGATTCAAAATGTCATCAGGTATTTTATTATAAAATTTTACACATAACCCCATAAAAGATGTAAGATGATCAAAGTACACACATTTTGCTTGGACAGTGTACTCACGTGATAGGGGGGCAGGCCAATCGCCGTTTTGTACGAATACACTGTCACATGACTAAGTACAACTTAGCCATGTGGGTTTCCTCAGGATGTTTTCCCTCACCATTAACAGGCATGATAAATTAACTCACATATAACTTTAGAGAAGACAAATTTGTGTAGGTGCTACCCAGGATTTGAACTCACGTCTGTCTGTTTTAACAGACGGTCGTTCTACTCATTGGACTATCACAGCTGCCCAAGAGAAAGATGGTGATAATATCTCAACAATTACACTGCTATTTATAATTATTAAACTTTATGCTGTCAGAAAGATACTAGATTTAATGATATAAATTATTCAGTACCTTTTCGGTATTTAGAGGGAAAATAAGAAGATGCTAATTACTAGCCCATCACTCACCAATACACCTATAAATAAATAGGGGTTGTGCAATTCTAAGCTGACACTGCATTACAGAAATAACTGAAGTTTGTATTAAGTGCATTATTCATAATTTATTATTGCAGATCTGGTGCAGTTTTTGGATGGGGCAAGAATTCCCACGGTCAATTAGGTATACAAGAGCGAGAGAGCAAATGTTATCCAACACATCTGAAAACATTGAGATATGTAAAGGTGAGCATTATATTGGTCATATTATAACTTTGATGTTTGGTAAACTGCTGGTTGTATTCTAATGTAAAATAACTAACTAATATATGTTTTAAATAACTTAATAAATAAACTACGTAATTGTGAAATACGACAACTACTCTAACCATTCTATACCACTATAGCAATGGAGAACACAAATGGGTCAAAATATCTGTACCAAATGCGCTTGAAACTTTAGCTTACATCATTTATATTACAATCGTTTTTATTTCACGTCAATACATGTAGTATTTCCGAAGCAGCGACCTCGAGAAGTTCAACCACGTTTTCAAATCTTCAGATTTCGCGCGCTTTTTAATTTTACGTCACAACCCGTGAGCCGGCTGGTCATTGCCACTGCGCGAAGTCGGTCCGTGGGAATAGCGCGATTGTTTCTTTATTTATTACTTTTATATGCTTGTTTACAATAAAGTAACATAAATAAAAGCTACTTTTACCGACCCCTACGGGGGTTACTGAGTAATAGTTTGAGTTTTTAGAGTTGAATTGTTACAAATACTTCCTGCCCGATAGCTGAAGTAACAACTTTAAAACACTAATAGAAATTGAGAATAACTATTTAGTTTAACTATATGGCATAGAGGATTATTGTTGTTGGTGATTGTTTTATATTATCTGTGTACTATCGGCACAGAATAGCACTACCTCGTTTCTTCACATGGGTAATAAAATTTGAATGTTAATTATTATTAAATGTTCATGAAAACCTCATGTACATTTAATAATAATATTACTATTATATTACTATATAATACTATATATTACTATATATAATACTATATATTACTATTATATTACTATATAATACATATTACTAATAAATAAAGGAAAGCTTTTTTTATCTTTTGTTTTTTTGTATCGAAATTTTTCTTTCCTTTATTTAAGGGTAATAGAAGGTGACTTGGGAAAATAAGGCGCTTTTTTCTAGGAGAATATTAGACGTTGCGGCGGAGACTTATCACCAATCACCAACAAACTTTATTATTCAATCTTTTCCCCACTCAAGTTCCAAAAGTAGCCAACGAATTCCTAATTCTGAAGCTTTGGCAATTTTTTTTCAGTTTCATAGTCATGATTATAATTTTATATTAAAGTGGCCGTGTAGTGTCGGCTTAGAATAGCACTATCCTATTTCTTCCGGTGGGTGTACGTGAATCTGACTAACGGTATTGGGGCTTTTAAGGGATATATTTTTTAAGAATTTTTATTTCACCATCCTTTCACCACGCAACGTCCAAAAGTGGCTGAGGAATTTCTAATTCTCTAGCTCTGGTTACCCTCCTTCAAGGGATTTATAGCCGTTAGTATATGTATGTATTAAAGTGAGTCTTGGTAGTCTCGTATAATGGGTAACTAGGTTGGCATGGGACCGTCGTATGCCAATAAAAGGAGCGAAGCTATATATATATATATAGCTTCGCTCGGAATTTATAGGTACAAAATATAGGTAGATCGCCGTGTAGTGTCGGTTCAGAATAGCACTACCCCGTTTCTACCGATGGGTGTACGTAAGAGGCGACTAACGGTATTGGGGCTTTCAAGGGATTTTCGGGCGATGCGTTTAAAGGCCCATTAGCAACAATCTTCACTTCACGATCTTTTCCCCACTCAATTTTCCAAAAATGGCTGAGGAATTTCTAAATCCTTAGCTCTGGCCACCCCTTCTAGGGATTTAAAGCAGTGAGTATAAGTTAGTAAGTAAGTAAGTATACTTTTGTAGTCATCTGTTCTCAAGGAATATTAAATGTAAAGCAAGGCATAGATTCGTCTAGATTCGTTCATTGATTTTATCTATTAATTATTATTATAGATACTCTTTTCTTCAGTCAACAGTCTAGGACACCCCATGGTAGCTCTTACTGCGCGCGGCCTAAGAGGGCCTATCGAACAATAAGGGGTATCCTAGCGTATGGCTGAATACCGACATACATACTAAATTTGCCATCGTTACGAAGAGCCCTTCGCTGCATCCACTTGCCAGAATTGTGACAATATTTACCAAATGCAAGGAGAAACAACAAACAAATACACGACCAATGAAAGATTTTATGAAATACTTCGACTACTTCAATACGATTTTCGGCATAATGAGTACAATCAGAACAAATTAATACAAATAGAGACGCAGAAACTGTCATTACTGACTGGAATAGATATAAGTCATGAATTGGAATAAACGTGTTCTAAGTTTCTGCTTGCTATAAGCTTATTGTAGTTTGGAAGTCTGCACTACAATTTGGGTGATGCACCACGGCCTTATGAGTCCTCTAGTTTGTTCTTGACCTTAGGGTAGATTGATACTGACAGTATTATTTGTTGGTATCCTTGTTTCATTTTAGAACAGGGTAAGATATAAACTATGCAGCCTATATTGTTGAGTGAGTCATAAATCCTAGATGTTTAAATATAAACCAAAACTAACTCAAGGAAGGTAATCTTTGTCGTATGCATAAAAATTTTGGTTCTGTAAGAACCTATGGCACTAAAATAGTCCGGTACACTCTTCGACGCTACTTATAATTATCATTATGTTCTATTTATTTTATAATGAGTGCACATTTTCTTTCTTTATATGTATGTATCTAGCTACCACTTTTTGGGATTTATGGCCGTGAGTATATGAATTTATGTAAATGAATTTTTGGGTGTTTTACCCCAAGGGCCTATGTGGTCCCTCTAGTTCGCAGCTGTCATAACTTACCACTATAACGCATTGGAGAGCCATTTAGTCATTCTTTCGTTAAAATAAAAACAAAACATGCCAAAAGCAAAAGTTCGCACGTCATAGACTAAAGTCTTGTCGATAGCTAGGGCAGTGGTTAGTCTGATTACGTAGTAATCTCTTTATAGTTGGTGGTGATGCACTACAGCGGATACAAAAGTGGCAAAAACAATATTATCGAGAAACGTCAACGACTGAAGTATATAGTATCTATAATAATAATTTCGTTAAGGAGTATGGTAGACTCAATCGAAACCTTCTTGTCCTTTGCGAAACGATTGAATAACATTATGAAACGGAACGTTTATGTCATCGGGTGACAGTCAATATGGCGACTAAGATTTGTTTGTCAGCAATCAGCACCATTAAAATTTAGCAAAATACTCGACAATCCGAATTTTGCGGATAGATGTTGTCGACTCAAAATCATTATTTTTTTATGTATTATTATTCAGGTAAGGTTTCGATCGAGTCTACCGTACCCCGTGACGAAATGATTAATATAGCTTCTATTTTCACGCGCTGACATTGTTTACGTAATTTTTCCATATACTAACATTATAATTTTTTAATGGTGATTATTCCTCCGATTTTTATCAAAATTGACATAAACCATCTAGACATAGTCTTTGACAACCATGCAAAATTTCAGGGTTCTGAGTTGAGCCGTTTGGGAGGAGTACGATCACAAAGAAATGCAAAAGTCGGGGGTAAATGGAGCTTCGCTCGCTACGCTCGCTTCGCTCCAATAATAATAGGCACATAAAAAAGAGTTTATCTGGTGTTTTAACTGTAGAGTTGTGTAGTGTGGTTTAGAATAGCACTACCCCCTTTCTTACCGTAAGAGGCTTTCAAGGGGTATAGAGGCTTTTAAATGAATTTTTGGGCGATGCAGTCGGAGACCCATCACTAATATCCTTCTTTCCTTTAACTTTGTTTTCCCCACTTAACTTCCAAAAGTGGCTGAGGACTTTCTAATTCTTTAGCTCTGGCTACCCCTTCTAGGGATTAATAGCCGTGAGTATATGTATGTATTTATGTAGTTGAAACACTGAGGCACACTACAGTAATTATGCGTACGTAAGCGTGAGTGACAAATGGCGGGGCTGTGACGTCACATCGCTACTTTCCCGCGACAGCCACAATTAAATCCGTTAGCCGAAAATGCGCACTTTGAACCTAAATATTTCAGCCATTTTTTTAGCAATAAAAAAAGTAAAAACACAGTTTTTCTCGTAATTTTTTTAGAATTATTTGGCGTATAAAATAAAAAACGTATTTTAGGTCCATTCTTGGAATAAAGCTTGTCAAAGGGCTTTATATAGGCAATCGAAAATAAGTAAAAACTAACTCAGTCCGATGTATAAAATCACTTCATCTCATTGAACCTGATGTGACGACTAAAGTTCATTGTCCCCAACAAAATTGAATCGTCATGAGTCATTGAGCACCGCCTTCATTTTGTATACCCAAATAAGGCGGGATTCACTTTTGATGTAGTACTATGTGACCCCATGACTAATGTATTCATTATGAACGGTTTTGTGCAGTCCTTCTGATAAATTCACAAGTTGTTTTATAATGCATTCATAGAAAATAAAAGATACTTTAATCATAAAGAGTATGCTAAACGTGTCGTTCTGAAAATAGCGACCCTATTTTGGTGATTCTGTACTTTATTCCTTTATTTCACTATATTTTGCTTTTGGCGTGAAGTATATTTGACTCCTGACTATTAATTTCATTAGTTACCCGTTTGTCTAATATCTTGCAAATGACATTACCGTTTCTTAAAAATAGGGTGACTGAACAGTGTATAAGGCCTATAATGTTGTATGGACTTATAATAACGCTCTCCTAGTCCGACATAGATTACATATAAAAAATGACATGAAATGGACATTCTTCACATACACAGCACGTATACCCATCTTTTGTTATACACAAAATTGAATCCTAAAAATTAGCCAGAGCTTCTTTGTGACTATATATTTGAGATTATATATTTTTTCATGCAAAATCGTAAAGCGTTACTCATTATTCATTATTGCTGTGTTTCGGCAAAGATTAGCACCAAACCTGCTCTTTCCGCGGGTGTCGTTAGAGGTGACTTTAGGTATTTGGTCTTTTAAAGTGATTGTTGGGCGATGCGGTTGGAGACCCATCACCAACTACCTTTAATTAACAATATTTTCTCACTCATTCAAAAGTGGTTCAAAATTTATAATTTTGAAGATCTGACTGCTCATTTTTGCTATTAAGCCGTGAGCATTGTACAGTTTTGTATATTATTTTTTCCAAACCAACTAAATATGCTTTTGCACAGGTATGTCACGTGACCTGCGGCGAAGATTTCACAGCGTTCCTAACATTAGACGGTGGTGTATTCACATGCGGGACGGGCGAGTACGGGCAAACTGGACATGGGGCCACTAAGGATGAACTGGTGCCAAGGAAGGTAGTATAGAAATTCTGGAAATACTTCGTAATCTTTAACATTTCCGTTTTAAGAATATGTGTCCGCTGGTGTGTATAGGCTTCCTGTAAAAATCCTTAAGCGCAATATATGTCGGCAACTTTTTGTCGGCGGTTTAGTTTTCATACAAAAATTAGACATGACGCTTTCAACACAGCCGTGGGGACAACTTGGATGTGCACATAAATATACAAATATAACAAATTTAAACCATTATTCTAGGTAATGGAGCTAATGGGTAGTACAGTGACGCAAGTGGTATGTGGCAGACGCCATTTGCTCTGTCGCGTGGGAGATCGTATCCTGGCCTGTGGGTACGGTGCCAGGGGACAACTTGGATGTCCACATATAATTTTTATTACAAATTTAAACCATTATTCTAGGTAATGGAGCTAATGGGTAGTACAGTAACCCAAGTGGTATGTGGCAGACGCCATTTGCTCTGTCGCGTGGGAGATCGTATCCTGGCCTGTGGGTACGGTGCCAGGGGACAACTTGGATGTCCACATATGGCTATCGCCTTGGTACCTACTCCTATCTCCTTTACGCAGGCCGACGAATCACCGGTGAGTTAAAAATTGTTATTTTTTTATATTTCTCTTAAAATACCTTTAGTCGCCTTTAAGGGCCACCGATATGAACTACTACGCAAAACATTTTATGTGTTGTTTTATAATAAGGTTCAAATACACACATAGAAAAGGCATAAATATTGTTTTTCGTGATATAAATATAACAACATAGTTGTATTGCCATAGCCATAGCATTCCTTTGCCTGGCCTAGCTGAAACCTTTGTAATAATAAAGTTTAGTAAAATTCTTCCTTTGTACTTCGTCCTCAAACTCAGTATTCGGATCTATTTTCTAATAAAATATATACACATACTTTTTGAACGTCTAAATTTAAAACAAATTAGTGAACGTTAGTATTTTTAAGATTTTGATGGCTAGTATAGCGTAGTTTTTTACTTAAGACATTACTATTATTTAATCAGTGATAGTATTCAAACATTCCCAAGATTTAGGGAGTGGTTTTCTAGTGTCTACGATAACAGAAATGAAATTTATACTGTATAGCCGAACACGAGACCAACTTCATTTTCAAATCAAATTATTCACTTTAATAAATAACTGAGTAGAAGAATACATATAAATCACGCGTTATAAAATTTATTAGAAAATATAATTTCGCAAACATTATTCGATTAAAAACAACCATACATGCATACGACTATAACTCCCTACAAGATGTTGGTGATGGGTCTCTAACAGCAGCGCTCAAAAATCACTTTAAAAACTCTTATCCCCTTAGGCGCCTTTTACGAATACCCACGGAAAGAAACGAGGTAATGCTAGTCTAAACCGATACTTCATAGCACATTTACTAGGATTGGTATAAAAAATTCAGTACGTCAAACATCGTGTTTGACTTTACATTTGAATGACCTGCACAGCTTATCACGGTGAATATGCTTTCTTTAACAAGTTGCTAATAATTTGGCTATTCTTATAAGTTTCTATTGCATTTCACTTAATCATGATGACTATGTATGATGGATGACTAAACATCTATCGATCAGGCTGGATATGTAATTGCTGAACGATATGTTATATGAGTGTTTTTACTTATATGTTCTTCTTCAGCTGTGTAGTCTCGGCTTAGAATAGCACTACCCCATTTCTTCCGGAGGGTGTACGTAAAAGGCGACTAACGGTATTGGGGCTTAGGATTTTCGGGCGATGCGGTTGGAGACTCATCACCAACAACCTTTATTTTAACATCTTTTTCCCCACGCAACTTCCAAAAGTGGCTGAAGAATTTCTCATTCCTTAGCTCTGGCTATCCCTTCTAGGGATTTATAGCCGTGAGTTTATGTATATATGTTCTACTGTTGGAGTAAAACTGCTGTTCCTTTTCAGTTTTGTCAGTGTAAAAATATACTAGCTGTGTAGTGTCGGCTTAGAATAGCACTACCCCATTTCTTCCGGTGGGTGTACGTAAGAGGCGACTAACGGTACTGGGGCTATTAAGGGACTTTTTGGGCGATGCGGTTGGAGACCCATCACCAACAACCTTTATTTTACTATCTTTTCCCCATTCAATTTCCAAAAGTGGCTGAGGAATTTCTAATTCCCTAGCTCTGGCTACCCCATTAAGGGATTTATAGCCGTGAGTATATGTATGTATGTATGTATGTAAAAATATACAATAAGTGTTCTGTTCTTTTGTTTGTTGTTTTATGATACGACGATGCGTATCGAAACTGACATAAAAGGTCGTAGATGTTTTATGACATGACACTGACTTTCGTAAAAAATGCCTGAAATTGTGCGTATTCAGGAACATTCAATGTTGACTTGAATTTGTTAATTAATTTACTCGCCTATTCGTTCAAACAGTGACAAGATGTAAACTGTTATATACCTGCTAATTTCTATGTATGTTTAAGCGGGGCGCCACTTAGGTCACTCGCTTGTGTCCTTTTTGTAAATTTTAAATATTTTCGCTTAGTTTGTAACCTCCTTGCATGCTGTTACGGACAAATTATTTCTTTGAGTACATTGTCACAAAAATTAATGAAATGTTTAAGAGAGCTGTAAATTGAGATTTTGTAGACACATTTTTTGTATGGTTTGTATGGTTCCATACCAGATTAATATGACAAATAAGTCTAGTTTTTTGATGATAAAACTTTAAGGGGCTTTTTTTTTTCAATAGCATACTTACATACACACATATACTCACGGCTATAAATCCCTAGAAGTGGTAGCCAGAGCTAAGGAATCAAAAATTCCTCAGCCACTTTTGGAAGTTGCGTGGGGAATAGATGCTTAAATAAAGGTTGTTGGTGATGGGTCTCCAACCGCATCGCCCAAAAATCCTTTAAAAGCCCCAATACCGTTAGTCGCCTCTTACGTACACCCACCGGAAGAAATGGGGTGGTGCTATTCTAAGCCGACACTACACAGCAAAATAATTTTTATCAATAGCTTGGCAAATAATCTGTACAACCATCCAGTAACCCAGCATTTACTAAATGGTGGCAGTCGGTTCGCTGTTTTTTTTTTAATGAAATAGGCAGGTATGTAAATTAGATTCTGTTTTATTAGACAGCCGATTACTGATGAAACATATTCATTCAATGATCAACGCAATCTATGACCCCTTTTTTATTTAGCACTTTATAACGGTTAAGCTTTATTTATTTATTTCTTAGGCATGTAAAACAGATAACAATCTTAGACAAACATAAAACAGGCAACACAAGGTATGGAAGTAGATTGTCATCCGAACGATACACACACTCAAGATCAATTACATATACAATTATTATTGTTTATTAGGTATACAAAATGCTATATTAAGCTGCTTTTAATTCTCATGAGAATGAGTTTTTTTTAAAATGAAAAACATAAATCAGTTTAAGATGTGATGATTAAATATAAACTTGTTTATTCCCGAATTGTCCCTTCTTCATCCAAACCCTATAGTATATTTAAGCTCATGAAATCCATCACAACAAGTTTTCTATCTAAATAAGTTGTTATTCTGTCAAACCCTTAGACATTATTATACTGTAGTTGTAACATTCCTAGATTGTTAGCTTATATCAGAAAAATATTAAAGCTTAATCCATTGTCTCCAGCCGAGAAAGAAATCGAGAGAAAGCGGTGTGGGCCTGCCTCGAGCGAATGTTAGCATCATTTTATTATTTCAATACATTGTAATAGTCGCTTTGCATGTTGCTTATAATGATATATTATTTTGCTTGTATTTGCACTATGATATTTGTTTTCTAATCCATCAGTAGATTAGTTTCTATATTCGTGTTGCATTCGTTTATTGTTCTAAAAGTATTGCTGATGTTGAAGAATAAACAAATTAATTTGTTACTACTTTTTTGGTCTTTGTTGGATTATCTCGGTTAGAAAACTGTAAGACTATTATTTTATTACAACGGATAAAATATTTGAACCTACATATTTCGGTAAACCTTTTTAAATTAGTTAAGGCCATTTATGTAGATATTATGTTTAGTTGGAAATAAAATTAAGGAGAACTTTGTATTTCCTAAAAAATATATATGTTGCTGGATTCTAAATAGTGTACAAGAGTTTTTGTCTTTTTTCTTAGTAGCTCTGAGTTTTTATTTAGTATTGTTATCTAACTCTTCTTATTTTATCAGAACTATCATGTACATAACTTACACATACTGAATTATAATGTATTAGACCAAAAATAGTGAGTATATGTAAAAGTGTTCATTTTTAGCATGCTTCAAGAAAATATAAAATATATATTTAAAAATGTCTTCATAAATTTTCCAAATTCATTCATAACATTATCCATAATATTTTCTCCAGAGCCAATTGATAATAATTTTAAAATCATACTATTCAACCATCATTTTATTTTCATACTATCTAATAAACCAGACCTTTTCTCTTCCAGGTCCACAAATTCTTCAGTCACCCCATAAGACTATTCGCGGGTGGTGATCATAGTTTTCTAGCCATCATAGGAAACCGGGCATCAGCTGACTTCAGGAATCCAGACCACACTAAACAAATATTAACATTGACTAAACAGCAACTGATCGCGTGTCAGAAGTATAAGGAAGAGGATGTTGTTAATCAGGTGATTTGGTAGTTAATATTATACAAAAATGTCTTGTTATAGTTAGGGCTATGATCCTAATATGAGGTTACTACACTGATTCTATCATCTGCTCCATTCGTATTTATAAACTTATTTTTTTATCTTTGTTGCCATACGATAGAGACCATGCGGTGGTGGTGGGAGTAATCCGACCACCGCCCAAGAAATTGTGTAGTGATGTGATTACAGTGGAACATTGACTTTAAAGTGGTGGAATGAAGTTTATAGTGAATCTGATCTTTTATATAAACTGGCTCATGGCCATAATTTCATTCAAAAATGGGTAGCTTCAGAGTTTGATAATTTTCAGTCACTTTTGAAAATAGTGATAAAATAATTTTGTCTCATGCAATCTGCTCAGAAATAAATGAGGTACTGCTATTCTAAGCCTAGTGTGGCTATGATATACAAGAAATATTTTTGAGGTTAAAACCCCATAATGTAAGGCCTTATGGCATCTATCTTTGTTGAAAAGATATAAGTAAGCTATTGTTAAGTTTCCCATTTCAGTGAAAACATGACATAATAGTAGCAATGGTTGGCAAAACTTATTTTTGTATAATTTTATGTAAAGACCGACGTGATAGCTCAATGGGTAGAACACCGGTTAACGTGCAAGCGACTAGTGTTCAAATCCCGGGTCAGGCATACACCAATTTGTCTTTTCTAAACACATATGTGTGGTTAATTTATCATGTTTGTTAACGGTGAGGGAAAACATCGTGAGGAAACCCACATGGCTGAGTTGCACTTAGTCATGTGACAGTGCGGCTGTCCCAAAAAGAAAAGCAGTATGGCACATGTTCCTCAAAATCTAGGTATCAACATCACTCTACAAATAAAGCAAGTCCCTTCAAGATGCAAAGACCCGTTTATCAAAAGAGGCTCTAGTTTTCGAGATAAAAAAATGAAAAACACAGCTAGTTCACTTGAAAAAAGCTATTGTCAAAAACTAAACGCAGCAAGGAACAGTTACCAAAATCACGACTCAATGGAGACCCTTTAAAAATTTTTTAGTTTGTTCTAGCATATAAAGGTATGGGGTGAAGTGACTATGTTGCTGACCATACCGCAATTTAAAAAAGTTTACGTCCATTTATTTTGGTATTTACTGTGTTTTATAGTGGTTATTTATTCACTGCTATAGTAAATAACCAAAAATAACAATAGAACAAGATACGTTGCTGTGTTTTTATATGATAATCCAGAGCTAAATAAACAATGAAGACAAATTTTAAATTATTTAGTGCTGTAAAACATGCACGAATCAGTTAATCTACTTTTTTAAAAACAAATAATTGCGCAATCATAGTATCCATGATACCCAATACTTATATTGGTCGACTATTGTTAAATTTTGTTTGGTTCACCAAAAATAAGTTATTTCGCTCTCCTGAAAAAAATGGTTACTGTGTCATACTGCTTTTCTTTTTGGGACAGCCGAGTGTATTCGTACTCACGGCGATAGACCGGCCCCCTATCACATGAGTACACTGTCCATGCAAAACGTGGGTACTCTGAACACCAGGTGACAAGGTCACATGATGTTCAGAAGTGTTAGTACCTCTGCCAACCCCTTCGGGGAAATTCGGCGTGAACGTTTATGTTATGTTATGTTTTATCTTTGTTACAACGACTGTAATATCGCTAGCCATTCCATTTTTCTAGTTCTGAGGGACCCCAACACCATTCTCTGCTGAAGTCTCTGTTATATGCTCATAAATTATTGTCAAATTATTGGTACATAAATAAATAGAATTACAATGGAATAAAATTCCAGACTGAGAAATCACTATCCATATTCAATTCATCATACAAATGTTGCTCTCAGTGGGGATCAAACCCGATAGACAGGATAGATGCGAGTCAATTAATTAGACCTCGGAAGCCGTAAAAAAATCATAATTCTAGTTATAATATGTGTACTTTAGGCCTATCTTTATTTGTATTTGTTATTTCATTCATTATATTTTATCCACTAGTGGGCATAAATCTGTCATAAATAAAGAATAAATAAAGGAAAGAAAAAATTCGACACAAAAAGATTTAAATTATAAATTTGTCATACTTATATTCGCAATCTCAAATTACTGGTATTAATCCGCATGGTTTCATAGTTAAGTAGTTTATGTGTTTGCTGGTGAACGGTTTTTTTGTTCCACTCTCCCGTGTCCTGTGCCGCGCCCGTTTAGTCCGATAGGAATCTGTCTTACATACATGTACTCACAGCTATAAATTCCTAGAAGGGGTAGCCAGAGCTAAGGAATTAGAAATTCCTCAGCCACTTTTGGAAATGTGAGTGGGGAAAAGATAAAGGTTGTTGGTGATGGGTCTCCAACCGCATCGCCCAAAAATCCCTTAAAAGCCCCCAATACCGTAAGTCGCCTCCACACCCACCGGAAGAAATGGGATAGTGCTATTCCAAGCCGTGTCGGCAGCATCTGTCTGTCTTAATCACCACTCTATCGCCGTCTTGGCTTTCATATGAAATAATGAATGGGCATATATCCGGAGATCGTGAGTTCAATTCCCGCTGGTTTCAAAATTTTCCTTTCCTTTGTTTATTATATATTAGTAATAATCCCAACACGAGGTTTTCATGAACAAATCATCCTAATTCATATGGAATAATTAATTTGTCTTTCGTCATTTCCAGGATATCCTTACATACTTAGAAACGGTGTTCAGCTCAATAGCTTGTATAAACGGTTCGTTTTTGCAACCGCAAAATGCACATTTTGGTTGCAACACTAAAGTTCCTGGTGTGGATTTGGCGTCGACTGAGGAGGCATTTACTATCATTAGTCGTATTGAAAACACTACTGTTAAATCTATGGTGAGAATTGTTTGTTTTGTTATTTTCTTTGCTTTATTGAAACTTCTGTCACTTATATTGTACTGGCTTAAAACCTACTTTCCTTTATATTGTTGGTTATCTTAAGATCTACTTTTCTCTGGGTTGAGAAATGAACGCATTAAAAAGGTTTTTTTTTAAAAACTATCTATCTAAGAATGTTTGTACAACAGATATCTTTTCTGAGTAGATGAAAGAGGAGATGAATAAATAGATGATTCTTGATGATTGATTCTTGTTGAAGACTTCATATTCCTGCAATCACTTAAAATGCCCCAGGACGATACATAGTTCTGTGAAATTTACTGTATAACCTATACACTTATGGATTTTAACTCCGAAAATGGGTAGTCATGGGTACAAAGCTTGTCTAAGTTTAGATTTAGTAAATTTCATTTTACTTTAAGATATTCAACCACCTGACTGAGAATGTGATAAAGAAGATGAAGCCGTCGCCGCCAGACGCAGAAGCTCTGAGGATGTTCCTCATACTTCCTCTCTATCACGAAATGAGGAATCCACGACGGCATCCGGAATTACAGGTATGATTATCTCTTTTCTCTTTCAGTATTCTCTTTGTATAGTTTATATGTGATACAAACATACATATACTCACGTCACATAAACCACAGTTAAGGTTTAAAAAAAGCCCGTGTAAGGCATCATATAAACGTTTGCCTTGACCGGAGATCGTAGCGCCATTCTCAGTAAATCTAATTTTATTTATACTTGAAATGTGATGATATTTAAAATAGGAGATATATTATATTTTTGAATTTATATTTCAGGGACCATTTGCGGAGGCATTTAACAAATTACTAACACATCCGCAGCGAATAGTAAATATGTGGTGGCAGGCGCAGTCCGTAGAATATTTTGAAATGCTAGTCGATATTTTTAAAAGTGTTATAGTGTATGAATTGATGCAGCCTGGAGTTAGGGCTAATAAGGTGAATATTAGTGTTTATTGTCATTATTTTGGGACTTGAAACTTTTTATTATCTTTGTTTTCTGATATTCTATATTGATCTCCTGTAAGTAAAGATAAAAATAAATCTATTTGTTAACTTTTAATAAATATGTTTAATAAACATATGCAACAGAAAAAAACTGCCGCTCAAATAAACTAGTGTATATCATAGACTTAATCACTACGCGCATACAGTATGAAGATAAAATACTGTTTAAAATAAGCGTGAACGAATGCATCTTTATTTGATCTATATATTGAGCTTTAAGATTTTAAATCGTATTAACATTTGTATTATTATTTTCAGAGGTTAAATTTTACTCATAGTATATTAGAAGTACTGAGCACATTGTCCAGCTTGAACAAATTAAACTTCACAAATCCAAAAAAACCGAAAATTCCTGCTGAATGTTTTTATATAGACGACCTTTGTACTCATATTGATATCGTTTCTGACTATGTGAACTGGCTGTCTGATCAAGAGGTAAGTTTTCATCATCATCAAGTTGTGGTCATGTGAAAGTGTAATCGTACAAAAATGGTGATAGGCCCCTATGGGGCAAGACACACAGGAAAAACGTAATACGAGGACGCGTTGCAGACGGTGCGCACTTTTTATACAAAATGTGAGGGCTATAAAATCAAAGACAGCTTAATCCATTCAAAAAAAAAACAAAACTGGATTTAGCTACATTTGGTACTAAATGGGTTTTTCGAATGGGATTTGTGAGCGATTTAGCTGTTTTTGATACAAAAAGATTGTCGAAACTGGTAGCAATTTGTTAGACGCATATAATGGCATTCTCAACTCAAAAAATACAGAAAGTGGATTTAGCTGCCTTTGAATTTTATAGTCCTCATGTATAGAAGCGTTGTGTCTGCGCCCCGTCCTTTCTGTTTGCGTTGAATCGCGACGCTTCTATACATTTTGTATGAAAATTGATCGAAAGAAGTCTGCGGCGCGTCCTCTTCTTACGTCTTTTCTGCGTGTCTTGCCCCTATGACGTGACTGCACTGTCTTAGCAAAACTTGGGTACTCTGAACACCAGGTGACAATATGTCACGTGATGTTCAGAAGTATTAGTACCTCTGCTTCTTCTTCGGGATATGTAACATGTACATTTGAGTTTGTGTTCTTTATTTATTTTGTTGAATCTATCTAAAAATAGACCATCAACTCCAAATGCAAATGGCGGTCAGTCGGGCAGCCACGCTAATTATATCCAGACTCGTTTTCGATGTATATTCACTTAAATATGCTAAACTTATCATGATTGAGTTATCATGGCTAAGTTGTGCTTGATCATGTGACAGTGTAATCGTACAAAAATGGCGTTAGACCCCTATGACGTGACTGCACTGTCTTAGCAAAACTTGGGATCTCTGATGACCAGGTGACAATGTCACGTGATGTTAAGAAGTATAAGTACCTCTGCTTCTCCTTCGGGATATGTAACATGTCCATTTGAGAGTGAAATCTTTATATTTTTATTAAATTTCAGTCCCGCCACCCCCACATGTGCAACTACGCATTCCTATTCGACGTGCAATGCAAATCATTACTACTGAAAATAGACCAACAACTACAAATGCAAATGGCGGTCAGTCGGGCTGCCACGCAAATTATATCCAGACTCGTTTTCGATCCCACATACGAGTATCAAAGAGACCAGTTTCTCAATTTGACCGTATCCAGAAATCATATTGTTAGAGATACCATGACGCAGATCAGTAGTAATGATTCTTCGCAACTGAAGAAACCGTTGAAGGTAAGCGATCTTTTATTTTGAAATGTATTCCTCTCTGAATTTCCAGAAAAAAATTGAGTAAGCTACTAGCTACCTCTTCTTGGGATTTATACCTGAGTATGATTGTATGATTTTATGATTTTTT
Organism: Bedellia somnulentella; assembly: GCA_963576735.1. NCBI lineage: Eukaryota > Metazoa > Arthropoda > Insecta > Lepidoptera > Bedelliidae > Bedellia > Bedellia somnulentella. The sequence continues at coordinate 4,806,271 of OY755177.1, forward strand.
TAACAGCAAAGAAAAATCTGTATTGGATATCTTAATTAATAATACACATAGACTTAGCGGAATGGGCTTCTTATTAGACACCAAAGTTTTTATTGCATAGAAAGACATGCCACACAAATTATATCCAGACTAGTTTTCGATCCCACATAAGAGTATCAAAGAGACCAGTTTCTCAATTTGACTGTGTCGAGGAATCATATTGTTACATACATACATACATATACTCACGGCTATTAATCCCTTAACGGGGTAGCCAGAGCTTTGGAATGATAAATTCCTCAGCCACTTTTGGAAGTTGATAGGGGAAAAGATGATAATAATAAACGTTTTTGGTGATGGGTCTCCAACCAAATCGCCCAAAAATCACTTAAAAAGCCCCTATACCCTTAGTCGCCTCTTACGATCACCCACGGGTAGAAATGGAGTAGTGCTATTCTAAGCCGACACTACACGGCAATTATATTGTTAGAGATACTATAACGCAGATTAGTTGTGAAGAATCATTATTTTCACAACTGAAGAAACCGTTGAAGGTTAGTTTTATTTTATATAGTGAGTTAAAGAGTGGTTACAAAACTCTGTGTTGAAAATAATTGCAGTCTTATTAAGCTGCACATAAGCTGCTTATTAAGCTAAAAGGCACATAAATAGTTTTTAGATTTTCCTATACTTACGGTTATAAGTCCCAAAAGGGGGAGCTGACTCTACACAACTCTTACTATTTATGAGAAATATATGTTGGTACTTTTTTGTAGTTTAAAGCAATGAAGCTATGAACTCAGTGGAACATTTCATTTTTAATTTAATTATGTTGGTAGTAAAATAAAAATAAATACAATAATGGTTATCATCGCAGCCCATATGTGCTTCTCTGGGGGACGCAAACATAAGCTGAATAGGTTAATTTGATCATAGTCCACTACGCACACACACTACGTGCACACATGTGTAGTTTCGGCTTTACTGTGAAGTGTCGGCTTAGAATAGCACTACCCCATTTCTTCCGGTGGGTGTACATAAGAGGCGACCAACGGTATTGGAGCTTTTAAGGGATTTTTGGGCGATGCGGTTGGAGACCCATCACCAACAACCTTTATTTCACCATCTTTTACCCACGCATTTTCCAAAAGTGGCTGAGGAATTTCTAATTCCCTAACTCTGGCTACCCCTTCTAGGGATTAATAGCCGTGAGTATGTATGTCCACTACACACTACTGGACACGTGCGGGTGGGTCAGCAGACTTAAAACTGCTACCGTGATAGAGTGGTCGAGACCGACGATTTAACGTGACCTTCAAACCACAAAATTATATATTTTTTTCTTCCTCACAGCCAATATATCAGACTGCCTCGCTTGGTTTTAAGTACGAAGGTCTCGGGTTCGATCCCCGGGGGGTGGTAACCTTACAAATTTATGTAAGATTAAAACCCAGTTTGGAAGGATACTGCAGGCTTGAATCACCTGATTATCCGAAAATTAAGATGTTTCCGTGCTTCGGAGGGCACGATAAGCCGTCGGTCCCGGCTACTATTACGGTAGTAGTCGTTAGTCTGCCAACCCGCGATTGGCCAGCGTGGTGGACTATGGCCAAATCGCCCTATATAGGATAGGCTCGAGCCCCTTGGTGGGGACATATATGGGCTGTGAGGTTTTTTTTTCTTCATACTGTTTATATAGCTTTTACATTTTCAGGTAGAGTTTGTCGGAGAAGAAGCAGAAGACGCAGGGGGTGTGAAAAAAGAATTCTTTTTCTTATTACTGAAAGAGATATTTGATCCGGTGTATGGAATGTTCAAACAATCTGAGGAAACTAATATGATTTGGTTCTCTAATAACCCCTTTGAAGATGATGTTATGTACTATTTAATTGGTAAGGTCATATTTTTGTACATTGGGAAGGTATTTAAATGAAAAGATAAAAAAATATACATCGTTTTGCTTTTATAAAATCAATTTGGTTATATCTCAAGCTATAATTTAATTAATTTTGGGTAGCTGGTGGGTGAGTGGTTTGTGTTGGAGAAATGTACCGTTATACATACATATATACTTGTAATGTATATAATACTCGTGACACAATGCTGGACGGCTTGAAAATTAACATATTCTTACGTGTTTGTTTGGTATGGCTGAAAATAAGATGTTTTTTTCATGTCAATCTGGTCACCCTATTTATTATCTAACTGAATATCTAATATATAAAATTCACGTGTCACACTGTCACCATTCTCCAAAACGGCTGAACCGATTTAAATTACATTTAGTAGGTCAGAGAATAGGTTTATAACATTACTAGCTGACCCCACAGACTTCGTACTGTCAAAAGTGTAGACTTTCACGTCGTTAAACTGAAATATTTAACTGACCTGTTGAGGGTCTCTGTCATGCGATGAGAAAAAAGGTGTTTTTCATAGTGTCCTCACAATTTTTTCACTTTATAAATTTTAAGTTTGGGAGCGTTCAAGTATTACGTAACGCAATTTTTGAAGATTTTTGACCCCCCCTCCCCTCACTGTAACGCTCCGTAACGTTTTTCTGTACCCCCCCACCCCCCTCTCTAAAGGTTACGTAACACTCAAGTCATCATTTTTACCCTGAAGTCGCAAAAAGTTGTTATAGTTTTTATCCTTCGTATAGTTTTAATTGCCTTATAATAAAACAAGAGATTTTTAATTCGCAACACCTGCGTATTTTGTTTATTTATTTATAAATTTGAGTTTTATTTCCCTATCTTTTTATATTAAAAATGAAATAATGTTACGAAACGTGTTGTAAGAAGGACCCCCTCCCGCCCGTGTAACGCATCGTAACGTTTTACGAGACCCCCCCGCCCCCCCAAATTGCGTTACGTAATACTTGAACGCTCCCTTTATAAGTATAGTAGTTTCGGCTGAGCATTGATTCTTAGTCTGTTTAACCATTTTTTAAGAAAATTTATTGATCTCTTAATTTTTCTGGGATAAAAAGTGTCCTATTGTGTTAATTGGGATCATTATCTGGCTTCCTGTAAATTTTATTTTAAATACGTTCTGTGAATTAGTCTTCATTTAGCTACAAACACACAAACATCTAAACTTTCACATTTATAATATTAATAGGATAAGGCTAAAACATAAACTTCTCGCGCAGGTGACCTCGCTCGCCGGCCAGCGCAGCGTCTTGTCTTGCGCTTCATGCACGCGTGTAAATTTTGTTACGGAGTAATTTAAAAATTGTATTATCTTCTAAGATGTTTATTTAAATTAAGTGATGTCAAGGACAATTTTGTTCTCAATTAAATACTCTCAATCGACAACATATTTATTTGGATAAAGATTAATATTATGTTGATAAAACATTATGGCAATTATGCATTAAATTCGACCAAATTTATTTACCATAAAAATGGTTATAGTAAGTGAAACTTAAAAGTTAGACATATACTGTCGCGGGCATTTTTTTGATCATTTACAGAGAAATAATTCTTTAATACATTTTTTTTGGGTAACTTAAACCGTTTACGCAGCGCACACAACGGAAGCCTTAGTATGAATAATTATCCCCGTTTTTGCAACATTATTCGCTGATAGTTTGCTCCTGTTGGTCGCAGCGTGATGATATATAGCCTAAAACCTTCCTCAATAAATGGACTATCCAACACAAAAAGAATTTTTCAATTTGATTGGGTAGTTCCTGAGATCCTAGCGTTCAAACAAACAAACTCTTCAGCTTTATAATATTAGTATAGATTTATACTCCTAATATTGATATATTATTGTTAAATGATTATGAATGTCATTTTTGTTAATTTTCCTTTTAACGGGCTTTACCTTGTTGCGTCGGCTATATGAACGATAAATTTTGGTTTTTAACTATCTTAACATAACATAAACATAAACGTTCACGCCAAATATCCCCGAAGGGGGTGGCAGAGGTACTAATACTTCTGAACATCACGTGACTTTGTCACCTGGTGTTCAGAGTACCCACGTTTTGCATGGACAGTGTACTCACGTGATAGGGGGCAGGCCTATTGCCGTTTTCTACGAATACACTGTCACATGACTAAGTACAACTCAGCCATGTGGGTTTCCTCACGATGTTTTCCCTCACCGTTAACAACCATGATAAATTAACCACACATAATGTCTTTAGAAAAGACAAATTGGTGTAGGCCCGACCCAGGATTTGAACACTAGTCGTTTGCACGATAACCGAGTGTTCTACCCACTGGGCTATCACGGTTGCTATCTATCTTCCATTAGTTTATAGTCTGTCAGTGCAAAAAAAATGCACCTAAATTTACATTATATATAAGATTTTATTAATATTGTTAATTGCAGGTGCAATATACGGCCTAGCTATTTACAATTCAATTATAATCTACGTCCCGTTCCCATTGGTACTTTACAAGAAATTACTTGGTGAATCAGTTACCTTGGATGACTTGTCTGACCTTCATCCGACCTTGGAGAACAGTTTGCGAAGTCTTCTGGATTATGCTGAAGAGGATGTAGAAGAGGTATGTTAAATTAAACTTTGATTTGTTGATACTCGTTAATACATAGTTAAATGTTTAGGTATATGTGATTAGCCTCGGTAGACGAAGTTATTTGAAGTATGTTAAACGTGCTCTTACATGTTATTTATGCTCTTTGTATATGATTAGGGAAAAAGTATTTTTTATCCATCATGATTATAGTCTTAAATAATGCTAATTTTATCTTCAGAATCTTAATACTTCTCATAAAGTTAATATGTAGTAGCCGAAACTTATGACTCAAGACCAAAAATTATAACCCTTTTAATCTTGAATACTGTGATAAGACTTCCTTGCTTGTAGTGTAAAACTACGAAAATATAGTTCCTAGACAATAAAGTCCTTATGTAATTAGTTTTAGGATTCCAATTTTATGTTTCAAGTTAAATTTTAAGTTTTGAATTTGCATGATTGAAAAATTCTGACATGTTTTAATATTGTGTTAATTTTTTTTTTTATAGTTTAATTAGTAGGTTTTAGAAAGTTGTTTTTCAAATTGTAAAATTATTTTAAGGCAGCTGAACTGCTTGCTACCATTGCAGGGCTCATGTTCCGGCTACTCCTTTTTTGTACCATCTCTGTTGACATACCACATGAAGCAATGAATAAATGATTATGATTATATATTGTTGTTGTTTGCCCTAATCGCAAGTTGTAAAATTACGATTATGGCAAAATTTATGTGATAAACATAAATGTTGGTTTCTTAGTTTTGGATGTCCTTTATATGTGTATCATCTTTTGTTAATTATATCGTCGAGTTAGCATCCCTAAGCACTGGTCATTGTAACTTTCTAGGGGCTAACTTGATCTGTGTAACATGTATGTGTATATTAATTGAATTAATGTGTAATTTTCAGGTTTTCAGTTTATGTTTCGCCGTGAACACAGAGGTATTTGATCAAATACAAGTACATCCGCTCAAAGAAAACGGTGTGAATATTCCGGTGACTCACGAGAACAAGTCTGAATATGTCGATTTGTATGTCGACTTTTTACTTAATAAATCTGTTGAGAATCAGTTTAAGGCGTTTAATCAGGGTTTTCAAAAGGTACGTTATCCTTTATTAGCATTATAAGAAATTTTGTAATTGTTTTAACGCATTTAACTTTGAATACATTGCTTTCTCGTCTCAAAATGAATCATATAAAGAAAGAAAGTATCATATATTTCCAATCTTAATATGCCTACTTATACTTACTCACGACTATAAATCTAAAAATGAATAACTAGAATAAAAATTCGAAAACTGCTTTTAGAAGTTTAATGGGGGAAAAGATATTAAATGAATAATGGTTGATGTTTCTTTTCCCCACGCAACTTCCAAAAGTGGCTGAGGATTTTCTAATACCTTGGCTCTGGCCACCCCTTCTAGGGATTTATAGCCGTGAGTATATGTATGTATGTATGTATGGTTGATGATCTCCAGCCAAATAATCACTTAAAGATACCGAAACCCTCACTCAGTCATTACGACATTGGCGGGAAGAAATAGTCGAGTGCTATTCTATCTAAGCTGACAATACATAGCTATAATTTTAAATTGATATAATACATACATACATACATATACTCACGGCTATAAATCCCTAAAAGGGGTAGCCAGAGCTAAGAAATTAGAAATTCCACAGCCTTTTTTGGAAGTTGAGTGGGGAAAAGATGGTAGAATAAAGGTTGTTGGTGATGCGTCCCAACCGCATCGCCCAAAAATCCCTTAAAAAGCCCCAAGTCCGTTAGTCGCCTCTTACGTATACCCACCGGAAGAAATGGGGCAGGTAGTGCTATTCTAAGCCGACACTACACAGCTATATGATATAATACATTTGATAAATATACACTTACCGATAAATGCGTAATACAATTTCTTCTTATTTTATTTGTAAATTCATACTGTCTTTACTGCCCCAGAGTGTAGATTTGTGTAGATGACATAGAACCTTGTTTTTATCCAAAGATTCTATAGTTGCTTCCATGTTTAATTTATGTCATTTTTCATATTTCAGGTGTGTGGCGGTAGAATAATAAAATTGTTCCGATCCCATGAACTTATGTCAGTCGTGATGGGAAATGAGGAGTATGACTGGGAACAATTTGAAACTAACTGCGAGTACAAGAATGGCTACTCGTCTAAGGATTCGCAAATCAGGTTTGGAACTTTATAATTTAGTAGCGTGTGGCTTAAACATATGTTTCAGAATATAATTTAACAGCCGGCTTAGAATGTCACTACCCCTTTCTACCCAAGGGTGTCGTAACGGGCGACTAAGGGTTGGAGGTTTTTGGGCGATGCGGTTGGGGAGCCATAACCAACGATGCCCTATTCTTACCATCTTGCCCCTGTCAAGTTCCAAATGTGGCTGAGTGGTTTCTAGCTCTAAAGCTCTGGCTACCCCTTTTTTGAGTTTTATGGCCGTGAGTATATGTATGTATGTATGTTTAACATCATGCGAAATGTATCTAATATTTCGCATAACTTTGTTTTTGAGTCATAAGATCTCGTACAATGACTGAAATCGTCGTCTGCTACGTGGACATCTTCTTAGCAGAGGTAGCGCTCTTATCCTTTTAGCTACAAATTCGTTTTTTAAAACGGCTATTACTTTTAGTTTTCTAAAATATTGTATATCTTTTTTCTTACCAAACGACGAGCTCACAATGTAAGTACCAATGTTCTACGGCCCCAGAAACTAGAGACTGTGTAACTCAAGTCCTTTCAATATTTATACTTTAACCTGTGACTTCCCGAGCACTAGCGAAGGACAAGTACCGTCATAACCCGGGAACAATAGAATTATAATCAATAAAAACGTAATTTGACTCTTAAAATAAAAGAAATAGGGGTTAATTCGAACACGGTAAGCTGGCCATCGGCGGCTCCATGGGGAGCCATCGGGGTTTGACGGTACTTTTACTTCTGGCTACTCTTGGAGGCGGCGGGACGTGAAAGGTTAAAAAAACCATGTGTAAATAAGACAAATCCACTACTTTTGTACCGTAGGCCAAAAAAGAGGTAGCCAAAGAAACATAATCAGAAATTCTTCAGCTGTTCTGGAATTTGAGGAGAAGATAGTGTATAAAATGGATCGTTGGTGATGGGTCTCCAGCCGCATTACCAGAGCGATAAAACAGGGTAGGGCAATTCTAAGTCTAAACGTATGAAATAAACGTACTATCTATTTAATTACTTTCAGATGGTTCTGGGAAGTCTTCCACGAATTAAGCTTAGATGATAAAAAGAAATTTTTATTGTTCCTCACTGGCAGTGACAGAGTTCCTATACAAGGAATGAGAGATATAAAGGTATGCACCATGGATAATTTTTCACCATAATTAAATTTCTCGACGTTTTTTAACTCAATACTTAATCATAACTGCTATTAATGTAACATAATCTTCACTTCTTTAATTCGTCATTGGCTAAACTTGAACGGAACAATTTTATTTTTCTTATATGCCTTACAAATCAAGAAACTTCGAGTTGTTCTAATCAAGTTGGTTCTAATATAAAAGTTGTTTAGACTTATTTCCGTAACAACCACCTATTGGTTTGTTACCTTCATTTACACCATACATTTTTTGTGTCCAATAATAAATTATCTCAATAATTTCAGATAATAATCCAACCAGTAGCCGACGATAGATATTTCCCCGTAGCCCACACCTGTTTCAACTTACTAGATCTACCTCGATACAAGACGAAAGAACGTCTCAAATATCATTTACTACAAGCGATACAGCAAACACAGGGCTTTTCATTAGTATAGTTAAGAATGCATACGAATGGAAATATTTTTATAATAAGGGGCATGGTTGGGAATCGTTTACAGTGCTTCCCATTTTCTTTATACATCTTTCTGCTTAAATCCGAACAAAACCGAAGATTGCCGAAAGATTATAGAAAATAGAAGCACTGTATGCGATTTTGAGATACATTAAAACACAGCTTTAATAATGCAAATCGTATAATTGCACGGGCAATCGTGAATCAGAAATAAGGCTTAGCCCTTTATAAGGCAGAGTTTTTATTATAAATTAACCGTATCGCTATTTATGAGTGAAATTATGGTGAGGACTATTTTCTAACTACCTAAAAATCGGTTAGGCATTGACCATGTATGTGTAATATGGGCAAATTGAATGCTTTAAAATACTCGCAATTTGAAACGAATGGTCACATGCTTTTGAATAGAGGAGCGTTTAATTTTTGATAATAAAACCTTAGACTAAGAAAAAAATCCTATACCAAAAATGCGGAACTATTGTTTTGTGCAATTTCTTAGCCTACATTACATTATAAAACGGACACTTCTGTCACCAAAAAGTGCAGTTTCGGTAGACAGCTATATCTGTCACGTAAGTATTGGCAGCTATCCACACATGCATAAATATTTCATTTGCAAAATGGACTTATATCATTGTTAGACTTTGTTGTGCATGAGACCTCATGTGGGGATAATTTTACTAAACAATCAAGGAAAGTAGAATTTTGACCACCACCACCAGGAATTGAACCTGCGGACCATCCCGGACTACCGGCTGGTTTCAAAATCTTTCTTTCCTTAATTGATAACATATATACTTATACTCACGGCTTTAAATCCCTTAAAGGGGTAGCCAGAGCTGAGGAATTAGAATTTTCTCAGCCACTTTTGGAAGTTGAGTGGGGGAATGATGGTAAAAGAAAGGAAATGTTGGTGATGGGTCTCCATCTCCAACCGCATCGCCCAAAATCCCTTAAAAAGCCCCAAAACCTTTAGTCGCCTCTTACGTACCCCACGGGTAGAAATGTGGTAGTGCTATTCTAAGCCGGCACTACACAGCAGCAATTGATTAGTAAAATTAAATCATTGTTCCCCATTATTGGTCTGGATTATTTTCTTAGTCTAATGCTAAAACGTAGCGTGTCCATCCTCAAATGATAATAACTATTATAGAGGATATATTTTATTAGGAAAGTCTCTTGTATTTAGAACATTTCACTCGCACGTTGCTGTGAACAAATGTGATCATGTTACTGTTAGCTAGATGTCTGAAATAAATTATTGTAAATATTGTTATAGATAGTGAACTATTGAAATGTTTTAGTGTTGGAAATGCTCATTGTTATGTAACGTTTTATCGCATTTTATATTTATTTTAATTGAAATGCGGACCTCTATTTGGCATAGAGGACTTAGCTAAATTGAGAAGAAACAAATGATATCAATATCTGTAGGGCAAGCACGAGCGCTATTTTATCGACACGATAACGGTTAGAATGAGATGGCAGTATACGATACTAAGTAAGTGTGTAAGAGATGGCTGCTTTATCGCACGCGATAACTAGTTTAAACACCGCTCGTGCTTGCCCTTCTGTAAGTGGTTCAGTGTATTTCTACTAACACAAGTGAAGCAAATGTATGACCAACTAAAGTCAGAACATTGAATCAACGTGTAGTAAGAATGTATTTTGAAAATTCGTTTTTATCGGAATATTTTCACCAATTTTTATACCGAACTACGTTTGGTTTCCGCTCTATTTGCTTAAGCCCTTTATGACCATTGGTAAGTTTTATTTAACGGGTCTAATGCTTTTCTAATAATCTGCACTTTACCATTTATTAATCGTATATGATTTTTATAAATTTGGGTTATCAACTTATTTTCTTAGATCACATATATTTTGCTACTATCTATTATTATTATGCTAGTATCTATTATTGTAATGTTTGGTTTAGAATTCTTTTAAAGTTATTGTAAAAGATCCAGAAACATTTTGTATTTTGATTATTTCAAGTTTATTACTTTATGTTTGAATTATCTTTTATTATTTACTCTAAATTAGCACTTTTTTATCGTCACACGTCATACTCGATCTTTCAACTCTAGTGAAAAATGATTAATTTGTTGTTATACAAACTGACCACCTGTATTTTTTCATTAAACTACAAATTAATTGTGTGGAAATATTCTTGTTACATTTCTCGGTTGAGAAATATTAATCTTTACCATTAATAAAAAAATATGTCATGTAAATAACACTGTGTTCTATAATGTGTGTTTCATTAGCAAACCATTACTTTCATTCTGTTTTAAAGCGCTGTTTTATGTAAAAATAACAATATTTATTACATTGTTGTTTTATTAAAATCGTGTACTGCTGATAACTGTTTATATGCCGATGACATAGCATTTAGACCTTTGCGTTCTTGAAGTTATTTGTTTGTGTAATTTTATATTACTTACACAGTAACCGTCCGAAAAAAAGCCCGCGAAATAAGTCGGAACTATGCCATTTTTTGTTCGCACATGGGTTCAGATTGATAATTTTGTGTGAAACTGAATATACACAGTAATGTTTTATCCAAGAAAATTATCGTTGGAAGCAAATTTGTAGAGCTATAATGTTTCTGTGATATGATAGTTTAAATACATTAGTGTGATTGTATCAAATGTTATCATTAAAGCTTCATTGTTTTATTTTTATTTGTAGGGTAGATCTGAAAAAAATGGTCACAAACTCCTTTTTATAAATTATGCTATATTGTTTGCTAGATCTGGAATTAAATTTGTGTGATAAATTAAGAGCAACAGAAAATAAAAGACACTGGGCAATATTCCACAATGAATACAACGCAGCCCAAATAAGAAAAATTAATCTTAATAAAAAAATATGCTCATACACGAAGATCCGATGCTCTGATTTTCTAATACAATTTAAATAACACAGCTTCTGGCTTAAATATGTCTCAAGATCCAGCTTTCATTAGATGCTTCCTTCGCCATTTTTCCATGAAGATTTATTGTTAATTCGCACTAAACGCTATCAAATACGAAACGGCAAAAAATATTATGTCAATTATCTGAAATTTAATTTTGAAAATATATCAACATGTAAAATTTTAGTAAATAAAACAATGATTTGCGAAATTTTTGCCGTTTTGGATAATTGCATGGTCATAATAAGTTTTTGGAGTTGGCTTTCTTCTCTTCTTTCTTTAAGTCTTTGTCACCACAATGCTGATTGAGTTAGTATAGCGATGTACTGGAGGTGATTTGCTCTTAAAAATCCATAAATATTCACCATCTGGTTTATTTTTGACCCATGAATAACTTTAAACTAATTTTATTTTACAGACGAAACATAAAACTAATCAAATTGAATAAGAATCGTGGCTAAAAATCATGTTTCCAATCCTGTCAATTGATGTAAATGATAAATACGGTTCACATTCAAGTGTGAACTGGTGTGTGTTTTTATTCTGTTCTTGAAGAGTTTATTTCGCAAGGTTTATTGTACTTCTTTCCTCGTTGTTGTTTTCGAAGCATTTATGGTTTAATAATGAACAGGTATTTTGTAATATTGAGACGCGATTGATGTTGAAATGTTAATGGTAATAAAATTATTTTCATACGTGAATTTGGCTGTTTATTTTCACTCCTTGGTACATAAAAAATATTGTTCCCATGTATAGACATACTTGACTTGAAAACAACGTATCATTTTGTGCCGTCTGAGCACAGATTGCCAAAATTCTTAAGCGCAATACACACTGAGCCTGCCGAGCCGTCGACGTATGTCGGCAACTAGTAGTCGGCCGTCTAGTTTTCATACATAGGTAAGACATAAATATAGTATTTTCTAAGATTTTCACGATTGCACATTATAATTAAAACAACTTTTGACTTTCGGATATTTTAATCGCGTGTTATTACGAAAACCATGCAATAACACGCGGTTAAAATATCCGAATGTCAAAAGTTGTTTTAATTAGACATAAATATTTCAACACACACCGCTGGGTTGTGTCGCCAAGCAATTTCTGCGGCCCGGCGGGCTCAGCGTGTGTTGCATTTTACATACATATACTCACGGTCATAAAATCCCCTAAAAGGTGCAGCCAGAGCTTTAGAGCTAGAAACTCATCGGCCACATTTACAAGTTGATAGTCATAATTCTTAAAAACTAAATAAAGTTGTGGGTGCTTGTGATGTCGCTACCGCTACCAAGTAAATATAGTTCTTAAGCGTGACGTAAATTGTTATTATATCTCTATTGATGCAACTAATGCTTGTATCAGCACACTATGTTTTCGTCATTTTATGTTAAAGGACTAAGTTATCCTGGCGATCTAAGAGGCTAAATGAATACACACACATGGTAACGCCGTTCTCTATTTGATTTAAATCTGTAAAGAAAATCCTTCGAAGATTCACACACCCATATAATGATAACAATTTTGGTCAACATCAACATGCCCATTGTCAGTTGATTTATGAGTCAAGGCTAAGATTTTATTGATCAGATCCGTCCTTTAGAAGAAACATAAATTAATCTGGCATGGAAATTTATGACGTTAAAAAATTAGTTTCGGATCACGCCTCCGAAACCATTATATCTCTTTTGAGTCTTTAGTAGTTTTACTTATATCACCTGTGAAAACTGAATAACTCACTTGGGGGAACAATCGCAATCAAATCCCGAATCATATGTGAGGTTAATTTATCATGGTTGTTAACGGTGAGGGGAATTATCATTATTAATCCACATAGTGAAGTTGGTATGAACGTTTGATTCTTTGAGTTGCCGAAAAAACAGTGGCACTTTCACACTATGCCGACACATATTTCTCTCCCTTTAACGAAAATAATGCTGTCGGAAGAATACAAACTTCCGCACAGTTGTAATTTATGCGGAGCAGACTTCTAATACCTATGTATGTATATATTAATATGCACATAAAGTACATTAAATAAGTGAAACAAACATTCACACACTACCATACCATGTATTTGAGACATGGGCAGATTATACATTTTATTTATTGTTGAAGCCTGTGGTAGACTTGTCAAAATAATATAATTAATTTTATTTATAGCAAGAAAGATAGACAGTCTCACAAAAGGTTTTTTTTTCGGCGCGCTTTATAGTAAAGTTAATGGTTTCAAATAATAAGACAGAAATGTAAATAGATTTATTTATTCAATATTACAATAGGTATAATATGCCATAATTACATAATTTAAATGGTTTATTTACAAAATATTTTATATGACGGCTTAAAGCACAATTCAATAGAAAGTTTCACCTATTAAATTAATAGTGTTTTATATAAAGGACTTAATGGGAAACCTAATTTAACAATGATTAAAGCATTAAGCACTTTCGAAGCTTTAGAACAAGAAAATAATTAACAATTCTAATGCATTACAAATTGTAAATCACATAGTTATTTGAGCACTTATGTACAATGAAAAAAGCGTTTAATATTATATAATGAAATATTTCGAATAAATAACTGCCGCACAAAATAAGCATCGAAATCAGAATCGTTGTATTTAAAACTATATTAAAGATTTAAATTAATAACTTAAATTAAATGAGTGAACTACAATACTTATCATTAAATATTAGATTTATCGATGAATTTTTAAGTAATTTCATTTCGCCAATCCAGTACTTGCCTTTTGAGACTTTATTTACCTAAAGTCTACACAAGTGCCTTTAATTAGTAATAGTAATCCCTGACCTGAGATTTTTAGGAAAAGTAATGGATGATGTGATATGAAAAGTAACATTAAATAATTTCTGAAAGTAAAGATCATTTTCGTTAGTTCCGATTTGATCATCACCAATATTATATAAGAAACAGTATTCCCTCTTGTTTCGAATACCTACTAACAGATTACCGACCATGTTTTCAGAACATGAGCAGGTATCGGAAAAAAGTCTTGTGCGTTTTAGTATTACAAGTATTCCTAACTGTTAGTCTAATATGATGATCTCCCAGAATGGTCCTCATAGTGTTGTGTCCCAGGGGGGGCACGGTAGCCGGGGTAGTTGTTGTTTAGTGCGTGTTGCGAGAAAAATGACGAATAATCCTTCTTCACCTGTGATAGAATTCAAAATTGTATATAAATACTGAATATATAAAACGTCCTTTAATATTTTCATTGCTATATCAGTAGCTGATATTATAGAAATAGTGGATATAAAATGAATATGTAAGTACTCTTAGCTTTTGTTTTTCTTTGACTTTCAAAGAACATAGAAAGAAACATTGAGTACGTAACTTTTTACTTCATTACTATGATACAAACCTTTTTTCATTTTAGGAATAAAGGCTTATCAATTGGAAAATATTGATATGATTGCAATTACTAGAAAAGGTATGATACATAGCTGAAATAGTTAAGTCGACTGCTTTATGATATGAATGAGCTGAATTCAGTTTTATTAATTATGCGGTGAAAGAATGTAGCGCACGTTTTTGATATAGTTAATATTTATGAAAATTGGTACGATCATATTTTAATGCTCTAAGTTTGATAGGTACTCTCATAAATGAAGGACATTCTGTGAGTATTAATAAATGCAAAGAAATTTTAAAATCTTAATAACAAAGACGGTAAATTATTGATTTATCATTCCATGAAAATGCTCACTAATGTAGAAGTAGATAGTCGCAGAATGCAAAGCTGGACTAAACAGCTAATAGAGAATAAGTTCAGTAACCGAAGAGTTGTTAGTTTCCACACTGACGTCACTTACAACTCTCGATATATAAAGTCCGGCAAGTACGGACGCGGCGAGCCGAACGCCTACGCTTCGTGTAACGTGACTAATTCAGCCAGCGTATATTGAGGTGGCTAAAACAAACAGGCGTTTTTATGAAACCACTGCATATTTACGTTGAGTATTTAAAGTTTTGCTCGTACCTAGTTGGCAATAAAATGTTATAAGATTTATACAGTGGTCGATTTAATACTATCTTTTTTATAACGCCTCGCTTTTATTCTGATTTTTATGATCTACTCTACAAAACTTTTAGTTTTTTTTTAACAAGCCGTATTAAATGGAGCATCGAATGCTTATTTATAGCATGCGTTGTGTAGTTAGTATTCGGTGTAGAATTGGTGACGGCCTGGTACCTTGCGGGGACGGCACGCGGGCCCCCGGGCCAGTTGCCTTCGGGCTTCGTTCTCGGCTTCTACGGCCTCCTTTACCGATTGTGGGGGCCACTTCTGGTCTCCACGCATGTTTACGCCTCCTGTGTATTAAAAACTGATTGTAATTAGTTGATCTGAAGACACTGTAGCTGTAGTAGCAACAGTTGCTCAATAGTATTGTATGACTTTCTGCCAACCCGCACTTGGCCACCTAGGCGGACTATATCCCATTCAGGGTATCCTGGGAAGGCTTAGGGACATTAGGGGATGTGATGAAAAACAAATATATCTACTTATTTAATACTACTACTACGTAATTCTACATATTTAATTCGATAATTTTAACTATAATTTCTTAAACTAAAATCCAAACAGACCTCCGTACGACGCGGTAGCAGGTTGGCTCGCGAAGACTGGCGAGGGTTTCTGATGCACAGGCTGTTGCGGCCGCAAGGTGATGGTGGACGGCGGCGGCTCGTACACCCTGGGCTGGTATGCTGGTTCACTCAGTGGAGAGTGTTGCTGGGGAGAGTACGCCGGTTGTGATCCAGGGTAGGTTGGTTGGGAGTACGCCTAGAAAAATATATTAAAGATTTTGGTTTGGAATGGATAGTAACTTTAAGGTAGAGTCAAATGTTTGCTTTAAAGCAAATAAGTTATGATTATGAAACAAATGGTACAAAGGTTATTAATACAACACAGCAACCTTTTACATTTACGTATCGAACTACCAATTTGAATGTTGGAGTTTTGGTTTGGAAGGGAAAATGAAATGCTCTTTAAACAAATAGGTTATGAAGTGAATTGTACAAATGTTATCATACAAAACAAAACTTTTATACACGTGAAATTAACTACAATTTTAAAACTGAAATGGTAGGTCACGTTTCACGTTCACGTTCATGTTTTTCTTTTTGACAGTATTTTTTGGTATTTTTACAGTGTTAGGTAAAAAAAGTAGTTGGATGAGCATTTTGGTTGCGGATTCGTATAATCTATATTTACTTACTTATTTTACCTCACCTACTTTGAAGTTATGATATGAGTGTACTCGTATACTCGTAAACTCCTATTTTATGTAAATGTATCGTCGAGTTATCTATCCATAAACAATTTATCATTATTCTTACAGGATGGTAAAGACTGTCTCCTTTGTTCTTATCATGTATTATTTATTGTTGTTACGGTGATGCTGCATGAAAAGTCATAATAATATGATTCGGGTCTCCAAAGCAAAAAATGTTACGAACAAAACTTAATAAAATATAAACTTTATAATTATTTCATTCATTATAAATTTGGTGATACAACTGACTCTAGTATTTTAGCACAGCAACGTAACCTTAACCAATTTAGATACGATTCCAGGTAAAGAAATAAAGTTAAAAAGATTGTGTTAGTAAAATACCATAGTAATCTATATAAATATAGATTTTTAGTTTGCAAATATTATTTTAATACATTCCAAAAAAGGGAATTCACACCATGCTTGACTCAACGTTTGAAAGAATACGTGTGTGGCAAAAAGAAGTCAAAATTGAAATTTAAGAAGGCACATTGTTATCCAAAGTTTAAAAAGTTAAATTTTATGATCATATAAGAGACACTGGCGTTTGTAAGCACACAGAAGTGAAGTGGCCCTAGCTAAGACAAAACCTTGGTTAATCACACTAGGTTTCCTTCACTACCTGATTGGGTATAGTAGGTGAAACAGGTGCCCAACGACTGCTTGGTGGTTTGTAAGGCTGTGGGGCCCCTGGAGACAAAGGCCCTTGCCTGTAAGGGGCTTGGGGTGTCGGGGATGCGGTCACACCGGGACCAAAGGGAATTAACTTGCTTAGTCCTGTAGCCTCTTGACGCTTGCCTTCACAGGTTGCTGATTGAGGAGGATTCAGGTATAATTGAGATGGAGATTGGTACTGTTGGGAAGGCGTTTGGTATTGCTGGGAAGTTGGGTACTGTTGGGAAGGCGGCTTGTACGTTTGGGAAGGAGCTTGGTACTGTTGGGAAGGTGCTTGGTATTGTTGAGAAGGTGCTTGGTACTGTTGGGCAGGAGCTTGGTATTGCTGGGAAGGTGCCTTGTACTGTGTTTGAGGTTGCTGCGGCTCAGGCTGCTGAGGAGATTGTGGCGCGTTGGACGCAGGATTTTGCTGTGAGGATATTAAAAAATATTGATACGTCTATATTTTGCTCATATACAAAGCCACTTTTGTGCAATATCAATAAGTGCAAACAAGTTATAGGGAAAGTTAGGATACCTGTTGATGGTAGCCGTTGCTTTCTGGCGTAGGTGGCCACACCACTTTTCTGCGACCTGAAAAAAGCAAAACACTTTATATTGAGTCTTATTAATAGCTCATTAGATACCAGAAAAATGATAAACTGGATGATTTAAATACGACAGCACACGACTACAATCAATTACATTTATCGGCGCAGAATCTTCAGACTTTCTTTGAATACTTTTATGCATGTGTTCATTAGCGTTCGTTATTTTATTTTTATCAGATCTTAGTCAGTTCTTGAATATTTTTCATGTAATTGTCTTAAATTAACAGGCAATATTATTTGAAGATTAGCTGTATCTTTGATGATATTATTTACTATAGCATCGAATTAGTTTGGCTCACCTCTTTGTTGGGCAGTAGCCAACGATGGAGACAAAAAATAAAAAGTTTGTGTGAAATTCCGTTGCGTAAACTAAAAGATAACATGGTTATTGATGAGTGAGTGAGTTATTAGCTGTGTAGTGTCAGCTTAGAATAACACTACCCCATTTCTGCCGGTGGGTGTACGTAAGAGGCGACTAACGGTGTTGGGGCTTTTAAGGGATTTTTGGGCGATGCGGTTGGAGACCCATCACCAACAACCTTTATTTTGCCATCTTTTCCCCACTCAACTTTCCAAAAGTGGCTGAGGAACTTCTAGTTCCTTAGCTCTGGCTACCCCTTCTTGGGATTAATAGCCGTGAGTATATGTATGTTATTGATGAGTAATGATAAAACTCCATTGTTAGGTAAATGTGTCCAGTAATGTTTTTTAGTTAACAATTTGTTTTGGGTCATGCTTTTAATTATATATATTATCTTCATCAAATTTTACATGGACATATTACATGTTTCAACTTTCAACAGCATTTGCATGTAAACGTTGTAATTAAACTCACAAAAAACCTTAAACCCTAAATAATCGTAACCAGAGCTTCAGTTTTGAGAATTAATTAGCCACTTTCGTTATTTCAGTGGGAAAAAGATTGTAATATAAAGGATGGTCGATTTCGGAAGAATAATATTCTAAGTTAGGTTAATCAGCTGAAGCGATTCTTATAAAATGTATATTTTTCGTAAGTTTCAGCATAAGAAGTAATCAATTTTTGGTATACTGATGAGGTTTTTCCACCTTAAATTTGTAAAAATAGCAAAGTTGGTCGGTTCAGTAAGCAATCAATAAAATTCTGTAAATTAATTCGTTATTAAATAATGTCATAATCGTTTTAAATAAAACGTCGTAATGTTCACAGTTACAGTTAAATTTGAGATAACTTTTTTTATCATTTCACTGGCATTGTCACGGTGTAAGTTTCGAAAAAGATAGCCAGAGGTTTAAAATCAACTACCTGTAATACCCATAGGTAGCCTAAATAAATTAAATTGTTTTATCGTTCATTATTTATCTGTTACTGCAAAAGGTAACTCCGATAGTCTTCGATAATTTAAAGCTAGTTAAAGTAAACCGTTTGATTTGATGTTAAACTTCTATTTTATCGTTTGTTTTTAAAATGAATATTACGGGCTGGATTGTTCTGTCTGAGACTCATAAACTCACTGCTATAATCCCAATAATGAGAAACCCGCAGCTTCAAAGAGAATGATTTTTTAAGTTATTTTTATAAATAAGTGGGGAAAGGATTGTAAAATAAAAATTGGTGATGAATCTCCAGCCCCATTAACTAACAGTCACTCAAAAATTAGTACCCAACACCTTTAGTATATATAATTTTATAAGTTCTATATGTCTATTATATAATATTATAAATATCGTCAAGTTAGTATTCCATGATACAAGTCTTACTTAGTTTGGGGCTTACTTAATCTGGGCAAAATATGTCCATATATTTATTATTTGGGCGATGTGGTTGGCGACCCGTCACCAAAAACATTTATTATTACCATCTTTTCCCCAATCAACTTCTAAAAGTGGCTGAGGAATTTCTCACTCCAAAGCTCTGGCTACCCCGTTAAGGGATTTATAGCCGTGAGTATATGAATGAATGAATGAATTTATTATTATTATTATTATTTAGTGGTTTAGTAGTATGCTATCCACGGGATGTGATAGGTTTGTAAATCCCAATGCTTATATTATTGGGTTTAAGTCATGAGGTGAAAATCTAACTGTTGTTTGAATTGTGGTGTCCTGGTTAGTAATTTAACTGTGCGATTAAATCATTTTACAATATAAAGCAGCATGTAAAAAATGCAGAAAATAAAACACAGTTGTTATAGTCAAAGATTTGGGGAGAAAATCACATTCTATCGCTTGTTAGCTAGTTAGATAAATTCTTGTGATAAAGACACCTTTATCACAAGAACTCGTAATAGTCGTCAAATATAGTTGGTTAGGGTGTGTACCCAAGGCGATAATATATGACCGAAGACCGAAAGTACATTAATATCAACATAATTATTGAATTCCGTTTAATTTTTTACAAATCCGAAATAATAGGAAGTATTTGTCTGATCATAGTCATTACATATTGTGTTAAAAACGGTTAGGGACATATACCGATAACAAATAAATCGAATATCCCGACACTTCTTCTCGTTCCGGAAAATCCTCACTTTCACAAATACCGCGAAAATTATATAGACTAAAAATCCTTACTGTCAAAATGCAATGGTGAATGCGCGCGCGGTTCGCGGTCCGAAATGCGTTTGAGCACTTGGCTCGCAGCGAAATATCACAGGTGATCGCATCATGTAAAATTATATTTTTGGAACGTTATTTTCGCTTGTCCTGTTCCTCGATGAGAGGTGCAATTGCGAATTCGCCTCACCTCCCACGATACGCTGTGAAATTTGTCTTCACGGCCGTTCCAGACGTTAGTGGTCTGGATATAGAAAGTTGGGTTGATATATGCAACCTTGATGGCTCGTGATAAAAAGTTCGACCAAGAATGAGGAAGGCATATGGGGTAATCAAATACCAGGTCTACATTTTGGGTTCTTTATGTCTTCTCGATTAATTTTAAATTATGATTAATTTATCATGATTATTTTAGTCTGCAATAAGAAATAAAATCGTGATGAAAGCAACATTTTAAAGCCATGTTAATATTTTATCTCAGCTTTTTTCTATGCGTTTTATTGCAAAAGCAGAACCATCGTTAACAATATGATTCTTGAGCAAAAAGCAAATTAACGCAAAGAACTGCATTTTTATGTTGATGAATGTCATAACATTTAATAAATCGATTGAGTTACACATAATTAACTAGCGATGCAGCCGTTTCGTCTGGCTCTGGTATATTCTATTACTTTGTTGCAATTTAGTTATTTTCAGCCAAACGCATGAAATAGCAGATTCGCTAAATATTAGTCATTCGGCATTCTCCGCCGCAAACACAGCTATTTTCAGACAGTGTCTAACATATTCCTAATACATCATCAGATTTGTATATTCATCCGCGTTAAATTACATAATGAAATAATGTTTATTGAATCAGATAATTTCCATCATGTGTCTGGTATAATAATTGAAGTATGTGGGGGTGAGTATAAGTAATAGTTCGTAGGCACTACAGGAAATTTGAGTTGGAATGATCAGCATTTTACGTCAAGACAATATTTAGACAAATTGAATAACACAGTATCATGGCAGTTTGCGCAAGTGTTGTTATATGCTCTCAATTATACATGTCCATCATAAAAAATATATTTATAATTTTGTTAATCTATATTTTATTTTGACACAAAAACAACCTACCAATTAATTAACATCAATACCCAACCACAACGAACCAGACCAAAAGAAATTAACAACTCAATTCTCTCCATGCAAAAGACATATCGATTATTCATAGTTTCTCGTGTCAAGAGCACATTAAAAACGTAATCGTCGGCCCATACTCTGAAACAGATTAATAGGGCATAAACAGTTGCAATAGATGGTAATGTGATGGTCTGTGCTTGCGTTCAATCATGTCACCCGATCAAGCGTGATCTTCATCGATTACTCGTCTAATAAGCGATTAGGATTAAACTGAGACATATGATTAGCGGTTGTAAGTTATAGAGACTAGAAAAACATGGTTGTCTACAAAGATCAGACATGCTGCAAATCCGCTGCGTACGCTGATAATTAGTATTAAACTTTATTTGTTTACTAATTAAAAAAAATACTAGCTTCTATTACTACTTATCAAACATACATACATACATACATATACTCACGGCTATAAATCCCTAGATGGGGTAGCCAGAGCTAAGAAATCAGAAATTCCTCAGCCACTTTTGGAAAGTTAAGTGGGGAAAAGATGGTAAAATAAAGGTTATCAAACACTTAAATTAATAAAAAAGTGGCTCACGATTTTTTTATTCCTTAACTCTGACTACCCCCTCTAGGGATTTAAAGCCGTGAGTATATGTTTTAAAACAGAATACGTTGCAAATAAAGAGGCTGTGTTTGAAATTTTCATTGTTCACATTTGTTATTATAAGGTGATGAGTTTTCAACCATATCACCCAAAAACAAAAAAAATATATCCTTAGTCACATTTAAAGACATGGAACAGATGGGGAAGTGCAATTTGAATCCAACGCGACGGACACTTCTATACTATATAATTTTAGACTATAGTGGTCATTTAGTTTCATTGACATTAGCGGACTACAAAACAAAATGTTCGGTAACGTTACAAGAATAGATTAGTCGTAAAACAAACGTCTCTTGTTATTTGTTTTACGATATGACGTCTTTTTGCAATTACTGAGCAAATTCGACAATGCGGATTCTATTCAGAAAAACTTTGGTGATCATAGGGTTTCCTTAACAGTTTCTTTCGGTATTCTACCTAATATTAAGAAGATTATTTTGAAGAGAGCACTTGCAATCTTGCAAATTAGCTTCCTCCTGAATCGAATAGCGATGCCTACCTTGTAAACGTTAAAATAAAGGTATTCTTATGAAGCTTTCTAACTAAAAAAAATTATTACAAAATATTATGTATTATCTTGTTTTTAAAGAAGAACCAAATATCACGTAGTGAGATATCTGTCTGCACCAAATAAAAACAATAATGCCGTCACTTGTAAATAACCCTCCACAGAGTCGGTAGTGTAGCAAAATATTGAAACTGAAAAAACACTTCTACAAATTCAAGAGTACATACCTCCAACATAATCCGTCATTATCACCAGTTTTTGAACGCTTAAAAGAGTGATTATTCCTTCGATGTTTTGTACTAACTAAAACTACTAGAAAATGAAGACACATCTTCCCGAAAACACAAAAGCAGAGTGCCAACTTCCTTGACTAATTGAAACTATGTAGGTGATAGTGACGAGCATGATTGACATCGCAGAAGGGAGTGACCAGCCAATGATCTTAGACAGGTATAATACTTGGTTTGTCTTTATACAAAATGAAATATATGGACGCCATGTCTAGCCAGTTTTCCAGATACAGGAAAAACGAAGCATGAATTACAAAGGCGAATTCGAGAGGTATGTCAGGATCGTAGAAAGTGGCGATTATAGCCACTGCCTACGCCTTTGGCGTGAGTATATGCATTGTGTCATATTCTCAATATATAATTTAATTTGATTGGTTGGCTCTGGTCATCAGTATTTACGCACCTATCCTATAAGTGGTATGAAATGTAGAATGCGTAGTGTAGTGCAGATATTTAGATTTTTAAACAGTTGTTTAATTGTAGATTGTGATAACTCAGTGGGTACAACACCGCTTATCGTGGAGACGACGAGGGTTGAAATCCCGGGTCGGGCCTACACCAATTTGTTTTTTCTAAAGACATATGTGTGGTTAATTTATCACGATTGTTAACGGACAGGGAAAACATGCATCGTTAGAAAACCCACATGGCTAAGTTGTACTTTGTCATATGACAGTGTAATCATATAAAGCGGTGATAGGCCTGCCCCCAACGTGAGTACGCTGTCCAGGCAAAACGTCGGTACTCTAAACACCAGGTGACAATGTCACGTGATGTTCAGAAGAATTAGTACCTCAGCCAACCCCTTCGGAGCTTAACGGCGTGAACGTTTGAGTTTTGTTTTGTTTTGTGTTGTTTTTGCAACAGTTGAAATTTGACAATCACATACTTATAATAAGGGTAATATATCGTATATTTTTTACTCGCCTGCGCTGAGTCAGAAGGAAGTAATGGTACTTTGCTATTCGATGATGCCACTATCTCGGTTTCAAATAGTTTGACGATTATTTCAAGATGGATGACGCGACTCGATGTCAATTCAAGAACGCATGAATCACTGCGTCTAAGATTTAGTTGGAATTAGGTCAAGATTAATATACCTCACTAACACTACTATTGAACAAGGAATAGATACAAATTAATAAATTCATTATTTTTATAAATTTAATTCATAAATATGAAATAATCCATTCCTACGTTTAATAATAGGTACATACATTTTTAACTAAACTATCGAAACATTGTTGTACAAAAAACGAACACTAACTAGTATGTTTTTTAAATTACCTTTTTATTTAGAAAAGGCCACATGACGTTAATTTAAGTAAGGCGCATTTAACCCACCAAATTTTATAAAATAGTTCCAGCACCGTTTCTTAAAATTTGAAGAAAGATGACGTGTGAAATCACTAGTCAAAGGCTATTTACACTGCAACAAACAAATACAACAAAGCTGTCTATTCTACCAGGCTTGGCTGGTACCTTTGGTCGCTACCATAAACTCTGAGTAAATGTTGCCAGTTGTATTCAGCTGTCCATCCCAGGACCGCGCAGAACGCATCCTGCTGGTCTGTGGAGGCCAGTACCGGTCCAACCGATGGTCTGCATGCACTAGCGTCTCCAAGATCGCCTTCACTTGGCTTTCGTCTAACTCTGGCAAAGCAATACTCGGTTTTACTTGCATTAGTAAGCTGGGAATTTAAACGGGGAACTGTGTTCTATATTCAAAAATAGAATATTCAAAAGTTACAAAACCATGCTAAAAAAAATATTGGAAAAGAAGTTCAGAAAAGAGGTTCTATACAAGTTGAAAAAGGTATAGAACAAGAAATATAGTTTATAATTTGAACTCACTAGGGTAACCGTTGCGATTGCGCTCCTCTTCCTCTAGCATGCGCAGTACTGCTGAGTTTGCCAGGTTTCCAGGTTTGTCTGTGTTAGGGTTTGAGAAGTCAATCCTGTGGACAATAAGTTGATAAATTGGTTTTATTTAGAAACAAAAGAAATTTGCAGAATTTTTAACGATCTTCCAGGCATCGTTGACAATAAAACAACTTTAAAAGGAAAGTGTGCGTATTCTAAACACCAAGTGACCACAATGTCAGGTGATGTTTAGAAGAAGCCCTTCGGGGATACAACTCGTGAACGTTTGAGTCCAGAGTCTTGTTGTTGATATTGAAACAGAGGCAATACGTACACAAGAAATATTATACAACGCCATTAGCTCCCATTGGGGGGACCAGAGACTATCAAACACCACTTTGTATGATCTTGGCAAACCTGTTCAGCTGCATTTACACACATCAATAGAAAGGAAAGTGTTCTATTATGTACGTACATATAGTACGTATATATACACATAGATAAATAAATTATCTTGTAACTCAAAATAAAGCAGGATGGCCACAAATGCATGGCACCTGGTCCCAGCACCAAAGGTTATTTTTGTACAATAAAAATAACTAAAGCGCTTGTCATAAATTGCTGCCGTTTTTGAGAAAGATTACTTTTTAAAGTTTTTTTTGACAAGACTGTTCGTCATGTTTGTTCCATGTTTTTGATATATTTTCGATTTAATTATGACAATTTATTGCAAACTCAGACAGTTTTTACAATGTCGCTTCAGCATTGAGATGTTTTAAGTATAACATAATTACTAAGTTACACCAGAAACATGAATTACCATAATTTCACATAATTAACGAAATCAAGAGTTTCAATAAAACTGTACATTAAAATTGGCAGCTCTAACAAGATTGCTCCCATAGTCTTTTTTTCTACACTAACAGGGCTTTAGAATGATATATGATTGAGCATGGGGACCAAAATGCCCATCCTCCTTTGGTCGCGTAAATATATAATTGTAATAAATATATTTCTAGGATTATAAACGATTGATCCCTTTAACGGAGGATGCGTTGCGTTCTTATGAATATTTTTATCCTTTAAAATTTGTTTTTTTTAAATTGAATTTATATTTTTAATTAATTAATATTTCAATATGTCAGACATATTGAAATATTAATCTATGGCGTTTTTTTAAATATTTTACGATTTCGACTTATAGGTATTTGTACAATTTTGATTCACGAAAAAACCAACTTGCATTTCAAATTCAGAACACTTTCGAATGATAAGATAACACCATACTGGGATAGTATAAAACATTGCGAAATTGCTAGAAACTATCAAAGAATTTGAACACAATTGTAATCTTGTTGTAGAGAAAGTGAACATCAGAACAATGCTAAAGTTTTTGTTACAGCAGTGTGCAGAATAGTCATGGGAAAATTTGTTTGAAGAAAGTAATAATACTATGGAAAATGTATGCTTAAGAACAATTATTTTTATTTTTTTTCCCGATTGTTTCAGAAAGAGGGTTGTGTTTGTACCCTAGTATTTTAATTAACAATTCCTGTCCCTGTTTATACAGAAGCTTCAAAAAACCTAGAAATTGTATTAAGAATTAATTAATTTCTATATTAAGATTCCTTTTGTGAATTGGATTTTTTTAGGGTTATCAATCCATAGTGAAAAGAAAAAAAAGATATCTCGTAGAGTAATAAATTATTTAAACCTCGTTAACTTAAAATCGGGCCTCTTTGACGGTATTCATTCTTGTTGTTATTCTTCATCCATTTTTGGAAGTTAAGTGAGGAAAATATTGTAATGTCGTTATGAAAAGATCAAAATTTTAAGTCACTTCTCACATCACCCGCAGTAAAATATGGGTTAGTTTTATGCTAAGAAAACACTACACAGTTTATAAAGTAGGTATACAATTTCGAACTGGTTTCAGCAGCAGCAGGTTTCAGTAAAGTAAGAGTGTTTCAGTAAACAAAATATCGTAATTAAAATCTGAAATGAGAAAACTCACCGATCAAATTTACTGGTGATGGTCGGAGCCATGACTGTTTGCTACACGTTCTTTAGCACAAAGCATTAACTAATGAATGATAGGAATAAATAGGGATTTATAATCGTTTCATCACATCACTTCGCTCCTTGAATCACTGCATGATTGTTTGCCAAAATGATTCACTTATTTTAATGCCATATCGCATTTATTTTTGGACAACTCATTGAACAATAAACTATTGTCACTCCTGATTTTATCTTCATTGAAATAAACACTTCGTGGACCAACTGATCTTATCTACTCTGATCTTATGATCAACTGATCTGTGGGAACAGCAAAGATATACTGGCCAGTACACCCTGCTGTGTACCAACTTAGAATTTGTATTTATGTTTAGCTAGAGAAACATTTCGATACCGCGATGTACGATTTTTTTATGACGCTGCTAGTATGCGAGTGAGTTCGCCGTCTAGCGGTCGCCACAGTACTCCCCTCCTAGTCGATAGACGATATCGAAGAGCTAGGAGGTACCTGTTACCAATAGTAGAGAGGGACTAGTGTGCGAGCGAGTTCGCCGTCTAGTAGTAGAGTGCAGTGTGAGCAGTGAGGCAGAGTAGCGTGCCAGTAGATGCTCGGTAGGGTGAGTAGAGTAGTTTGGTAAGGTAAGCGAGGAGTATAAGATGTGGGTAGATTGAGAAATGTAGTAGAAAGATTCGTCATGTTGTTGTCGGGGGTCACCACTGTGGGAACAGCAAAGATATACTGGCCAGTACACCCTGCTGTGTACCAACTTAGAATTTGTATTTATGTTTAGCTAGAGAAACATTTCGATACCGCGATGTACGATTTTTTTATGACGCTGCTAGTATGCGAGTGAGTTCGCCGTCTAGCGGTCGCCACAGATCTGAACAATTTAAATGTTAAAAAATTAGTTTAAATTTTATTTCTTTTGGTAGTGCGAATGAATAGAGAAATAGACGAAATCTTTCACGTGCATTGTTTAATTATTAAATTATTACAAGTGTTTAAACAGTTAAATCATTAAGTCATATTAATTCTGCGATAGGATATACAAATCAGAGAATATATTTTGTAACACACTTTTAAGACACACTAAGTACGATTATGCTTGTTCAATTTTTGTAACAGGTGTTATTTATATGAAGAAACATGTGAAATTAGAGCTAATATATTAAGCCGCTTTTTCGTTTTCAACTTAAATATTTTGCACAACACAAATAGTCAGCACTTAAAACTTGTTATGACACAATACTGATTACGACGTAATGTTTTCCCGCCAGACCACATATTGCTACTATTCCGAACACATTATGTGCACTGTCTCACGTTGAGATGAAAACTCGATCAGACCCCACCATACCTATTTTAAAGAACTAATTAAAATTCTTAGTTGTATGTTAGCAAGTTGTACTATTTCATACATACATACATATACTCACGGCTATAAATCCCTAGAAGAGGTAGCCAGAGCTAAGGAATTGGAAATTCCTCAGCCACTTTTGGAAAGTTCAATGGGGAAAAGATGGTATAATTAAGGGTGTTGGTGATGGGTCTCCAACCTTATCGCCCAAATATCCTTTAAAAGCCCCAATACCGTTAGTCGCCTCTTACGTACACCCACCGGAATAAATGGGGTAGTGCTATTCTAATTCTCCTAAGACTTAAAAATGAAAAGGTAAGCATGAGTGCAAATAGGCTAAAGTCATATCTTAAAAGTCCGAAAAAGTATTGGAGCTGCATTCCATCAATGAAATGGATAACTTATTTTCGAATGGCTCCGCTACAGTGCAATAATTTGGGTTTCCTACACTAAAACGTTCCGCATATTTCACAGCTTCGCACACTTACAGATATATCGTTAATCCAAGGTGTTATTCTTGTCTTGTTGACCGATTTACTGAAGTATGTGTTGATGCGTTTGCGCCGCTCGTAATGCCATTACGGAATACACCGTGTAATACAAGGAAATACAACTCAGTTCAAAATGGGTATTGATTCAGTAACTTAACGTTGCTGTTAATGTTGTTTGAAAATATGTAAATTTAGACTTATCAGCAAACCCTTTTAACTTCCTCTACAAAAGCTTTAAAAACACTCCGTAGAAATCCTCATAGGTCATAAATTTGTTTTATTTCATTCAAATTTATTATATTACTACTCTTTAGCTCTTGTCTGAGTATTGATTGCTAAATTAAGTGTCTTACCAAAATGAATGATGTGTAGTGTCGGCTTAGAATAGCACTACCCCATTTCTTCCGGTGGGTGTACAAAGAAGCGACTAACGGTATTGGGGCTTTTTAAGGGCTTTTTGGGCGATGCGGTTGGAGACCCATCACCAACAACCTTTACCACCTTTTTCCCATGAAACTACAAAAATGGCTGAGGAATTTCTAATTTCTTGCAACTTCCAAAAGTGGCTGAGGAATTTCTAATTTCTTAGCTCTGGCTACCCCTTCTAGGGATTTATAGCCGTGAGTATATGTTTATGTTTATGAATTTATAAAAAAGGAACTGAAAATTTAGGAATAAGACCTATCAAAAATACTAGTAACATTTTGTTATCTGTCAAAATGGTTAAATCAAAACCTCTAAAAAAAACTTTTGATATAGTACCCAAGGTGATAAAACAATTTGTTCCAAATCCGTCGTATAATCACGATGACATGACTAGCGATAGTAATGCAAATGTCAAACAATGTCGGCGCCACCCCGGCCCGGTAAGTGATCGGTCGACGGCATTCCGTTGGTTATCTTTGGATTGGATGCATTTCTTCAATGGATTGCGATCACCAGCATACAGGGTGATCGCTACTGTTGAGTGGATAAGAAGGAATCAGGAAGAGAACGAGAATAAATGTCTATGGACAAAGATTCTCTAATCAAGAAGCTTGTATAACTCGACAAAAAATCAAAGAATGCAAAAAAAAATTTTTTTTGTTTACTGACAAAATGTAAAAAGTCTTATGTTTTTAAATTAGAAGTCAGTATGTCCAAGCAATTTGATTCAATTCCTCCTGCATGATGACATGACTAGCAATAATAATGCAAATGTCAAACAATGTCGGCGCCACTCTGCCCCGGTAAGTGATCGGTCGACGGCATTCGGTCGGTTATCTTTGGATTGAATGCATTTTTTCAATGGATTGTAGCGTACAGGCTGATCGTTATAGCTATGCGGAGTAGGTGGATGAAAGGGAAAGACAAGTTTGTATGTTTTAAAACAGTCAATCCACAAAACTCCCGAGGTCCTTGGTTTGACTAGTCAAACCTCGAATCGTGACATGAAGTCTTAGTCAAAGACCAAAAAAAATATGTATTGAATTAAAAATAATATATTAATTTAAATTAAATTGTATATAACTGACTAATTATGTTGACCACCTCTTCATTATGAGTTTAACTGAACTTGTTCAAACTATATTAAGTTTTTGTTAAATTTATCAAGGCTCATGCGGAAATGCCACATTATATTCACCCAACATTTTACAAGAATATGTAAGCATCAGGTTCGACTTTTTCGTGGTTAAATTATAACACAACATAAGTTGCTGCCTCGGAATTATAACTCAAGGTAATGTTTACACAAACTCTGAAATAGGCATAATAACCTTTCCTCTTTTATTAGCCACCGATGTCACTTACTAACGTGAGGTTAATAAATCAAAAAGCGCAACACCCTGTATGCACCGCTAGTTTGTTTTGATACGATAACATCGGTATTACGGTATCAGTATGCAGTTTGGCAGCCGCGCAGACATCTGCATACACAATGTGTTGCGCATGACTCACAGCCTAACGCACTTCCTGATTATGACTGACTTTAATGTCTGAAAATCTGCGGAATTGGTACTATTTGAAAGGTAAGTTTACAGAGCAAGCTTTAAGTATAAGTTAAATTTCCGTGTGATACCATAATTTTTGTAATGATTATATATTTTGATATGCAATAAATTATTTTTCAAAACACCTGCTCATATAATGACGTTTCTCTTAGTAGTATTCCCTATTTTGGTTTTTTTTTATTTTTAGAAACTAATTAAGAATACAAAGATTTTGTGATATTTCTGAGTTTTTATTATTTGTTTAAAACGTTTATACTCTTAAATAAAGATTACGAATTTGTATATACAGGTTATATAACAAAGTCTACCGAATAGAAGTCCTCGTGAAAGTAAAAGGTGACTTAGTGACCTAAGGCTTTTTAATAGATTATTGGTCGATGTGGTTAGAGATTAATATCCTACAACCTTTATTTTACAAATTTTCTCTTACTCTAATTTCAAAAGTGGACGCGGAATTTCTCATTTCGAAGCTCTGGCTACCCCTTCTAGGGATTTATAGCCGTGAGCATATGTATGTATGTATTACGTACCCAACAGTGCCATTGTCGAGGTTCTTCAAGTGTTTGTTGAGTGTTTCCTGGATGTTGTGTTGCGAGTACAGCCCGATGGGCGAGTTGAACTGCTTGTGGACGATCTTTGGACCGGTCGACATCTTGGGGTCGTTCGTTTACGCTGGAACAAGCGGAATATAGATATGATTTTCATGGTATAAATTAAAAAGAATGAATAAAGATTATTTTATTAACAAAATGATATGTTTATGAAAGAGAAGGCTGCCAATTTGTGTCAAGTATAAAAACAAAAACTGTTTCAGACACGTCAGTGAAGTCACAGTTTTGATACAGTAATAATTATTTAAAACTCAAACTTCTATTTCTGTACTAATACTTCTGAGCATCACGTGCCATTGTCACCTGATGTTCAAGGCAACTACGCTTTCTAACAAACATTCTACATAACGGCAAAGTGACGGTACTGACACTGACTTGTGTGGATGCTTTAATAGATTATGTATGGAAATAATTTAGGAATCCATAATTCGAAAGATCTGGCTTACCCTTTTTTGGATTTATGGTCGTGAGGATATGCATGTATGTATTCTTTAAAACATTAGCTATGCCATTATATCTCCTTTGCCATTTTTTTTTATTTAATCGCACAAAGATTGCTATTTAAATGAAATAGCAAAATTTACTAATAACCATTAGTTAAACTGTTGTATTGGATCATTACAGCTCGTAAATGTTCCCTAGGATGGTTCAAGCCTCCTGATAAGGGTGCTTAGGTTAAAGTCAACAGTTTTTTGCTGAGTCAGGGTCTTTTCTCTATTAAAAGGCGCAAAATTGTGGAGAAAAGTTATTTTAATCTCACTGATCCCCACTAGCTTTCAATAGTTGCGTTTTATTTGGTTTCAAATAAAAAAAAAATACGTTGTTTGAAATGATTTTTCAATGTTTTTTGTTTGCTGGAATGTAAAGCTGTTTTTTTTCATATTCTTTTTTGCTGATTTATACTTGTATTTCATTACAGCGAATAGAATGACCTATTTTTTTCGTAAATTTCTATATATCTACAATGTCCTTATGAAACAGCAATAACTCTTACAAAGTATTTTGCATACAAGTGTTTTAGATTTTTTACAAATTTATATCTGTTCAAAAAAGTAAGTATCCTATTTTACTTCTAATCACTCCGAAAATATGTGTGCAAAGTTTTTGCTGATCGATTAAGTAGTAATCGTGTGAAAATGCAATAAAAAAAACTATATTCGCATTTAAAATATATGATCATAGTAGAGTTTTATGACACTTTATTCTCACTGCGTGTGTGAACCGATATTTTTAGGAAGCTGGTAAAAAGTGGATGTTGCGACACGGAAGAGTGATCTACTGACCGGACCAATTTAGCCCAGATTGTTTCTACATCGCGCGAAACTGTTATCACTTTAGTCTGGAGTAAAAAATAAATCTTTACTAACTGCACTAATTACTGAATTAAAACACGTCAAAACTAAACCTTAGCCTATACGTTTATTATAAAACTCCATTTTCAAATTCGTATCTTGTCACTCTTGACCGTTACTGTTCTGGATTTCTTTTATCTAAAATTTCGCTCTATATCGCTGCTCTATATCAGATGACAGAAAAACACATTAAGGGTCAAGTCCATCTCAAATTGCATATAATCCTAACTATTAGTATGTTCCTATATGCCTTATATACGTAGCCGTATATGGCTATGATTCTAAAAAGAGGTAGCTGGAGCTTTACAACTTAAATTTTCTTTATTGTTTTATTTTGTTAATAATTTTATCTTTATGATTTTTCTGCTTCTTTGTAAACTGTTATGTTTTTTTGTATTTTCTAAGACTTTCACGATTGCACATTATAATTAAAACAACTTTTGACTTTCGGAAATTTTTATCGCGTATTAGTACATGGTTTTTTTAAAGCCCGACGTTTCAAAAACTTTTCAGTTATCATGGTCACGGGAAGACTGAGGTGTTATTTGTCATTATACAGTACTATAAAATTATTAATACTAACTACCTTAACAAAATTTATAATATTTGCTAAGTACAAAAAGAGCTAATGTTATCTGGAGTCTTGCTAGTGTTCTTCCCTTGCTTGGTTGTGTTAATGATCGGGTTCCAAGCAGGTGGTAATTGCCAAACATCATCTCTATTGAAGTTTGGATGTTTCTTTTCTTTCTCTTAGAATCGATAGATACCTAGAATGATACGCGAATCTATTGAAATAAAGAAACATCCAAACTTCAATAGAGATGATGGTTGGAAATTACAACCTGCTTGGAACCCAAGCAAGGGAAGAACACTAGCAGGAATCCAGATAACATTAGCTCTTTTTGTACTTAGCAAATATTAAACGCAAATGTAACTTAAATTTTGTGAAGGTAGTTAGTATTAATAATTTTATAGAACTGTATAATGACAAATAACACCTCAGTCTTCCCGTGACCATGATAACTGAAAAGTTTTCGAAACGTCGGGCTTTAAAAAAACCATGTAATAACACGCGATTAAAAAAATCCGAACGTCAAAAGTTGTTTCAATTATATTATGTTTTTTTGGTTTTTTACTGTTTTTTGTAGTTGTAAATATTTTGTATAACTTTTTTTTTGGTTTGGTTACTTATTTAATATGTGTTGCATCTCTGTTGTGCCATAATTACGGTGAATAAATGTATTTCTTCTTATTCTTCTAAAGATTCTATAACAGATTTTTGTGAAAGGTGTGAGTTATGCTTCAATATTAATTATTCTTCTTTTTGTCGAAAAAAAATTTCTTTGAAGATTCGATCTAGATTTCGAACTTCTTTACTATATCTATTTACTGATTTGATATCTGTCTATTTGTGTCTAGTGGTAGAACTTTGGCTAATAAGCCGAAGATCTAGTCAAAATTGATGAGGGGAGTCTTAGCCCAGTTTGATAGTATATTACACGCTTAAAAAAAACACCCAAAAATAAGATAATCCCGTGCTTTAAAGAACTGGTTAAGCTGTCGATCTTGTCGATATCTCGATAGCAGTCTGTAGTTTGCTATCTCTGGAGGCCAAGCATGAACGCTGTTTTATCGTCACGATATCGGTCAGAAAGAGATAGATGTTCTATAACCTGCGATATCTAATAAAAGTTTGCTCGTGCTAGCCTCACGGTGGGGACATATATAACTTAAACTAAACATTGGTTAAGGGCCGACTCTGGATTGGAACACACGCCTCTCTACATAAGAGGCGGTGGTTTTCCCACCGTGCTCACAAGTTCGTTAATAAAAAATAAAGGTTTTTATTGATATGATACAAAATCACAGTTAATAGGCTCATACCAAAATAAACTGTGTGCGTGTTTCTTTTCATTGGATTTTCATTAATAAACTGACAGCCTACAGGCCTCCAATAACAATTTTGTTTATATGAACGAAATGAGATGATAAGATTTAGATAAAAAATTAATTAAAGTATAATTTCGGGTGTCATTTCATTAAACCAACCACAAATATTTTATCAGTCGTGTTTTGAACGTGGGCCAAAGCAGGAGCGAACACAATCATTAACAAAAAGAAAAGTCGTAGCATGATGTTTATTGTACAACTTATCGTGACAGTATAGCAAGCACGAGTGCTATTTTATCGACACGATAACGGTTAGAATGAGATGGCAGTATACGATACTAATTAAGTGCGTAAGAGATGGCTGCTTTATCCCACGCGATAACTAGTTTAAACACGGCTCGTGCTTGCCCTTAAGTTATGTTTATATTTATATTTAGGGTCATGATAGTCCCCTGCCAAATCGAGAAAAAAAGCGGTATGT
Organism: Bedellia somnulentella; assembly: GCA_963576735.1. Lineage (NCBI taxonomy): Eukaryota > Metazoa > Arthropoda > Insecta > Lepidoptera > Bedelliidae > Bedellia > Bedellia somnulentella. Next base: position 4,841,230 of record OY755177.1, read on the forward strand.
GCATTTGAGTATCATACTTTTCTCGAAGCAATTCGTTTATTTTTAAACTAGTGGATCGGCCCAGCTTCGCACGGGTAGCGTCGTTTTTAGGGTTCCGTAGCCAAATGGCAAAAACGGGACCCTTATAGATTCGTCATGTCTGTCTGTCTGTCCGTCCGTCCGTCCGTCCGTATGTCACAGCCAGTTTATTCCGAAACTATAAGAACTACATTATTGAAAATTGGTGCTAAGATGTATTCTGTAAACCGCATTAAGATTTTAAAATAAAATCTGAAAAAAAAACCAAAATTTTTAGGGCTCCCCATACATAGAACTGAAACTCAAAATTTTTTTTTTCATCAAACCTATACGTGTGGGGTATTTATCAAAAGGTATTTGAAAATGATGTTGGGGTTTCTTATATATTTTGTTTCAAAACTGAATAGTTTGCGCGAGAGACTTTTCCAAAGTGGTAAAATGTGTGTGTCCCCCCCCGTAACTTCTAAAATATGGGCATGATAAAACTGAAAAAAATATATGATATGTATTACTATACAAACTACTAACGAAAATTGGTTTGAATGAGATCTAACCAGTAGTTCTATTTTTAAACGTCATATATCAAATTACTTACCTAATTTATTAATTTCACTGAAATATATAACAATAATTTTACTATCACAGGCCTTACGCATAAAACCTCACGGAGCCCGAGACCTTTCCAACGAATGCAAACCCGTGGAAATCGGTTCGTGCGTCAGGAAGGAAAACCCGACTTATATTTATATAGTAGATAACACGTCAATCAAACTTACAACGAACTACAAAAACTTGTATATTACTATGTTACCTACCTGCTGCTAGTGCTGCTACGGAACCCTTCATTAGCGAGTCCATCTCGCTCTTGGCCGCTTTTTTTTAAATATCTTAGGTTTCTTTCTTCAGTCACTGCTCAAGCATTGTGAAATTTAGCGCAATGTTTTCAATTTATTAAATTTATAGCACTCCCTGAACAGTGTAGTTTGGTGATTTGAATGCGCTTTTATGAACGGTTAAGTATTTCCGTTTATTAGAAAATTTTTGGAATAAAACGCTATAAAGTATTTATAACAATCTAAAAAAGAAATCATTTCGTGATGTAGGATGCAATTACTGGCGCCATCTAGTATGTAATATGTAAATTAGTAACGATTTGGTTTTGGTCACGGGCGCGATGGCTTATTTCATGTATAATTTCGGTGTTTCTCTACCGATTTCTATGATTCTTTTTTTTATTGAATGGGTGATAATGTTACCTTTTTTTAAATTAGGGATGAATGAGAGTATTATAAACGTAAGAGTAAACAAATATAATCGAATGTTCTGAACTGCTAAGCTATCAGGAGTTACACGTGTTATTGTGAGTCAACCATAAAAGATAGACATATACTGTTGCGGGAATTTTTTTAGACAATTTTATGAAAATTATTTCCGTCATACATGATTTCTATGTAAGTTTAACCATTAAGGCTGCACATGCAACGGAAGCTTAAAAAATGGAGTAACTTCTCCCGTTTTCTTAAAATTTCCCAAAATTCCCCTTCACTACTCTGCTGAAAAGTATACTATAACCTGCCCAGGAGTATGAAGAATAATTGTGCCAAGTTTCGTAAAAATCCGTCGAGTAGTTTTTGTTTCCATAAGGAACATACAAACCGACAGACAGACAGACAAAAATTTTACTGATTGCATTTTTGGTATCAGTATTGATCGCTAATCACCCAGGGGGTGTTATTTTGAAAATATATTCCATGTTCAGAATTGACCTCTCTACAGATTTATTATAAGTATAGATTATTATTTCAATATCACGAATACTGTCGTTGTTGTTGTTGTGCAAATTGTATTATACAAAACTTCTCATTCCCACGATTTCCCTCGGGATTTTTTTTCCGGGATAAAAAGTACCCTATTATTTAATTCTGTTTTAAAGTACATACATACATATACTCACGGCTATAAATCCCTAAAAAGGGTGGCCAAAGCTAAGGAATTAGAAATTCCTCAGCCATTTTTGGAAAGTTGAGTCGGGAAAAGATGGTAAAACAAAGGTTTTGGGTGATGGGTCTCCAACCGCATCGCCCAAAAAACCCTTAAAAGCCCCAATACCGTTAGTAGCCTCTTACGTACACCCAACGGAAGAAATGGGGTAGCGCTATTTTAAGCCGGCACTACACGGCCATGTTTTAAAGTAATTGTAATAAAAGATTGATAAAATCAAAAGAAGTGCTATCTCCTAACTTTACCTTTTTACAGCCGTAAGGTATCTAACAATATCAACCATAAAACGTAGATGTAAACTGACCTCTTCAAAATATGAAATGTTGAATCATATATTCATATAGTAAATTTATTTGAAACTAGTGGATCGTCCCAGCTTCGCACGGGTAGCGTTGTTTTTTAAATATCTGGGGTTTCTTTCTTCAGTCACTGCTCAAGCATTGTGAAATTCAGCGCAATGTTTTCAATTTATTAAATTTATAGCACTCCCTAAACAGTGTAGTTTGGTGATTTTAAATGCGCTTTGATGAACGGTTCAGTATTTCCGTTTAATAGCAAATTTGTAAATAAATCGCTATGAAGTATTTATAACAATCTAAAAAATAAATCATTACGTGATTTAGGATGCAACTACTCGCGCCATCTAGTATGTTATATGTAAATTAGTAAAGATTTGGTTTTGATCACGGGCGCGATGGCTTATTTTATGTATAATTTCGGTGTTTATCTACCGATTTCTATGATTCTTTTTTTATTGAATAGGTAATAATGTTACCTTTTTTATATTTGGGATGAGTGAGACGTTTACAAACGTAAGAGTAAACAAATATAATCAGAATGATCCGAACTGCTAAGCTATCAGGAATTACACGTGTTATTGTGAGCCAACCATAAAAGATAGACATAAACTGCTAAGAATTATTTTTAGATAATTTTATGAAGAATATTTTCGTAACACATGATTTCTATGTAAGTTTAACCATTTAGGCTGCACACGCGACGGAAGCTTAAAAAATGGAGTAACTTCTCCCTTTTTCCCAAAATTACCCAAAATTACCCAAAATTCCCCTTTACTACTCTGCTGGAAAGTATACAAAAACCTGCGCAGGTGTATGAAGAATAATTGTACCAAGTTTCGTTAAAATCCGTCGAGTAGTTTTTGTTTCCATAAGGAACATACAAACCGACAGACAGACAGACAGACAGACAGACAGACAGACAGACAGACAGACAAAAATTTTACTGATTGCATTTTTGGCATCAGTATCGATCCCTAATCACCACCTGATGGTTATTTTGAAAATATATTTCATGTACAGAATTGACCTCTCTACAGATTTATTATAAGTATATAGAAGATAAATAAATATTTATTGTGGATTACTATTAGTCATGTTTTTATTTAAAATATGAGATATTTTAATATTGATATCGTATTATAAGATAGGGTTATTTTAAATAACTTAAGGCAAAAGAACTTTCAAATAGGGACTGAATAAATAAACCTACTTGGCATGAATTTCACAATATTTTACAGTAAATGAACTGAGTTGTGACTGTTGTGAGACTCTTTATAAATTTTTTTATGGTATGGTGCTGGTCGTTCTACTTTTGGCAGATATGTATAAACTACCAGATAGTTTCATGTTATTTTAATTTTGTTACAGTCAATTTTATATTTTTTTGTGCTATAAGATAACTCTTAACGGTTGGGTTTTTTAAAAAAAATGAAAAATGGCATGAATAGTTCGTTATCAAAAGTGAGATAAATAATAAACTGAGTAGTAATTTTGGCCACTATTTACATAACATAACATAAACGTTCACGCCGTTTATCCCCGAAGGGCTTGGCAGAGGTACCAATACTTCTGAACTCACATGGCAAGCGCCATCTAGTTTCCAGAGAAGGTACCCACGTTTTGCTTAGACAGTGTACTCACGTGATAGGGGGCAGGCCTATCGCCGTTTTGTACGAATACACTGTCACATGACTAAGTACAACTCAGCCATGTGGGTTTCCTCACGATGTTTTCTCTCACCGTTAACAACCATGATAAATTAACCACACATATGACTTTAGAAAAGACAAATTGGTGTAGGCCCGTCCCAGGATTGGAACTCACGCCCTTCTGTTTTCGGGCGGGTGTTCTACCCACTGGACTATCATGTCATCTACTATTTACATGATACTGGAAATTAAGCGTCTGTGAACCTTGTAGTAGAAGTTTCACGATAATTATGAAAATAGCCTTTATGACGAAAGTAATATCGCGAACGCGGATAGGCCATAAAAATATGTTTAGACTCATAGCGCGAGAAGTAACAAGGTTAACAATACCGTCATCAAGGTTGGGAATCGCTGAAACACATAATTACCAGAATAGCCCACGCGAATCATATTTATAGAACGTCATATCAGCCACTTCAATATCATTTGAAAATAGTAAACGCAAGATCCATACAAATCAATCAGGATGATTATTAAATCACTAGTTAAGCTGTTAACTCATGTCTAAACCGTAGCGTGTCATACTAAAAATAAATTATGTTATTTCAGTCTCATGAAGTAATGTGAAATTATTTGCGTGACTGTACACCTTGCGCTGATGTCAATCCGTGGAGGGCGGCGTTGGTTAGTAAGCATGAAATAAATAAACAAATTTAAGCTCTGTACATTTATTAGGCATTAATATTATGGTTTATTAGATAAGTAGTTTTTTTGTGAATAGTACCTTGTGCGGCGTGGTTCGTGCGTTCAGTGGACTAGCCAACTAGTTACTGCTGTAAATATAAGCCCGCCCACGTTAGGCGTTTGGGCGCGCATCGCAAATTCTTGTGAAAAGAAATATCTTGCAGGAAAATATTTGACAATTAACATTCGATTGGGTATCTTGCGTTTATGTTTACAATGTTGTCGTACGTTTTCTGATTTTAGTTTAATATGTGTATAATTAAACAATATATAGGACATTGTTTTACATTGTTGATCGAAATAGTCTACATGTGGGAACTTGTTATTGATTTACTGTTTACTATTCTAGTTGTTATATTAATTTTGATTAAGCTAATAATGAAAGTACATCAAAATGTGTAATTAATGACCGAAACTCATGAATAAAAAATATTTATCAAGCGAAAACCACAATAAATCAAGCATCAAAAGCATTATATAAATGGCGATAAATCATTTATTTTTTATCAAATTAAATTGTACCTTGAGCCAATTAATCCTACACTTTTTTCCAATACTTTCTACTGTAACTTCACGCAATATTCCACTCGGTATAGACACACTTTTCCGTTGGTTCCCGAACAGCGAATGAAGTGAAGCGAACTTGATATCCGCGTCAAGGAATTTTAAATATTAACAGGTTATTTTTGGAATCTTAAACGTATATTTACATGTTTTTTTCCAGACTGCTGAAGACCTTAGGTACATGACCTCTTTTTTGCAATTTAAAGCATGAGTTGGTATGTTTTGGGTTATCCAAACTTGGAATATATAAATTTGCTTGTTTTTCTGCACATTTTTGTACAAATGTAAAAGTGATGCTTTTAGTGTTTAATAGCTGGGTTTTAACAAAAGAGTCCTCAATTCCTGTGGGAAGTTTTAAAATAGGTAGCTATGGGTATGATTAAAAAAAACGATGAAATTGACTAGAATCCTACTCAAGAGTACTCACTACTCATATAGCCATTTTATCAAATGATACCATTTGAAACCTTTCTGATACTGAATATTTATGATGTAATTATGAAGACTGCACCAACTTAGACGAAATTAATCAACTCACAACGAAAACGTCTTTTTGTGGTTTATGGACAAGACTAAGATAGAATGTTTGTGAGTGGTTTTTTAGCTATGTAGCTGTTTACCTCTCACTAACGGTCCATTTTTATTACCTCTTTTACCCTTTCAGTTTTAGTTAGAATTGTTTATTTCGCGACTCTGGTAATTAATTTTCGGAGAGTAAGCATTAAAGGCATAAATTCCAACTCTAATTATTGGAATCGATGCTTGTTGGAGCCAAGGTCTGAAGCTGAAGTATACGTAGCAAAATCCAAATGGTATGACAAGATTTTTGGACATTGAGCAAGTTATGGGTATATTGTGCTCTTGACAAATTAACAACTAACGAAACAATTGATTGCCAAAATCAATCTACAATCATAAAGCAGGAACGATGTATCAAAGTGCCTATCGAAACAACATCTTCTTAAAGTTCGTATAACCATGGAATTCTTGCAATACTATGAATAAATACTTTTAAATTACTGAAACCCTTAGTCGCCTATTAACACGTCAGTGCTATTCTAACCGGACACTACACCGCCTAAATTTGACAGCTATTTTTTTCTAAGTTACACTTGTGCATATGCATATACTCACGGCTTAATATCCGTAGAAGGGGTAGCCAGAGCTTCAGAATACGATATTCCTCAGAAACTTTTGCTATTTAAGTGGGGAGACCATTATAAATAAAGGTTATTGGTGATTTGTCTCCAACCGCATCGCCCAACGACTTCTTTAAAAGCTCCAAAACAATTAGTCGAATTTCACGATATCCGTGATAGCCCAGTGGGTAGAACACTCGGTTATCGTGCAAACGACTAGTGTTCAAATCCTGGGTCGGGCCTACACCAATTTGTCTTTTAAAAAAAACATATGTGTGGTTAATTTATCATGGTTGTTAACGGTGAGGGAAAACATCGTGAGGAAACCCACATGGCTGAGTTGTACTTAGTCATGTGACAGTGTATTCGTACAAAACGGCGATAGGCCTGCCCCCTATCACGTGAGTACACTGTCCATGCAAAACGTGGGTACTCTGAACACCAGGTGACAAAGTCACGTGATGTTCAGAAGTATTAGTACCTCTGCCAACCCCTTCGGGGATATTCGGCGTGAACGTTTATGTTTATGTTTATGTTATGTTCACGATATCCATGGGTAGAAATGGGGTAGTGTTATTCTAAGCCGACACCATACATAGTACAACAATTTTTCAATTATAAATATAATTAACCTAAATAACAATAGCATAGTGTTTATGATAGCTGACAGGAGCAATAAATCGGTTGAACATCTCGCGAAAATAGCAGCAACAGGTGCCCGTAACAAGATGAATGGTATTTGTCAGGGTCAGTTTCCCTTTTATTTTACTGCGTGGTTCAGTAGCACTACCATGAGTTTACTGAAACGCACTTGCTAGCGAGTATAGGATAATTTTTGTTTGACAAATTTATCAGCGCCCCTAGGGGATACGCGGAGAACTAAAAACAGTAATGTTACTGTTACACAATTATATGTCGTATTTTCAACTATTGGGAGTTGCGTTGATTTAATAGATAAAACTCGCGTTGACTATAGCAAATTTTTACCACATACATATACTCACGGCTATAATTCCCTAGAAGGGGTAGCCAGAGCCAAGGAATTATAAATTCCTCAGCCACTTTTGAAAGTTGAGTGGAGAAAATGCGGTAAAATAAAGGTTTTTGTTAATGGGTCTCCAACCGCATCGCCCAAAAATCCAATAAGAAGCCCCAATACCCTTAGTCGCCTCTTACGACACACGTGGGTAGAAAGGGGTAGCGACATTCTAAGCCGGCACTACACGGCAAATATATTTTACTACGTGGGTCAGTATTATGGCAGCGCCAATTTGTATCCAATTAGGTACCCACGTTTTGCTCAGACAGTGTACTCACGTGATAGGGGGCAGGCCTATCACCGTTTTGTACGAATACACTATCACATGGCTAAGTACAACTCGGACATGTGGGTTTCCTCACGTTGTTTTCCCTCAGCGTTAACAACCATGATAAATTAACCACACATATGACTTTCGAAAAGACAAATTGGTGTAGGCCCTACCCGGGAATTGAACTCACACCTCTGTTTACAAAATAAATTTCCCTCCGCCCTGATTCAATGTTTTGACTTTTGATGGTCATACATTTGCTTACAGGGAAAACATCGTGAGGAAACCCACATGGCTGAGTTGTATTTAGTCGTGTGACAGTGTTATCGTACAAAACGGTGATAGGCCTGCCCCTATCACGTGAGTACAATGTCTGAGCAAAACTTGGGTACCTAATTTTGACACACATGTCGGTGATGCCATAATACTCAACCACGTAGTAAAATATATTTGCCGTGTAGTGCCGGCTTAGAATGTCGCTACCCCTTTCTACCCACGTGTTTCGTAAGAGGCGACTAAGGGTATTGGGGCTTCTTATCGGATTTTTGGGCGATGCGGTTGGAGACCCATTACCAAAGACCTTTATTTTACCGCATTTTCCCCGCTCAATCCTGCAGCCCCTTTCTACTCGTATCTAAAAGAACGTTTTCAGTTACTCTCCTCTTACACGATCTTAATCTACGTTCTGATCATAATCTTCTATTAAATATTCTTTCTCATTCAACCAATTTCTCTGGCTGTGGCGGGCTCCTTCACTGTGCAGACTGTTCAATTCTATAACGCACATCTGGTAGAGATTCGTCCTGCTAAAACCCAATCCTTTTTCAAAGATATGGTAAAAAAAAAACACTGTCTCACTGAATCGTTATAAAACTGTTACAAATTAAACTTTATATATTAAGTGTATAAATAAAAGGTATATATAAAAATATTATATTGTATTATAATTTATAAGTATTAATTGGTTGTATCATATGTATGTATATGTTTGTAAATAGTTTACTTTTATCATTATTTAATTTAATAAACCCAACATTAATTTCAGAACTAGAAAACTGTTTGTAGAGATTGTGTAGATCAACGCATATTTTCTGTTTGATTTTATTGTGAGTTGTTTGTATTCTTTGTTTGTTGGACATCTATCTCACCTGACTTTAGTTGGTTGACCTCACCATTCAAAGGTTGCCTGGAAGCGATTTTTAGTGATAAGACCGCCAATTGTTTTTTGTCATTAAATTCTGTTTATTTGTAATATTTTTTTTTCCTTTTTTGATGTGCCAATAACCCTAGAAAGATAATCATATTTAAAATGGCGTTAAAGATAATCATACGTTCCAGAGACGTATAGTATATAAACCGCTATATAAATAAAAATGCATATGTTTTTCGGTTTGTAGGGTATGAACAATTTAATTAGCTATAATTTTATGAAATGAAAAATGAATTTTAATAAAACATTTGTGTATTTAGAAACTGAAAAATATTTATTTATTTATTTATTACGTATTGCCAACAGTGAAAATAGTAAACAATCTTAAAAAGTACTTGAATTGAAATGACACATATCAACTATGGCTTTTATTGCACAAAAAAAATGTATACGTGCAATTTGCGGAAAAAGACCTTATGAATCCTGTAGACAGTGTACTCACGTGATAGGGGGCCGGCCTATCGCCGTTTTGTACGAATACACTGTCACATGACTAAGTACAAACTCAGCCATGTGGGTTTCCTCACGATGTTTTCCCTCACCGTTAGCAACCATGATAAATTAACCACACATATGTCTTTAGAAAAGACAAATTGGTGTAGGCCCGACCCAGGATTTGAACACTAGTCGTTTGCACGATAACAGAGTGTTCTACCCTCTGGGCTATGGCGGTTGCTTAATAATTAACAATATTACTAACATTACAGATATAACATTCTAAAAAATGATTATTATAAAATTTTATTAAATTGATTAAAACTAAATTAAAATTTAATTAAAACTTAATTAAAAAACAATTTAGTAGTACAATTAGTAAACTAATTAAATACAAATTGACCCCATCTTATGTATACACAACTTTAACTTTTTGCTTGAAAACGGCCAAAGAGTCTCCAAATATATCAATTTCACCGTGTTTTGCCTGCATTTCGTTATAACTTTTACACATTCTCGTAATGGGTGAATTAAGTCCAATATTAGTATGGCATCTTCTTACATTAAATATATTCCTGATTGTGTTTCGAGGATAGTTAAATTTATATTTTTAATTACTTCAGTACTGTCAATGTAACTATTTACTAACTTATATAAAAAAGAAGAGTCTAACATTTTCCGACGCTTAAATAATGACTCCATCTTAAAAAACTGTAATCTTTGAGTATAAGGCTGCCTGTATGATATTCCGGGTGATCTGAATGCTAAATGGCGAGTAAAGCCCGTTGAATGGATTCAATGCGTTGGGGAGATACTGCATAATAAGGGTTCCATATGACGCTTGCGAATTCCAGATTGCTGCGGACCAAGGCGTTATATAGACAGATTTTTGTTTTCGTATGTTTGAATTTCTTCGTATTGTGCTTCAGAAATCCCAACATCATTGCTGATTGTTTAACAATTGCAAATTTAAATCTCGACCAACTGATGTAAATAAAGAAAAGTATGTTTTAATTCAAAATCATTGCAATAGGCTGTGTAGGGATGCACAACGACACCACATTCATGAATCCGTTGAAAATGGCGATCCAGCTAAAATCTGGAAGTTTCTTAGATCCTTAGGAGTTGGAAAATCTCGTCAAGATTCAATCCCAAAAGACATTGACCTCAAGTTACTTAATAATAATTTTTCCTCATCTTCTGCCTTTGGAGGTTTTCAAAAGGCTGAAACATTAAATTATCTTTTTTGCACTTCCAACTCCGGATCATCCATCCTTTAATATGTGTCAATTCTCCGATTGTGATGTTAATAAGAACATTATATCTATTACATCAAACGCAGTAGGCGGTGATTGTATTAGGCGTAAAATGATATTACCTATCCTTGACATAATTGTTCCCGTTATCACCAAAATCTTTAACAATTCCATATCCTCAGGATCATTTCCAACAATATGGAAAGAAGCCCAAGTTACCCCTATTCCTAAAAAAGTCAATCCTAAGTCCTTTTCTGAATAACGTCCTGTATCTATCCTCCCTTTCCTTTCTAAAGTTCTTGAACGACTGGTTAATAGACAACTCAGTGACTTTCTCACTAAAAATGATCTCCTTAATCCTTTTCAATCTGGTTTCCGTCCTTCTCACAGTACTGTCACGGCTTTTTTCAAAATTACTGACGACATTCGTTTGGGGATGGATAAGGGTCTGCTGACTATCCTAGCATTGCTAGATTTCAGTAGTGCCTTCAACACAGTTGACTTCGAAATATCATAGCTTTACTTCGTTCTCTTAACATATCTCCAACGGTGATTGACTGGTTTCGTAGTTACTCATAAATAAAAGATGTTATTAAAGGAAAGAAAAATTTCGACACTGGCGGGGTTCGAACCCGCGACCTTCGGGTATACGCCCCCGAAGGTCGCGGGTTCGAACCCCGCCAGTGTCGAAATTTTTCTTTCCTTTAATAACATCTTTTATTTATGAGTAATAATCCCCACATGAGGAATTCATGTCAAAAAACATTAAATTATGGTTTCGTAGTTATCTACTAGGACGACGGCAGCGTATTCGCATCGAGGAGTCTTACTCTCCCTGGTGCGGGTTAACTGCCGGTGTTCCACAAGGTGGTGTGTTGTCTCCTCTTTTATTTGCTATATTTATTAATAGTATTTCTCTTCAACTAACTTCTTCCTACCACCTTTATGCAGATGATCTTCAGATTTACACACAGACTAATTTTGACCAATTAAATATGTCCATAAACTTGATTAATGTTGATTTGGAGCGGATTTTGAAATGGAGTGAAACATATGGACTAAAAGTGAATCTAAATAAGACACAGATAATTACAGTTGGTAGTTCTCGAATTATTTCTAGGATCGACTATAAGTCACTACCGCCTATATTATTTGGCGGAACATCAATTACTTTTAGCCCTACGTAAAAAACCTAGGGATAATGATAGACAGCACCTTATCTTGGGTGCCACAATTAGAAATGGTTAGCCGAAAGATGTTCGCTTCAGCGGGATCCCTCAGAAGGTTGCGTAATTTTCGTTAGCGTTAACGTTAGCTTAATCACTTCTCTTGCCCCTTTTTGACTATGCTGATACCTGCTACCTTGATATAACTGAAGAGCAACTTAATAAACTTGAGCGCCTCCAAAACTTTTGCATTAGGTTTATTTTTGGATTGAGGAAATATGATCATGTATCTGTATATCGCACTCAACTGAAATGGCTTCCTATTCGTCTCCGCCGGAATGCACATACACTTTCTCTCCTTTACTCCATTTTGTTCAATCCTGCCACCCCTTTCTATCTAAAAGAACGTTTTCAATTTCTCTCCTCTTCCCACGATCTTAATCTACGTTCTGATCATAATCTTCTATTAAGCATTCCCTTCCATTCAACCAATTACTATGGCTCCTCCTTCACTGTGCAGGCTGTTAAATTGTGGAACGCACTTCCGGTAGAGATTCGTCAGGCTAAATCCCAATCTATTTTCAAGGATATGGTAAAAAAGCACTACCTCACTGAAACGCTATAATACTGTTGCAAATTAAATTATATATACTAAGTATATAAATAAAAATATGTATCATCGTAATATTTATATGTATTATAAGTTTTAATTTATTGTATCATAGTATTTATATGTTTGTTAATAGTTTATTATTTTATAACTAGATTTAAGTATGACTGGATTGTTGTATTGTTTGTGCAGATTAACGCATAGTTATCAGTTTCACCATGTTGTTGTACATCTATCTCACATGACTCTAATTTATTGACCTCTCCATTCAAAGGTTGTCTGGAAGAGATCGCTTTTAGTGATAAGACCGCCAATTGTACTTTTGTTAATTCATTCTGTGTATTTGTAATTGTTTTTCCATATTTGATGTACAATAAAGAGTTTTCTATTCTATTCTAATTGCATCTATGCGAGGAGCAAACGTAAGATGTCTATAACAAACTTCTTGAAGAAATTAACAAAAATGGCTTTAACGTCTTTCACACATGTTTTTTTTCAAAGTATAAATTTTTAACTACTTTTTTGGTTTTTTTAGTTCATACTAATCAATCTTTTTATAAATACTAAAGCTATGTTTATAATAAAAGTAGACACCTTTCTTACACACATAATTTTTAAGATTTCTTCAAACATGTTTTTTTTTACATATTTTACATTCCATTTAAGTCATTCTTCCTAATTTGGACGGTCAATATGCACAATATCTTTTATTTTTTTAGCATTCTCAGGAGATTTTTTTATATATTGGCCATAATGGAATCACCGTCATTTTCGTACAAAAACTGTTCAAATTCTTCCATAATCGACGTTCTTCGACTTACTAATGCGATATTGTCGATAAGTTGCTTGAAAATATGTTTAAAAAAATAATACAAGATTTATACATTTCATAAAATATGCCTCTCTGGCTATATGAAGAACGGCAAAACTATTGATGAGTATAGATTTTCTGTAAAGCCTCTAATCTAGGCTATCTGAATCACCTAGTGTCAAAGTGTTACCGGGACTCGTTTTGTTGTGAGAGGCGATCGAAGATTGTTGATAGAAGAAATTCAACTTGGAAAAGCCTTTTCCTGGTGACTGAAAGCATCAGATTTAGTCTATATTTCAAAAGCATTGATTTTAGAACGTTTATTACAATTTTTAAGTTAATTTTAAAAAACTTACTAATTACTGCTAACTTCACACCGGTATATAACCGATTTCAGCGGCCGATTATAACCCGACCAAATTAGGAAGTTTTTTTTAAACGTTCAAAAATCAATGCTTTTGAAATATTAAACTAAATCTGATGCTTTCATTCACCAGAAAAAGCCTTTCCCGCAAGAAAAAAGACATAACGGCGGATTCCAATGTAATTATTAAAAAAAAACTTGCTCTAATAACCACTTCAAGATCCTCAACTAGATGCGATAACATTTTGGTTTATTTAATGGCCTATAATATAGGATTTTCAGAAAAGCTATGCTGATAAATTGTATTGCCGATCTTCATATAGCAAAAGAGCTATGAACGCAGTAGAGCGAATATTTGACCAATTTTCTTCGATGAACAATATTCGATCGTCTCTCACAACTAAACGAGGTCTGGTGTCACTTTGAAACTAGGTTATTCGGATAGCCTAGATTATATGCTTTACAGAAAAACTATACTCGTCAATAGAATTGCCGTTCTTCATATAGCCAGAGAGGCCTGAATGCAGTGGGGCGAAGATTTATCTAGATCACCCTGTGTCAAAGTGTTACCGGGACTCGTTTAGTTGTGAGAGGCGATCGAATTATGTTGATGAAGAAATTCAACAAATCTTCGCCCGACTGCATTCATGCCTCTCTGGCTATATGAAGGACGGCAACACTATTGATTTATATAGTTTTTCCGTAAAGCCTATAATCTAGGCTATTTGAATCACCTAGTGTCAAAATGTTACCGGGACTCGTTTAGTTGTGAGAGGTGATCGAATATTGTTGATAGAAGAAATTTAACAAATCTTCATCCCAGTTCATTTATGCCTCTCTGGATATATGAAGAACGGCAATACTATTGTTGAATATAGTTTTTTCGTAAAGCATACAATCCAGGCTATCTGAATCACCTAGTACCAAAATGTTAAGAAATTCAACAAATCATCGCCCCACTACATTCATGCCTCTCTGGCTATATGAAGGACGGCAATACTATTGAAGAGTATAGTTTTTCTGTAAAGCCTATAATCTAGGTTATCTAAATCACCTCATGTCAAAGTGTCTAGACTATCCGATTAACTTAGTGTTAAAGTGTTACCAGAACTTGTTTAGTTGTGAGAGGCGATCGAATATTGTTCATAAAAGAAATTTGGTCAAATTTCCGCTCTACTTCGTTCATAGCTCTTTGGCTATATGATGATCGGCTATACAATTGATCAGCATAGCTTTTCTGAAAAGCCTATATTATAGGCTATCAAATGAACCTAGTTTCAAAATGTTATCGCATCTAATTGAGAATCTTGAAGTGGTTATTGAAGCAAGTTTTTTTAATAATTACATCGGAATCCGCCGATACATCTTTTTTCTTGCGGAAAAGCCTTTTCCTGGTGACTGAAAGCATCAGAATGAAGAACGGCAAAACTATTGATGAGTATAGATTTTCTGTAAAGCCTCTAATCTAGGCTATCTGAATCACCTAGTGACAAAGTGTTACCGGGACTCGTTTTGTTGTGAGAGGCGATCGAATATTGTTGATAGAAGAAATTCAACTTGGAAAAGCCTTTTCCTGGTGACTGAAAGCATCAGATTTAGTCTATATTTCAAAAGCATTGATTTTAGAACGTTTATTACCATTTTCAACTTAATTTTAAACAAAAACTTCCTAATTTGGTCGGGTTTTAATCGGCCGCTGAAATCGGCCGCTAACTTCACACCTGTCCAAAATTGTACAATATATATTTTAAAAAGCGAAAAAATGTGAATGTAAAGTGTTTTTCGTTGCTTTTTCTCTTTACGAACACCTTCCGAAGTTACGGATTAGTCAGTACATTTTATGTTTTCACGTTCAATAAAATGAAAGTTATTAACTTTATTTGGAAAATAAGCTCCTAAAGCTCCTAAAGTTTTTGGGATTTATAGCCGTGAGTATGTGTATATGTATGTATGTATCTTTTAAGTATCAATTTCGCTGATATTCATGAAAGAGAAAAACAATTGACAATATGTCCACTAAAAAGATTTCTAATTTAAAATTTCAGTTGTTATCTCAAACGGATACCGAACTATTAGTGTAAATATAAAAATAAACCCAATAAAATAATTATGTCTATGCGAATGATGTGGCATGATTGTCGTTATATAATCGCATGATTTACCACCTTTTTATCGCAAGATATGATAAATTAAGTCTTTTTATGGTATATTAGTTCTAAAAGATAAATAATTGCTATATTTAATGCACATAAATTCCGATGTTATTTCAGCACATGCTTCAAAATTCCCAATAAATAGTTTCCATAATTTCGTTTTCTTACTAACATAAATTGCTTAGTTTGTCAATTTTTCTATTTAAATAGTGTTTTTACCTTAGAGTGATTTGATTCTAATACTTTCATTAATTTAAATTGTGTGTCTGTGTACAGTTTTCATGTATTTATGTATCACATAACTAAGACCTGAAATATGATCTTTTACTTTGGTTTATGTTTATGGTAAGTTAATAATAGAGAATATTTTATCCAGGCGAACTTATACTATTTAGAGTTTTAGGTAATGAACGAATTGCCGTGTAGTGCCGGCTTAGAATGTAACTACCCCTTTCTACCCACGGGTGTCGTAAGAAGCGACTAAGGGTGTGGGGCTTTTTAAGTCGTTTTGGGCGATGCGGTTGGAGACCCATCACCAACGATACTTTATTTCTACCATCTTGTCCCCTATCAACTTCCGAATGTAGCTGAGAAGATTTTTGCTCTAAAGTTCTCGCTCCCCCTTTTTTGGGATTTATGGCCGTGAGTATATGTATGTATGAATTGAACCAACTTAATCAAATGTTTTTTTAGGGTTTATGATAAAAACATGTATTTCGTACATATGTGAAAGGATATACTAAAATATATCTGTTACATTATAAATAACTTGTTCAATCCTTCAGGAACTATGTATGGATTGTATGGATTTTAATGAAATATCTGACTCCAGGATATATTGCGTGTATTAATTAATGATTACACCGTGGCCGAATAATAATGTTAACAGTTACATGTATCGTGAGCAAATGACAATTAGAATAAGTGGGTAGCATGGCGCACTACCCTCAAACGTTTTATAATCATTTCCGAACACTAGTGTCGTGCCGGAACATTAACGGAAGTTAAACATAATTTAATAGAATACATATTTAAGAATGGCATGTTTCTCTAAGTGGTCCCTTTAGTAGTAACAATACTACTACACCACAATTTCAATGAAATTGTTCATTAATCCACGATTCTATAAAAAATGCATTAGCATACATATCAAATTATTTGATATTCATATTTCCTAAATTCTAATAAAATATACTACCATAGTAGTTAAGTTAATAAAGTTTCTATCTAGCTTGCGGCCTTTTTGAAGCGACTTAAGATTTCGGGGTTTTAAGTGATTGTTGGGCATTGCCCCATAGCTTGTATATGTCTTCACCGAGTCTTCTATTGGTACCTCTGCCAACCCCTTCGGGGATAAACGGCGTGTACGTTTATGTCATGTCTTCACCGAGTGGCTCTATACTGACCAAGTGCGAACTGGCAGATAAACGACTGCTACCTTGATATTCGTCGGGACTGAAGGCTTAACGTTGCCTCCGAGGCACAGAATTATTTTTATTCTGTTACATCTTACAAATTAAATTTGTGAGTTTACCCACCCGGGAAACGAACCCAAGATCTCCAGATTTGAAGCTGATCGCTTTATGACGAGACAACAAATGCAGTAAAGGGATTGCTGATTATATATTTTTATTTATATGATACTAACAACCAAGATAGCTCAGTGGTTAGAACATGCGCTTTATATGAGCTTAAAGGCGTAGGTTCGATGTCCCGAGTCGGTCGGAGACCAATGTGTCTTTTCTAAAGTCAAATGTGTTGTTAATTTATCTTGGTTTTTAACGGTGAGGGAAAACATATTGAGGAAAACCATATGACTAAGTTGAACTAAGTCATAAACATAAGCCAGTGAATTCGTACAAAATGGCGATGTACATGATGTACATACACTGTTCAAGAAAAATGTAGATACTGTGATCACCAGGCTACAGACGTGATGTTCAGAAGTGATAGTACCTCTGCCAACCCCTTCGCGGAAATACGGCGTGAATATTTGAGTTTGAGAACGTTTGAGTTTGAGTGGTATGATATTAGCATTATAATTGGGGTTGTTGGGCTATGTGGCTGGATACCCATCACCAATTTACTGTAAGTTCATGTTTGTACGTTTTCATGTGATTTGAGTGATTCTTCTTTAAGTTTAATTGTAAATAGAACATATCTGGGAAAAAAGGGAGTTTCCCAAAAACGAGAGTGAACGTAGTGAGAGATGAATAGGTTGAATCAAGTCGAGTATGGAACAATATTTATTTTGTATATAAGAGGACTTGTTCGACTTTCTTAGCGAATCATCAATAATATTTGGCTCATCAGCTTACTTTAAATGCCTCTTTTATTAATTTAAGCTTGGTGGCTTTGGAAACACAATCGTCGGTTTTACCAAATTCAACTACAGCAACAACATCAAGAAAATTTCCTAAGAACTTTTTATTCGGGGCTGGTACAGCTGCGTACCAGATCGAAGGAGCTTGGAATGTTGATGGTAATAAAAACTAAGTTTGATTTACTTGCATTACACACATATCGAACATATTCCCCATGACAGACCACAAAACTCACCCTTCATAAATAAATTAATATCCACAAATCTTTCTATTTACCCCATAAAATGAAATCTTTGAACGTAGAAACAGAGGATTAAAACGATTTCACACCATAATCATCGTCATTCATAAAAATAATAAAATCAAATAATCTATCAATAAGAAAAGATATAAAATGTTATGTATCTTTTCACAGGAAAAGGCCCAAGTATATGGGACGTTTATATTCATAGTAATCCGACAATTATAGATAACAGTTCAAATGGTGATATTGCAGCAGATTCTTACAATAAATACAAAAGAGATGTGGAAATGGTCAGAGAGCTAGGTTTGGACGCCTATCGTTTTTCATTGTCTTGGGCCAGAATACTTCCGACCGGATTTCCAAATAAAATTAACAAAGCAGCTATTGACTATTATAACAACCTGATAAACGAACTTCTAGCTAACGGTATCGAACCATTCGTAACAATTTATCATTGGGACATACCTGAAACACTGCAAGATCTTGGTGGATGGGCGAATCCGTATGTTGTACAGTGGTTTGAAGATTACGCACGAGTGGTGTTTGAAAATTTTGGAGACCGAGTAAAATATTGGACAGTTATTAATGAACCAGCATCGGTTTGTAACTTGCCTTATATGAGTTACCCAGGAGTGTTTTTTGCACCTGCTTTGAATTCTTCGGGTATTGGTGATTATATGTGTTTGAAAAATGTATTGATGGCACACGCTTCAGTGTATCATTTATACAAAAACGAATATGACAATGGAGCAGAAGTAGGAATAACAATAGATGTAGACACGATGGTGCCAAGAAGGGATACTGAAGAGGATAATATTGCTGTAGCAATTGCTGAGGATTTCTTTGTAAGTGTTAATGCTCTATTAAGTTAGGTATGTTATTATATTTTTTACGCAAGTTGTAGTATATAGTTTGCATTAAACAATTTTGTTTTAGTGGAAGTTGTTTGCCGATCCTATTGCTTCTTCAAATGGTGGA
Source organism: Bedellia somnulentella (assembly GCA_963576735.1). Taxonomy (NCBI): domain Eukaryota; kingdom Metazoa; phylum Arthropoda; class Insecta; order Lepidoptera; family Bedelliidae; genus Bedellia; species Bedellia somnulentella. The sequence continues at coordinate 4,860,505 of OY755177.1, forward strand.
TTCCCTGAAAGATTTATAAAACAAATAGAGGAAAAAAGTGCACAACAAGGATTTTTCCGGTCTCGTTTGCCGGTTTTAACTGATGAAGAAAAAAGGTTTATTCAAGGGAGTTATGATTTTTTGGGCTTAAACTGCTATACAAGCCATTTAGTGTCAAAATCTGGAGATACATCAGACGTAGAACCCTCATTTATAAATGACAGAGGTGTTGAAATGGTACTATATGCAAGTGAAATTAGTGGTGGAACAATAGATGCTGGTGGCTTTGTGGTGAGTAAGCACAAAATTTAAGATGGTCAGGAAGGACTTTTGTGTATTGTATTCAGCCCAAATTCTAATATTTACGTCATATATCCCCAAAGGCGTGGCAGAGGTACATATATATTTCTCTCTTTCATTTTGGTTGAATAGTGCCTTCACGTGATGGAAGGCAAGTACAACTTAGCCATGTGAGTTTCCTAATGATGTATTTCCTTACCAGCCAAGATAAACTAACAAAACATATGACTTTAGAAAAGAACCATTGGTATAGACATACGTACCAGATATAAGATACCGGTTGTCAATGTGCTTGGGGAGGATTTAGCCGTAGTCGACTATAATTTTTTGGTAATAAGCATTCGAGCAAGGTAATACCGGGTGTCAATATACTTGGGGGAGGATTTAAATTTTTGTTAACTTTTCAGATATTTATTTTTCTACGATGTTTTTTAAAATTGTCTTATTTATTTGTGGCGTCATTAGTATGTTCCAGGTCATTTCTACAAAGTTTTAACCAATATGAAAGCATTGTATAATAATCCAAAGCTATATATTACCGAGGTTGGATATAGTGCCCTCAAAAATACTACAGGAGAAGAAGATGATAACAGAATTGCTCACCACAGAGCAATGTTAACAGAACTTCTAGATGCTAAAGAAGATGGAGTCCAAGTAGAGGGTTATTTTGTTTGGAGCCTTATGGACTGTTTCGAATGGAAAGGAGGCTATTCGTAAGTATCGCAATATTGAAAGAAAGCAAGTGACTCGAACCTACTCTGAATAACGTGATTTTGCCATAGTTTTTTGCCATTTAGGGTTGGCAGATTTTACCTTGACGATAGCCGAGACCTTAACTTGACATAACCTCTAATGCACGAAGTTATTTTTATTTTCTGATATAATTAGATTCAGTTCTGATAATTGGCTAAAAATATCATTATCAAAATTGGATATCTGTCAAATAATAAAATAGAAAACTTATTTATTGCACTTCTTAAAATAATAATATTTACGAACAACAACATTGTACAATGAAGTACCAAGGGCGGCCTTATCACTAAAAGCGATCTCTTCCAGACAACCTCTGGAAGGTTGCCTGGAAGGAAAAACTGTATAATAGAGTCGTGTTAGGGCGATGTTCATTGTGAAATAATGCCGGAGAGAATAATTTTCTCGGAATTGACATAAAAATCCAGTTTCTATACCCGTTATACGATCTAGCCATTGAAACATGAATGCAAGTCTGTATTGCCTTCGTTGATTATAATAAGTAAATAATGTTTTTATCAATAATAGGAAAATAATTCAAAACAATAGGCAAAACATTCCAAAAAGGGATGGACAGAGCCCTCAGAGTCGAAAATTAATTAGCCACTTTTGGAAACTTCGTAGAAAAAAGATTGTAAGATAAAGTATGATTGGTTATATATAAGTTATCCCCACGGGTGATATGTGGGTATTGAAATGAAGCTGGAGACCAAAAATATTATAATCAATCATTTTATCGATTGCCGATCTCATAGCAGTATATCAGTAGCCAGTAATAATTGTTATTATTTCAGAGTTGGTTTGGGGTTGTATAACGTTGATTTTAACGATCCAGAAAGACCTAGAACACCAAGAAAGTCTGCGTTTGTCTACAAAGAGATAATTAAAACCAGGACTTTGGACTACAACTACGAGCCACCAAAAGATCGACAGATGACAATCGATAATTAAATAAAATATTGTCAGAATAATTATCGTTAAAATTAAACATAATTAAGTCGAAAAGATAATTTTTTTATTACAAAGTACACAGTAGACCCATAACTAAGTACACGAAAGACTACAACTTCAGCATTTAATTACTGGCAACAATTAAAGAGAGAACTTCCGTTATATATAATTTTTCTGGGTAACTTTTAGATTTTCGCCCCTCCCATGGCCGATAAATGACTTAAAATTTTTAATGTCAGGGATTCAAGTTCAGAAACCAACGGACGATCCGAGCCGTATCGAGGAGCACCGCCTTCTGCATTTGTGCTGGAGCCGACACGCCACAGAAATCCAACCGCCTCAAGTTGGTCGCGAGGCTGGTTGGAATTAATCCGTTCGCGGATAAAGCAATTGGGATTATTTCTGTCGATGTCACACCCCACATGTCGGTGATCTCGTGAGCCAGATCGAGATACTTCCGACGCTTCTCGGTTTCGGCTTTTACGAGACCCTCGTCATGAGGGACCTTTTCTGGTCATTTGTCAAATCTAAACTCCCTAATAACCGTATTCCCCAAACCATAAAATATAATAATAAAATAAGCGATTCAGGAGAAGAACTTACTTATACTCACGCCCATTATTTCCATTGGGGTAGGCAGAGACTATCGATCGCCACATTGTATGATCCAGGCAAATCTCTTTTGCTTCTGTTACATTCATCATTCTTCTCAGACATGTTCTTTTATTCTTCATACTACAGACGCCGGCCTTTTTGAGCACACACTCTATTTGGTCCAGGTGTGTCCTCCGTGGTCGTCCTCTACTCACATTACCTTCCGCGCTGGCCGTCAGGAGAAGAAATATGTAAATTATTTAACAATTACTTTAATTCGGTCTTTGAAACCTCTTCTTCGTTTCCACCTTTAAATATAAATTTTGACTGTCCATCTCATGATGCTCCAATCTCCATTTTCTCGTGACTCCGTTTTCCAAGAGCTTAAGCTAGCCGATGTTAACAAAGGATCGGGCTACGATGGTATACATCCCATACTCATTAAACAATGCGCCGAGCTGTTGTCCGTACCACTTTCAATCATTTTCCAAACATCAGTTAAAACTGGAATATTTCCCATGGCTTGGAAAACACTTTAATTTCACCTATTCCAAAAAGTGACAAATTAGATGACGTAACAAATTATAGGCCAATTTCAAAACTAAATATTTTTGTTAAGATATTTGAGAAGATTGCTACGAACCAACTCATGAATGCGGTACAGCATCACATCTCAATGTCCCAGCATGGCTTTTGTAGAGGACGCTCCGTACACAAACATGGTCTCTTTTACGAGCTGCCTAATAGAAGCAATGGACCAAGGACTACAGGTTGATGTCCTGTATAGCGATTTCAAAAAAGCCTTTGATAAAATTTGGCATGACATTATGATAAGGAAACTTTGGACAATCGGTATACACGGTGCTCTACTTAGATAGATTGATTCTTATTTGAGAAATCATTCTCAGGTAGTTTGTCGTAAAGGCTTCATTTCCAGATTCCTGGGAATACCCTCGGGAGTCCCCCAAGGTTCACATTTATGCCCTGTCCTGTTTATTCTATATATTAATGATATTTCAAATTCAATATCAAAGGCTCAATGTTTATTGTATGCTGATGATGCAAAAAAAATAAAGCTATTTATTCTCCAGACGACTGCAACGGTCTACAATTTAATTTATCTACATGCTTTCGTAATAATCAAGTTGACCTTAATTTAAAAAAATGCTCTATTATTACCTATACTCGTAAACATGATCCTATTACCTTCAATTATAAGTTTAATGATAAACCTCTAAAACGTGTTACGTCAATATGTGATCTAGGAATAATAATGGATTCTAAACTTTCTTTTAATCTTCATATAGACCGAGTAATAAAAAAAGCCTTTGGACAGCTTGGCTTTATACTTTGAATATCTAAGCCTTTTCAAAACTCCTATACTTTAAAAGTCCTCTACTTTAGCTATGTAAGATCGCTGTTAGAATTTGCCTGCGTTAAATGGTCACCATTTTATGCCTGTCTTGTCACTCGGATTGAGAAATAACAGAAAAAGTTTATTAAATCATTGGAATATAGTTGTAATAACAATTATATCAACTATAGCAATTCTCTTAAAACCCATAAATGGTTTTCTCTTCAAAATAGACGAAAACAGTGTAACTTGACGTTTCTTTACAAAATTTTAAATAATGTTGTAGATACCCCTCATCTTTTATAAATAATTTCATTCCGTACACCCAGACAAGGTGCTCGTAACAATGATTTATTTTCTGCTCCTAAACAAAGAACTGTTTATACATGCAATTATTCCTTTAGACGTAAATTGATTAGTAAAAAAAATAATTTTAAGCTCATATTTCTAAGATGCCTTAAAAACTATTCTTGGATGTGTAATATTACATTTGTTGTTATTGTTATGTTTATTACTTTTGTTATTTTTATTATATCTCACTTAAAGACCTTTTGTAACTTGTAGAATGTATTATAATTTAACTATTTAAACATACATCTAAAGTCGTATTTTTAAACAAAGATAGTAAACTGACAGGTCGATATGTCAAATCCTAAAATAATGTTGCCAACTTATCAACCGTAGTGAGAAAATTATGTAATCGAATAATTAAACGAATAAACTGAGCTATATTATCACTAATAAATTTAGAATAAACTGAGCTATATTATAACTAATGAATTAATCCAGAAAAAAGTATATATTGCGTAATTTAATTACAATAATAAAAATATGTACATATTCGTATTTTTTGCATCTGACCACACTCCTTACATTTTGTCTGAGTGCACGAATGCGATCATTGCTCATTGAGTTTCAAATTTATGTTTCAGTAGTTGTTTTTGTTACGTTTTATTTGTTGTTTCTTATTGGAAGTGAACACAAACTTATATAATACAACCTCCTTGTGTCTCTTCTATTAGTTATTTTTCGATGGCAATGTAATGTCAAATGTAAATAAGTTATTATTATATATTCTCGTAAATACAACCAAGCAAGCAAAGTCGTGCCTTTTTATTCTTTAGATAGAAATAAGTTCATTATTTCTCTTACGAGTATTTAGTTATAATCCTTTTACGTTTTTTGTTGTTCGTGTTATTTTATTTATACGCGCACAGGTGTTATTTTTTATAACACCTGTGCGCGATGGATCCTAATCAACAACCAAGCACATCAAAAGATGTGTTTTTATCTCCACAAAAGAAGACACCACGTACATCTTTCAGTGTAACTGAAAAATTGATGATACGAAACACATACAAATATTAATAAGTAAAGAATAAATAAAGGAAAGAAAAATTTCGACACAGGCGGGATTCAAACCCGAGACCTCGGGTATACGCCCCGTCGCTCTTGCCAATTGAGCTACCATGTCAATGGCTGCCAGCGCGAAATTCTTCTATCCTTTCTTTTACACGTTTTAGTGGTGTTTGCGTTTCCTACCTCCGAATTTTTTACTAATTCGGACGGCCACTTGTCTATCTTTTTAGATAGAATGCAAATGTTAAAAACGCCTAACTATCACATAATTTAAATCTTTTTGTTCATGAAAACCTCATGTGGGGATTATTACTAATGAATAAAGAATAAATAAAGGAAAGAAAAATTTCGACACAGGCGGGATTCAAACCCGCGACCTCGGGTATACGCCCCCGTCGCTCTTGCCAATTGAGCTACCGTGTCAATGGCTGCCAGCGCGAAATTCTTCTATCCTTTCTTTTACACGTTTTAGTAGTGTTTGCGTTTCCTACCTCCGAATTATTTACTAATTCGGAAGGCCACTTGTCTATCTTTTTAGATAGAATGCAAATGTTGAAAACTCCTAACTATCACATAATTTATATCTTTTTGTTCATGAAAACCTAATGTGGGGATTATTACTAATAAATAAAGAATAAATAAAGGAAAGAAAAATTTCGACACAGGCGGGATACAAATATGTATTCAATGATGAATTGAAGTTGCTCGTCCCAACTGAATCGCCTAACGACGAAAATTGTGTTAAAAGACTGCTGAAATCTTGAGAATCAGCAAGGTCTCCGTATACAGTATAATAAAACAAAACAAAGAAAATGTAGATTTGAAATCTCCTGAGAAACCTGGACCGAAACGATCATTTAAAAAGAAGTTGGACGACTTCACGTTTTCGGTCATTCGAAGAAAAGTGCATATGTTTTTTCACAATAATGAACCACTTACAGTTGATAAGGTATGTACCTATGTTAAGGTAGGTGTATTGTAAGGTGATATGAGTGATAGATATATTAACGTCGATGAATAATTTCTTTTAGTTTTACCTCATCATCACTTACCATGTATAGTAGGTACTTATTACTTGTCATTGAAATTGAAAATATCCCTAAGTTTTAGTAAATATTATTCCTACAAGTATCACCCATGTTTTATTTAAAGGTTCTCAAGGCAGTCAATGATGATCCTGATTTGCCAAACTTCTGCTGGTCAACAATGAGGAAAATTTCAAAACACCTCAATTTCAATTATATCTCTAAGAGAAGGAAGAGTATATTCATCGACAAGCCGGAAATCGTGTTATGGCGTTACAGTTAGCTACAAAAAATCGGAGAATATAGAAAAGAGGGAAGGGAAATTTATTACCAAGATGAGACCTGGGTAAATGAAGGTAAAAACAATTATTTATTCTTTGACTAGTGGATCGTCCCAGCTTCGCACGGGAAGCGTTGTTTTTTTTAATATCTGAGGTTTCTTTCTTCAGTCACTGCTCAAGCATTGTGAAATTCAGCGCAATGTTTTCAATTTATTAAATTTATAGCACTCCCTAAACAGTGTAGTTTGGTGATTTTGAATGCGCTTTAATGAACGGTTCAGTTTTTCCGTTTAATAGCAAATTTTGGAATAAAACGCTATGAGATTTTTATAACAGTCTAAAAAATAAATCACTACGTGTTGTAGGATGCAACTACTGGCGCCATTTAGTATTTTATAAGTAAATTAGTAACGATTCGGTTTTGGTCACGGGCGCGATGGCTTATTTTATGTATAATTTCGGTGTTTCTCTACCGATTTCTATGATTCTTTTTTTATTGAATAGGTAATAATGTTACCTTTTTTAAATTAGAGATGAGTGAGAGGTTAACAAACGAAAGAGTAAACAAATATAATCAGAATGTTCCGAACTGCTAAGCTATCAGGAATTACACGTGTTATTGTGAGTCAACCGTAAAAGATAGACATAAACTGTTGAGGATTTTTTTGTGATACATGATTTCTATGTAAGTTTAACCATTAAGGCTGCACACGCGACGGAAGCTTAAAAAATGGAGTAACTTCTACCGTTTTCCCAAAATTTCCCAAAATTCCCCTTTACTACTCTGCTGGAAAGTATACAAAAACCTGCCCAGGAGTATGGAGAATAATTGTACCAAGTTTCGTTAAAATCCGTCGAGTAGTTTTTGTTTCCATAAGGAACATACAAACCGACAGACAGACAGACAGACAAAAATTTTACTGATTGCATTTTTGGCATCAGTATCGATCCCTAATCACCACCTGATAGTTATTTTGAAAATATATTTCATGTACAGAATTATTATAAGTATAGATATGGGTCACTTTTTGAGCCAATTTAGTAAAAGCCTTATTTCATGTGAGTACCTATATAGTATTAAAGTATATATATATATATATATATATATATATATTAATGTTGATACAGGTCACACGGCGAAAAAAGCTTGGGTAGATTGCACTATTCAATTATCCCGTCAAGCTTTCTTGGATGGATTAAGCACAGGTCTCAAAACTCCTTCTGGCAAGGGTAAACGTCTTGTCATTAGCCATATAGGCGGGATGGATGGATTTATACTCATGTTCGAAGCGAAAACGGGTAAAGAAGATTACCATCAAGAAATGAACGCGGAGTGCTTTGAAAATTGGTTTAGGAGTATTTTGTCAAAATTAAAACTAAACTCAATTGTTGTAATGGATAACGCCTCCTACCACTCAAGGAAGGTAGAAGTGGCTGCGAAACAAAGAAATTTCATTTCACCCGGAAATGATCAAGGCATATCTGATGGAGTTGGTAGACCAAAATAAAATAAATTTCCCAGAAAAATATGCTGTCGATGAGATGGCGACGGCGCACGGAATCACCGTTCTTCGCTTGCCGCCCTACAATTGTGAGCTCAACCCTATTGAGTTGGTTTGGGCGCAAGTGAAGGGCTATGTAGCAGACAGTAATAAATCTTTTAAATTAAAAGATGTAAAAAACCTCTTTGAAGTAGGTCTGCTTGAGGTGACTCTGGAAAAATGGAGAAAGTGCATTGCACATATTATGAAAGAAGAAGAAAAAATTTGCCATCTCGACCGCCGGATAGATGATATCGGAGATAGATTTTTAATTAATGTGTGTGATGATGAAGACAGTACATCTGATTTTGTGGAATCTGACTCAGAATAAAGAATTATTATCGGTAAATCTGCTTACTTAGTTTTATTTGTTCTGTAATCTTGAATTATATAAATTATCAAAATAGGCTGCAACAAGTAAGTATAATATAAGCAACTTATTCAATAACTTATTGTAAAGGAATTCATAAGTTCACTAACTGAACGAATAATTTCGATTATTTCACGATTTCTTACCTCAGCATTATTTTTTTAGCACGAAAAGTTGGCAACATCCAATCTGTCAGTTTACTATCTTTGTTTAAATCAAAATACGACTATAGCTAGAATCAAACCACACTAATTTCATTTGTTCCTATATATTTAGGGAACTATAGGTTTATGATATGTCCTTGTAAACTTTATACATATTTGTTAAAATAACTGTTTGTTTCCTCAATAAAATGAAATTAATAAATAAATGAGGGATAGTGACATCCACTAGAAATACCCTCGACTGCGACCAATCCCATACCACGATATCAGGCTTTTTCGCTAGAACAGTCCTGTCCGTGTTAACGGATCGGTCCCAATAGATTTTAGCACGGTCGTTTTCTAGGATTGGCTCCGGCAGATACTTGTAATACGGCAGCCTCTGTTGCAAGAGTCCGTATTTCAGAGCAAGCTCTTGATGTAGGATTTTGGCTGCTTAGTTGTGACTGTGCAAGTACTCAGTGTTAGCAAGAGCCAAACAACCGGAAATAACATGCCTAAGGGCCAGTTTTTTGATCCGTGGTTAACTCAACAATTTGTTAAATATCGTAACTATTAGTTAGATATCAGCAAAATACATTTTTTGACCCGTGGTTAGAGTAACTAATGTCAAATATCGAACCAAAATGGATTTACGATTTGACTACTGGTTAGTCATTTAACTATAGTCAATGTAACAAATGGTTATATTTTTAACTAAGGATCAAAAAACTGGCCCTAAGTGACTCTCCTCCGGGACGGCCACATGCTCGACATACGTCTGTGGTAGCTTCCTTTAGGATGTATTTCCGATAGTTCCGCGTCTTGATAACCCGGTTTGTAATGCACAGACAAAACCTTCGGTTTCCCCAAAGAGGTCCCCAAACCACAAACAATGCAGGGAGGCTTTACGGTCCACGAAAGGTTCGTAAAGGACCTTATAAAACCTCCCGTGCAGCTCCTTCTCTTTCCATACGGACTGCCGATCAGAGGTGCTAAGTACCTCCGGGGTTCGCCAATCCTGTGAGGCCAACGATAAGGGGGTCAGTTCTTTATCACTAGCGACCACCTCTCCCCGAATACTATCATCCGTCATCGTCAAAAAATAGTTTCTGAGGTTGAATACCTGGCGGTTGTGCATGGTTTTGACACTCAAGAGGCCTTGACCACCACACTTCTGCGGGACATACAATCTCATAACCGACGATCTCAGATGATGCATTCGATGAGAGGTAATCGTTGTGCGGACTCGTCTGTCCAGAGCGTCGAGTTTGGACTGAGTCCATCTGAGCACGCCAAATGTGTATATCAGTACAGGCTTGACCCAGGAGTTAATGGCTCGGATTTTATTAATGCCTGCCAAGAAACTATTAAGCACACTTTTCAGGCGTTCACAAAACTCCTCCCGAACATCACGTCTGCCACCTTCACACCGATGGTCTGTGACATGCCCAGATACCGGTATATCAGCCTCAGAGAGTGCCCTCAAATGATTGGTGCCGACATCGACACCATCAGAGTGCACGACATGCCCCTTCTCGACATGAATGACCGCACACTTATCGACCCCGAGCTCCATCTTGACGGAACCACTGAAATCATAAGTGATCGCCAGTAGCTCCGCCAATCTGTCAGCCGTGGGGGCGTAAAGCTTCAGGTCATTCATGTAAAGGAGATGAGGCAAGCGTGGTCCGCCTCTCCGAAATTGAAAGCCTGTCCCCGAATTCTCCAAGAGTGTACTTAGAGGATTCAGGGCCAAGCAAAACCAAACTGGACTCAGGCAATAGCTCTGGAAAATTCCTCCTCTTATATCAATTTGGTCATCCGCGTCCGTCATCCGCTGACCGTCTAAACTCAGGATCGTTCTCCAGCACCCCATACATTGCCCGAGGAAGTGTCGAACTGTACTATCAATTTTGTACAGCTCGAGGACCCTCATGATCCATGAATGAGGTACCGAATCGAACGCCTTCCTGTAGTCTAGCCAGCCAGCGGAGAAGTTCCGACGGTTGCGTTTGACCAGTTGGCCTACGACCACATCGATGAGGAGCAGCTCTTGCTACCACTACTAACACCCCTACATCCGTTATGAGCTCCAGAAATCCAGATTACTCAACAATGTGTTGAGTAATCTTGGAGCTCAGAACGGATGTCAAGGTCTTGTAAATTGTACAAAGACAAGTAACGGTGCGGTATTGTGTTGGATCCGCGGTAGCATCGCTCTTTGGAGCTAAATGAGTGACCCCAGTAGTTTAGAAGTTCGGGAGCGTCCCACTCTCGAGGGAACTTTGGAACTGACGGTCAAGAATGGCGTGACAGCGCGTGAATCCCTTCAACCAGTAATGGTGCAATGTATTATTATTATTTCCTTTCGCTATGTCATAGTAAACCTACAAAAAAACATATATATAATAACGTTTATTCAGCCAAAAAGTTACAATAAAAGCTTACATCTAGAATTACATAGTGAAATATATGAATATAAAACTATGATCTTTACAAGTAAGACTTATTACATATAATAGCTTTTAATTTATTTATTTTTTTGAGTCACTGTTCCCTAAACTAGGAGGGTATCCTGTATCTTAAGGAACAGTTTCCAATCTTGGTTTAACAAAATTAAAAGTAGTCTCGATACTATTCTATTATATATAACTTTGGCCATCATGCTTAGCTGTGGTATGTGTTAGAGTTTGTGTGTGTGTGTGTGTGTGTGTGTGTGTGTGTGTTTGTGGGTGGTGTATGGGTATATGTGACGAATAGTGTATGTATATATATATATATATAAATATAAATATATTATTCTATTATATTACTTTATTATATTTATAATATCTTCTGTTGTTTCGTAATCTTTGTCTCTTAACCATTGTATAATGTGTGTCTTCAATACGTAGTTATTTAAAATAGTCATATCTATTGGCTTATGTAATTTGTTATATATTATTTTACTAATTACATAGAATTGGTGTTCTGCAAATGTGGTGTTATGTTTTGTAGTTGGGATGGTATTTCTACGTCTGTTATTTAGTGAGTATGTTTCACGGTGAGTAAGTAGCAATAAATTAATCAACAGTGACAAAATTATTGATTCTTGTGTTGGATGTCAGCAAGGCGATCCTCTTGGTGCGGATATATTTAGTTGGGATGTACACCCACACATTAATAACATGGCCTTCAAGTCAAATGTGTGGAACCTAATTAATGACATTTTGGTAAATGTGAGTTTTGCTTGTAACCCAAAATTGAATCATTATTTAAGAAAATATACCTGGTATAAATATAATATAAACTTGTTGGCTCCTTGAAACAACAAATAAAATCAGAAAATCTTCGATCCTTAGGTTTGCCCCTTTATTGGTTACACAAATAATTTCACAAATCATTCTTTCTTAGAAAATCTATACCAATATATAGTCGAGCCTAGCCTAAGGTTCCGTACTGAGATTTCCTTATTATTACGACTGACGTTATATGACTGGCCGTTGAATTTTTTATTACTTTTTAACTCTCACGGTTTGCAGACATGATATATAATTCTCATTCTTTATTTATACGTTAGTGGGTACAAGTACACGGGGCTTATTCCGTTTATCCACCCTAAAACAGCCTCCCTAAGGCGGATATTCGGAAACGCGTGTCCGTCTATCCACCCTGAACGGGGTGGATATCCGGAAGGCATATAATATGGTTCTTCCGATTTTCTACCCTGCCTACGTACAGTCATTTACAGAAAAAAGACCCTAAGTTTGTGAGATATTTTTATTCAAACTATAAGTAAGAAAGTAGGTATGTTTATCTTAAGTATTTTAATGTTCACGATGTTCCTTGGACCCATTTTGTGTTGTGTATGTTTGTGTAAATTACTGTACTTGGGGTAAAAAATCGGAAGAACCATATTATATGCATTCCGGATATCCACCCCGTTCAGGGTGGATAGACGGACACGCGTTTCCGAATATCCGCCTTAGGGAGGATTTTTTAGGGTGGATAAACGGAATAAGCCGTACACGGCCAGTAATATAGCATTAACTATAAGGAAATCTCAGTAAGGAACCTTACGCTTGGCAAGACTTAGTCTAGATTTCAAAACTTTTTAGAGATAAACTATCAGTACCATCGAGAGAGAGAGAAGTGCTAGACTTGCAGGAGAAATATTCATACTACATTTTTTTGCTATTTACTCTTCATGGGGTGACACAACTAACTTAGATATCGAGGACCAAGGGAGTTACCCATATTCGGCTATGTTGTATGTTATTACTTATTATGGATGATTTAAGAAAATGTTCATTTGTATATACCTAACTCTAGATTTTGCGGTTCTCTTACTGAGCTATCGGAAAGATTCTGTCATTAAAACGATGTATTAACAATGCGACTGCAAATTCATTTCTTACATTTTCATGTGTAATCTACGTATCCGCACATCATAAAGTTTTGAACACATGTTACTGTGGAGTTATAAGAAGATACAGGACTAATTTGATAGAAATTAATGTCAAAATAGCATATTTATTCAACAGCTTAAATGCGAGCAAAGCCGCGAGTATACGCTGGTAGTCATTAAAGATTCACTCTTAAATAGTAAACATAAACGTTCATAAATAAGTAATTATTCTTAAATTAAATATACATGATATTGTTGCCTTTTTTATCTTGTGATATGTGTTTTATTTTATTGGCTACATTATTGTATCGTATCTCTAGTAATAGGGTAGGCTAAGCGAGGATATTGGAAATCACTCGAGCGCTTCCGATTAACGTATGGGAGAACCCTTGATTTTGTTTGAGTTGATTTATATTCATCTGTATATGAAGAAGAAGAAGAAGAAGAGAAATTGTTCGTTTGGCACACAATAAGAAATACAGAGTAAATTTACAACCAAAAAATAAGAATACACTAAAAAGGCGCCAACTCAGAATGTGTATTAGAAAGTCGAGAAACTTGGTTGATGAATTTCCCATACGCTGGTTTTCAGTTAGCGCCATAACTCTAATATTACAACTTAATATAAATAAGTCAAATAAACAAAAAAAATACTGACAAATAAGTATAAGTAATATTTATTTAAAAAAATGAATTTAATATACAGGGTGTCCCAAGAAATAGTGTTAAGCGGATGTCCAAGGACAGAATACCCCTAGGGGTACCCGAATTACCCCCATGTATGTTCTGCGACTTTTTGTTTTCGAGATATGATATTTTTTCATATTTTTTTGTTAAACCTTAGCTTACTTGACATTATTGGTCACAGAGACATCAATTGTTGAGACTCAAGCTTGTTTTTTTTTCTGAAATAGTTGAACAGTAGCACTTGCAAAAACAAAAGCAATTGTGAGCCGATATGACTATTAAGCCATTAAATAATATTGAATCCTAAGTTTAATAAAATGTTTCAATTAAAGAGCTCTTTTAAAACGATTTAAAAAAAACTTATCCCAAAAATGTCTTTAAAATTATTTTTAAAAACTTGCCAATTTCGTCAGCTATTTGCCATGTAAATTTGATTGAGTTACCTTCACGACTTCAAACTTGAAAAAATTTTTGATACACAGTAAGTCAAAAAAACTTAATTAAAAGATTGGACCGAATAAAACTAAAAAAATTTATTATTGATTGTTTATTATTAAATCACAAGAAATTTTCGAAAGGGCGACCTGCTCGATACAAATTCTACATCGCCTTAAAAAAAACTTTTAGTGGTAAGAACGCTACCCTGTTGTTTTTTATTGTTTCTTCTGCTTGTCTTAGTTTTGTTCGTAGTTCCGCTATGTTTCTGATATCCTTGGCGTAAACTAATTCTTTATAATACCCCCAAACGAAGAAATCGATGGGGTTTAAGTCGGGAGACCGTGGCGGCCAGGCAATGGGCCCCCCACGGCCGATCCACTTGTCTCCAAACCTTTCCCTCGTTAACTCTCTCCCGAATTTTTTTAAGGCGATGTAGAATTTGTATCGAGCAGGAAGGGCGACATTTCGAAAACTTTTTGTGACTTAATAATAAACAATCAATAATAAAAAAAAAAGTTTTATTCGGCCCAGTCTTTTAATTAATACGCCCCCGTCGCTGTCAAGTGGCTACTAGTGCGAAATTCTTCATTCTTTTATTTCTTGTTTGTTTTTGTTCATGAAAACCTCATGTGGGGATTATCCTATTAATATTAAGTTACAAAATTACTTCGTATTCCTATATCGATTTTGAGGAATTCCCTCCTTAGTGCTCACTTACATTATAAAATAGGTTCGAGAGAAAAAAATCAAGTTTCTAGTTATTTATTTATTTACTAGCTTTTTGCCCGCTACTACGTCCGCATCGACTACATTTTTTGCATCCAGTTTATATATATATAAAAAAGAAGTTGTACAAAAGGTATGAAGGACATTGAGGCTTTTAAAGTGATTGTTCCCATGAGACCCATCAGTAAAATCCTTTATTTGACTTCCTTTTCCCCATTCAACTTCCAAAAGTGGATGAAGAATTACTATCTCTGAAGCTATGGCTACTTTGGGATTTATGGCCGTTAGTGCCATGAGTATATTCATGAATTATTGATGGATGAATTTCATAAATTCCTTTTTGTAGTGGTTATATATAACAGTCAATCGCACCAAGATTCAAGTTTCTAAATACAGAAATGTCAAAAATCTCTATAATAACTTTCATTTGCAACTTCAACCCCTTTGTGCCATAAAGTGCCATTTTGTACCAAGTTTCTATTATTATAGATAGGCGATAGGCCTGCCCCCTATCACGTGAGTACACTGCCCATGCAAAACGTGGGTACTCTGAACACCAGATGACAAAGTCAGGTGATGTTCAGAAGTATTAGTACCTCTGCCAACCCCTTCGGGGATATGCGGCGTGAACGTTTATGCTTATGCTTATTATTATCATTTCTATTATTATATTTGTATTAGTACGGATAGTAACTAATGATTTTCAGGTCTTTAATCGCGTGTTATAACATGGGTTTAGTTTTATTATAGTTGTTGCGGGGTGGAGACCCGGTGGTGCTGCCGCCTACACTGACCGTTGTTGGTGATGGTAGGTGAGTTTACAGCAGAGATTGCTCGGGAATATGGGGATTGTCCGATATGAATGATATCCTATGTCATGTAGTACTATTATTCTAAGCTAACACAACAATTTCTTTTTTACTAAAAGCTTGTGTCCTTTGAGTTTTGATCCCGGGTCTCTGGTATGTTCATAGAGGTTAGATTTACCGCTACGTAACAGTGACGCTAACTTTGATGGCAAATTTTGAATACCCTTTATTTTCTTATATTCTTACTATTGACAAGCAATTCAATTTAGTCAAAAAAAAAAAGTCAAAAAGTTTATTTTTCAAACTAAAGTTAAATACTAACATTTTTTGAACGTCAAAGTTTAAAATTAATCGTTAATCCGTTGCTTCGGAAGGTGTTCGTAAAGAGAAGAAGCAACAAAGAAACTCTTTACATTCACATTTTTTCAATTTTTCAAAATATGGTTTGTACAATTTTAGTTTATAAACATGTGTTTACTTTATAAAAGATTTTCTATGCGACAAAACCAAACGCTAGTTTGACATATTTAAAATAAATTGTAACATAACATAACATAACATAAACGTTCACGCCGTTTATCCCCGAAGGGGTTGGCAGAGGTACCAATACTCCTGAACTCACATGGCAAGCGCCATCTAGTTTCCAGAGAAGGTACCCACGTTTTGCTTAGACAGGGTACTCACGTGATAGGGGGCAGGCCTATCGCCGTTTTGTACGAATACACTGTCACATGACTAAGTACAACTCAGCCATGTGGGTTTCCTCACGATGTTTTCCCTCACCGTTAGCAACCATGATAAATTAACCACACATATGACTTTAGAAAAGACAAATTGGTGTAGGCCCGTCCCAGGATTGGAACTCACGCCCTTCTGTTTTTCGGGAGGGTGTTCTACCCACTGGACTATCATGTCGCTTAAAATAAATTGTCCATCACAAAAAACCAATCGCATAACGTGAGAAGAAAAATCCTCACCAGACAATTATTCCTAGGAATAACGAGGGAAGATTTATAGCTTTACGGACACGGTCATGTGCGCGTTGGGCCCTTGTCGTTTAAAAAATCTTGAACACTGTAGTAAGATTTTTTTAAAAGCATGGCTTTAATTGCCTTTTTAAAAGATGCCACAGGCAATTCCAATATGTCAGAAGGAAGTTTGTTGAACATTTTCAGGAGGAGTTACTTACTTTATTAAGTCTCCACTTCGGTACGTTAAGTTTCTCCTTATTTCGAGTGTTAACAGTATGCCTATCACTTACTTTACTAAATTGGCCTATATTCTTTTTGGCATACATTCTCAAATATGTATTGGCAAGGGACAGTTAAAATGCCAATATCTTTAAATTTTTCGCGCAACGAATACCTCGACCTTAACATGTAAATAGATCGGATAGCTCGCTTTTGTAAGACAAAAACTTTATGAACATCAGCCGCTTTACCCCATAATAAAATACCGTACGACATACTACTATGAAAATAACTGAAATAAACAATGCGAGCTGTTTCTATGTCTGCTATTTCTCTAATCTTACGCACGACATACGCTGCTGAGCTCTGCCTTTTAGAAAGTGTTAGTATATGGGGTCCCCATTGCAACTTAGAATCGATTATTATCCCTAGGAATTTTGTCTCTTTCACTAATTCTACTTTTTCACTGTCAATAACAATATTGGCGTCAACTTGCCTAACATTCGGTAAAGTAAATTTAATACATTTAGTTTTTTTGGCATTCAGATCCAGGTTATTCACAGTAAACCAATGCAATACCAGTGAGATAGTTTTATTTACGTCGTCAAGAGATGTAGAGGATCTCGCTATATTAAATATTAAAGATGTGTCATCTGCAAACATAACTATCTCAGAATACTTTTGTACCATAAATGGTAAATCATTTAATTATTTATATTAAAATTAACAATTTTTTGCCTATATCCCAAAGTCAAATTATATAGTAACATATTTAATTTATATATCCTAGTGTTAACCTTATAGCTAAGATGCTTGGAATAAAGGAAGTCACTTATAATTATTTTTCTTACATTTAAATTAACTAACCTCTCAAATGATTTCTTCTAGTCACTTGGATTCACCTTATTACTTGAATCAATTAAAATAACTAAAGTAGTATTGGAGTCATATTGTTCTTTCAAAATAGAATTTATTATTTGAGAGTAACTTGCTTGGGGCATACAAGTATTTAAGATACTTTGGTCTAATTCTTTGTTTAAATGATGGCCAATGTTAACACCAAGAGAATCGGAGAAGACTAAAGTCCTCTGTGTCGACACACTCTGATTGTTGGCAAAAGTGGGCTTAACCCTTTGACTATGAACACGATAGACAGAGTCATAATGCAACGGGAGAGTACCTCTTTTAGATAGCAATATTTTTCCCTGTAATGTTGCGATCACTAGAAAACAATTACCCCAAAATACTATAATCCCATTCTTAAAGCTACTTTTTAATTTAAAATTGATAACGTCAATTTATTGTTTAATTAAAGGTTTACTGTTTACTATATTATTTCCTGCAATCATATAATTATACATACTTGCTCCTAGTATTATACAATCTTTTTTGTTTAATTTTACCATTTATACTGATGTTTAATACACCGTGAAATCTAAAGCATTGTACTAACTATCAGGGATGAATCTTCCCATGATTACGAATATTTTTTTGTGCGGGACTAACTTTGTTACTGGACAAAAAAAAAACAGCTGTTCCATAATTGCAAGTTATGTAAATATCATACGGGTCATCATGGGTATAGTGGGGTCTATGTTTGTACATACATACATACATATACTCACGGCTATAAATCCCTAAAAGGGGTAGCCAGAGCTGAGAAATTAGAAATTCCTCAGCCACTTTTGGAAGTTGAATGGGGAAAAGATGGTAGAATAAAGGTTGTTGGTGATGGGTCTGCAACCGCATCGCCCAAAAATCCCTTAAAAAGCCCCAATACCGTTAGTCGCCTCTTACGTACACCCACCGGTAGAAATGGGGTAGTGCTATTCTAAGCCGACACTACACAGCTAGGGGTCTATGTTTGTATTTTGAAAAATAAAAGACAGCACTATTTTGTACATGAGTTTTATTGCATTATTTACTATTGACCTTTAAACAAAATCAGTTTCGTGTGAAAATTTCGAATTCATTCGTCTATTTCAGTCACATTTTTCAAAAGATGATGTATTCGTACATCTAAGTATTTTAAAGCTATAGCCTTTATTAACTGCACAAGGTGGTTTTCGAACGGATTTTGCTCTCTGATGTGGTCGTTTAATGTCGGAAATATTCTTTTACCTAAATTATTTTTCAAAACAACTGCGACCATTTGAGCCAAAGCTTAGTCTTTGGACAAAAACGAGGTGCCTTTCAATTTTATAGTATGCCTCAAAACTTTGGTTGATTTCCAATTGCATCTTCCAGTGGCCGCAATCCATTTTTCTCGTAGATTCGGGTCTTTAGGAAAACTGTAATGAATACGAAGAAATTAAATAAATATAACAAATTTATTACTTACTAATTCCGTAGATAACAATTGGCAATAATAATATACTACAAATATAATAATATACTCACTCATTAACATTAGTTTACTAATTTGAAAATTTTACCCTAACGACAGGGTAGGATGAAAACGTGAATTATGGGAACACTGAGATACTGCATATTTTTAGGTTATGCTATTAAAAAATTGCTCAAAATAACTAAAGAAAACGCTAGTAATCTAGTTCAACGTAATTAACATTTGAATCACTTTTTTTCTGATCGCGCAATGTATTTATTATGTATTTATCTGTAGAAAAACATTAAAAAACTCACTCACTTGTGGAAAGTCAATCCTTCGATGTGTTTTTCGCTGCGGCTTCCGCAGCCAAGCACGCTACACCCAACCATACCTCACTAAATAATAAGTTTGACTAATGGAGTCTCTTTTATCACAATAACAATATACAAATGAATAAAATCTTTCTCAAAATCAAAAGAAAACCAAAATCGCTCACAAGTCGACGCTTTGTTTGTCAAGCTTTAAAAGCGTGACATCAACAAAACGGGTTACGCGATAGAGATGACAATAAAGATTTTGTGTCTCTTTTTAACATATAAGAACTTAAATAAGGGCTTCTCTTTTTAAAATGGATGACGTAACATCGCTCTATCTATAGTGTTCATAATCAAAGGCTTAACCATATTATTTCTATTTTCAGGAGATACATCATTTATGACAGTACTTACACTGTCACACTTATTGCAAAAACCAGATAGTGTTTCTACTGTTTAGTCCCGCTCCTGTTCTGTATAATCCCACAATTTTATAGCCTACCGATGTCAAGCGCCAAAATCCATAATTCGGTATGCAAAGTTTTACTAAAGTGATGCTGATTACAAAACCATTTCGAGATATTATGGTGATAAACAATATTTTCTTAAAATTATGTCAATTGAAGTCAAGATGACTGTTATTTTATCAAAAAACTGTAACAGTGTTTGACCTTCAATGTTGTTTAAAAGACATACGGTTTTGCAGTTTATTAATAAAATATCGAAAATCATAGGTTTGTTTAGTATAATATCGTAATAATTTCATTCGACATCACGAATTCGTATTATGTTTTGCAATCAGCAACATTTTTATAAAACATTTCGCTTCATTTGCATGTCGCTACGTGATTTTATCAATCGATGACGTCATAAATTACAAAAGTTGAACAATCTTTAAAAAATCATAACTTTACAATTACTCATTTTAAGTGGAAAATATTCAAATTAGTCTTTTATTTTCGTGTTTACTATCGAATAAAAATATTTAATAAATACCAAAAAAAAAACTTTGCATACCGAATTCAATGTAAAATAAAAAATAGTGAATAAAGATAAAACAGCAAGTAAGTAAATGATTCGAAAAGTGCACCGAGTTGTATGAGAATTGTATGAGCTACAGGTTAAAGCGCAAGATATTCCACTTCTTAAGTATCTTAAGAAACATCAAACCACGGTTTTAAAAACACCCAGCGCCATCTATTGCATACCTCAAGAACTAACGTAACGTAAATACTTATACAAATTACTAGTTAGTAATTCGTTTATTTATGGTTATTTCAGGATAAGAAGCTAAGTAAAAAAACAGTTTAGATAAAACAAATTATACGACATCCCTCGGGAATTAGCTTCCAAATTGACATGTTTATATTCGTTTGCAATATATTACCTTGTTTTAAACGACACACAAATAATGGAATAGGATCTTTAAAAAAACCGGATAACACCTATACTAGTTCACTCGAAGAATCCCATCGAGTACTCATCGACACTCATTTCCCGGACAGTGCAATCACATCTAGGAACGACTGGAAACACTTTAACAGTTAATCCAACAGAGTCTGATTGGAAACTCGCGAAAGAGATAGTGACTTATGACAAAGTCAAGTGGGCTATCACCAGCTTCCAAACATTTAAAGCCCCAGGAATAGACAAAGTCTTTCCAGGGTTACTGCAATGGGGAATTGAAGCCATCCTACACTTGATCGCAGAAATTTTCCGAGCATGCTTAGCCTTTAGATACATACCCAGTAGATGGCGAGAAGTAAAAGTGCAGTTTATACCCAAATACGGAAAAACTGACTATACTAACCCAAAGTCCTTCAGACCAATAAGCCTCTCATCCTTTTTACTGAAAACACTCGAAAGGTTGTGTGATGGAGAACTACGAGATAACGCTCTCAAAACGATACCGCTCCATCCCAACCAGCACGCCTACAGCGCTGGTAAAGGCACGGAATCCGCCTTACATGCAATAACATGTGTTGCAGAGGAAGCCATTAAAGATAAAAACATCTGTCTAGGAAGCTTCCTAGACATCGAAGGAGCCTTTGATAAAACAAATTTTGATAGCATTTACGAAGCCTTAAACAGGCACCAAGTCCCACCAATGCTATCAACCTGGATAGGAAACATGCTTGAAAGCCGAGTGATAGTGTCGGAGGACCAGACTAAGGTTCAAGTAGTGAAAGGTTGTCCGCAGGGTGGCGTACTCTCTCCGCTGCTCTGGAACCTGGTGGCGAACGACCTTATCTCAGAACTCAACAGTAGACATTTCTACACGATAGGATATGCTGATGATATTACTATTCTGATAACTGGTAAATATGCAAGCATAGTCTGTGACGTAACGCAATCAACCTTGCGAATAGTAGAGAGGTGGTGCATAAGGCACGGGCTGACAGTGAATCCGGACAAAACCGAGCTTGTAATGTTCACCAATAAGTGAAAAATAGAAAACTACAACTTACCTAAGCTTTTCAACAAGAGACTGACGCTCTCACCGACTGTAAAATACCTGGGAGTAATCCTTGATAGCAAATTAAACTGGAGCTGCCACATTGAGAGCAAACTCAAGAAGGCCAGCATAACATTCTGGCAATGCAGAAGCATGATAGGAAAACGATGGGGTCTAAACCCAAAAATAATCATATGGTTGTATACAGCTGTGATACGACCAATACTCTGCTACGGCGCTGTTGCCTGGTGGCAACGAACAGAGCTAAGTACAGTGCAAAGCAAACTACAAAGCTTTCAGAGACTGGTGTGCAGAGCGGCTACGGGATGTATGAGAACCGCCCCTACCGCCGCCCTTGAAATAATGCTAAATTTAACTCCACTGCACCTGTTCATCAAGCAAGAAGCTACTGCTTCAGCTGTGAGACTAAATGCAAACAAACTATGGAAATCCAACAAAGTCCCTCACGCCGAAATCCTTACCAGGATGGTAAAAGAGACACCTAGAATATCAGCTGTGAACGACAGGATTCCCAAACTATACCTCTTTGACAAGAAGTACAAAATACAGCTGACAGAAAATCCGAACGAAGGCCTCAATGAAAGGGAAGTGAGGATATTTACAGATGGCTCTAAAACTAAATCTGGCACAGGAGCGGGGGTATTCTCCGAAGACTTGCAGATAAAAATAGCTAGACCAATGGGCACCTGGAATTCGATATTTAAGGCAGAATGCTTCGCAATCATACTCGCCGCCCAAGCAGTAACAGCGAGGAAAATCAGAGAACTTCCAATTCGTATTCTCTCGGACAGCAAATCAGTCCTACAAGCCCTAATGAGCTACGAGTGCAAATCAGGGCTCATATATGAATGTCACAAAGCCCTAACGGTGATAGGGCAAACCAATGAAACTACCATACAATGGATCAAAGGACACAGCGGATCACGCGGCAATGATGCAGCAGACGAATTGGCCAGAAGAGGATCAGATACCCCGTTTACAGGCCCAGAACCATGTCTGCCTCTACCAAATGATCAGTTAAAAACTATAGTCCGTAAGGCCATACGAGGTAAGTGGGACGCATGTTGGTCCTCGGAAAGCGGCTGCAGTCAAGCCAAAACAGCTTTACCCAGGTTCAACAAGAAACTTACTAACAAACTATTTAAACTTAACAAAAAACAAATTAGTTGGATCACAGCCACCCTCACGGGGCATGGCCCTTTTAACAAACACTTGTTTACTTTAGGTGTTACAGATAGCCCTTTGTGCAGAGCATGCATGGAGAAGGAGGAAACAGCTGCGCACGTGCTCCTCGAGTGTACAGGCGTAGCGGATTACAGGGTAATACACCTGGGTGACGCCAGGTCGCTCCCTGAGGTGTTCAAGGATATTAGGGGGATCCTGAACTTCCTTGGTGAGCTGGGATGGCTAGAATAGTGCCATCCCTTCATCACGCAAAACAGGCGCACAAAAGACGTCGACTTGCGGAAAATTACCCGTTCAAATACAATAATACAATACGACACACAGCGTCATCTCAAATCCATCCAGCAAAACTATATTTTAGTTTTCCCTCGGGAATATCATTTTCTCCGGGATAAAAAGTACCCCATTATTTCATTTGGACTTCTAACTATACGTCTGCAAAATTTTAAAGCAATCGGTTCAGTAGTTACGGCGTGAAAGCGGCACAAATAAACAAACAAACTCACTTTCTAATTTATAATTTTACTATGGATTTATTTATTAACACAACAATATAATCATTACATAAAAAAATATCTAATACAGCTATATTACACTAAACAAATTTTACAAAATATTTATAAGCCTTAATATCGATATTCGTCTACTCAAAATCCAAATTTATATAATTTCTTTTCCTGATTGACAAAATTTATTTATTTATTTATTTGGAAGACTTACAGCTAAATAATAACGATATAAGTGACAGTACATTACATAGCATCGATGCCAGTTAAAAGTCTTCACCAGTAGTTTATATAAAAGGAAAAATATAATAATTGCGCTTGATTTGCAACCATTATAGTGCCTATTCTAAAACAAAAACGTATTTATATGTATAATAACAAGTACAAAGAAATATATATATATATATAAATAATAAAATAGTAAAAAGAAACTTTTTTTTGACTACCACATAATATATAAAGCTCTATTGAGAGCTTTCTTTTGAGAAAAACAAAATGGTGAGTAAACGCTTAACCGTTGAAGTGCTGGTGTTGAAAATATCAATGCCATTATGAACCAAATTGTATTCACGACAAGCGCGTATCAAAAATGAATTTTGCCTATATCTCGTCTTTGCCGGGGCTACAAGCACCATGGACCGCTGACGCAGTGCTAGCTGGTTGGTGCGGAGACATATGTGTTGCAGTAGCTCCGGACAGTCGGTTGACCCGTTTGCTACTTTGACAAGGCAACATATATCCGATACGTTACGCCTTATTTCAAGCGGAACAAAATGATTAATTTCACACCGTTCGGCATAACTTGATATAAACTGCTTACTCTTAAAATCAAGATACCTAAGAAATTTCCTCTGAATCACTTCTCTTCTTAATTTATATATTTGATACTGGGGATTCCACACGGGCGACGCATATTCTAAGTGACTGCGAACATAGGCGCAATAAAGAACTTTAATGGCTTTAATACCTCGAAAATCCGACGCAGTTCTCAGAATAAACCCAAGTGCTTCGGTTACTTTTTTAACTATATGGTCAATATGTTTGTCAAATATTAACTGGCTGTCAAATATTACTCCTAAGTCTCGCATTGAGTCAACTTTCGTAATTACTTTATTACCAAACGAAAAATCTAAATTCTGTTTAATTTTTTCCTATTGAAAGTAACATGGTAACATTTAGAGACATTAAGATCAAGCGTTTTTTGGTAACAATAATTTTGAAAGCGATCCAAATCATTTTGTAAGTCAATTACATCCTCATTATTATTAATATATTCAAGAATTTTCATGTCATCAGCAAATAGTAATATTTTAGTGTTAGTAAAACATTTAATTTTTACATCATTTATAAATAAAATAAATAGAATTGGCCCAAGTAATGAACCTTGGGGCACACCGGAAGGTACATTGGCCCAGCTTGACATGAAACCCAGCAGAGCAACAGCTTGACTTCTGTTCGATATATAAGACACAAACCATCTCAACAGATCACCGTGAATGCCAGCATCGGAGGAGGATACTAGTTTTCGTAATGTCTTGGCCGGCAGCCGCGCCAGCGCGCGGTGCACGTCATCGCGGCTGAGCGCGGTGAGATGTACGCGCGCCGCCACGTCCGCCGCCATCGCGTCCGCGACGCTGAGGCGCGCCGGACTCTTTGCATACACGGAACTGAAATATTCTGAAATTTCCTGACACCTTTCCTCTTTTGAGAGCACAGTTCTATTTTTACAAATGGTCGGTTTGTACAAACTTTTCCGTTTGAATTTTACCATTTTCCAAAATAGTTTAGGCTCCTTTGATAGTGAAAATTCAACCCTATTTTCATAATTTTCCTCTGCAATATGTAATTTTACTTTTAGCTTAGACCTCAGCGCGGAGAACATTTCGTAATCACACTGTGACCCACTTATTTTATACATTTTATGTAATTTTGCTTTTAGAACTATGCCGCGTTTTATTTCAGGAGTATACCGCTCAGGATACAAATACCTGGGGCAACCTGTACATTGCTTTTTCTGTGGAACGCAGTCATCCAATATCTTATTTATTATCGAAAAATAATAATCGTGAGCTTCCACTGAGTTACTTATTTAATATAGGTCGGTGCAGCCCGTCAGTAGTAATTTTGCATATAATGCAGAAAAATCTGCTTTTCTAAATGATTTCAAATAATTTAAAATAGTGATAATCACTACTTTTAGGTGGAATGAAAACAACACATATCACAATCAATAATCTATTTTTTCTAAATACCCTCGCAATTATAACTTCAAATGAGTGTTCTTCAATGTTCGTGTCACCTGGCACCTCCACTCGGCGGATCTCGAAATCGGGTGTGGCCACTAACATCGTATCGCCCATTTTGCGATTATCGTTTCGGTCACATCTTAGGCCACTATAACCAATAGGGAGAAACTCAGAATCGAAAATGGACTCAGTACAGCCTGTTTCAGTTATTGCGAATATATCAACCCGTGAATTCAAAATATTTGTTTTAAACTCTTTTAGTTTCGTTCTGAGGTCTCTTAAATTTTGGTAAAATAATCTGTAATGTCATATTGGTTTATTCCTTTTCCTACTGCTTTCGAAACCAAATCCATTCGGCTAGTTTAACATCCTTGGGCCATTTATCCGAGTCGCAAACAGTATCGTAGTGCGATTCAGGAACTCCGATTAAATAGGACACATAATCACGTTCCGTTTTATGTTTTATTTTATCAAATTTAATATCTTTTTGTGCGCCTATTAAATTATCTATCATTAATAATTATATTTGTATTTTAATATTTTCGCCGGTAGTGGACTTTTTCAACCCCCAAACATGTAAATATTTTTTCTGTTCCACTCCTTCAATTCCATTGATAGAAGAACCTCCCCCCTTTATTATATTTGTTCTGTCAAACTTTTTAACGGTTTTCTTCTTTTTATCTTCAGTCCAGCCATCACTTTCCTTTTGATTTATAACGATTTTACCCGCTCCGTTTTTTAATTTCTTGGCCACAGCTACATAGTTAGTGACTGCATTCGCACTATCTTCCCGTCCCTGTTTCGCGCTCCATTGCGCGGCTAGTGTTTGCATCTGCGCAGGCGCGCCCACCGCTGCTGTCAGTGATTCCACAACTGTTCCGCTTGGTGGTAATGGCTGCCATTTGTTTACCTTGGATGCTTCGACGTGTGATTCGAGGTGGTGTTGCGACATAGAGAACTCAGTGTTTCTAGTATATTTACCTAACTCTGTTTTGAGACGGTACACCTCATTTTGGAACTTATGACATTCCTTTTTTGCGTTTTCTAATTTATTCCGAATACGAAAGTTTTCTGTTGACATATCTAACTTATCTTCAATAGTTTTAGTTAGCTTGTCCTCCAGTGACTCCATACGTACTAAAATGCTTGAATCAACGCTTTCCATAATACTGCTCAGTGACTTGTTCAACTCACTCGACTCTACGACGTTCAGAGTACGTTGACCACCCAAGGATATATGAATCTCCGGAGCTGTAGTTGCAACGTACTCACATGACATATGTTCGTGTTTGATGTCATATCTTAGTTTAGCATACTATCCTCTTTTTTTGCGGCCCTTGAACCAACACCTCTCACTGGGGTATCGTCAGTCACCACAATCCTTCGGGTAACATTGACACAATCCTGGTAGCGGTACCTCTTTATCTCGTCTTGGTGCTCCCGATATTGGGCAGACGTGATATTAAGGCAGCTATGATGGTAACATCCTCTCCAAGGCGTACACTTTACCGATTCAAAATCGTCAACCGTCTTATGACACACAACGCAGTACATGTCCGTTAACGGAATTTCACAGTTTTCACTAAAAGTTGCTACTTCAAGTTCTCTTCATTTGTAAACATCACCTAGTAATTGTACAATCTAATTGATATAAAATCAATTCTTAAAAATGCTTTTTACCACAGATATGATCAAATTATACGGAGCTTAACGTTTTCAATACTACTTCGATGTCCCCGACATGTAGCGTTATAGTCATTCCGGTTTTGCGTAGATTCTCAGTCAGTCAGTTCTGCTTTTTAAATTTATAAATTATTGTTTTACATAATAATATCCAAATGAAGGATTTGATCGCATAGTTAAACTCCTAATATAGCCCTCTTTATTGCCCTTTGGGTGACCCTGAGCCGCCTTCTGATGAGGCCCATTGTCAGAGGTCACGTCTTAATAGTCAAAAACGTATAACTATGTCTTTGAAATAACATTGCAGGTTAACCAATATTACAGTCCTTTGTGAAATAAAGATAATCTTAATTTTTTAAATTTTATTTTCAGAATTTATTGTTCAGTAACATATGCGAAATGATTTTGTAATCAACTTCACTTTTATAAAACTCGTATACCGAATTGTGTAAACAAGCGATTAGTGTGGCATGATGTTTTGTATTACGCGTTGTACAATAGCTTTTTATCGCAAGATACGATAAATTAAATCTATTTTACTTAATTTACTTAAGATATGATAAATTACTTAAACTGAAGACTTTCATAATTTCAACTTGTGCGTCCGTGCACAGTTTGCAATTATTTGCTCCTTTTTAACAAGACTTAAAATAATGTTGTTTTACATTGGTGTATGTTTAGGGTAAGTTAATTACTGGCATATTACGAAGGATATTTTTTTATTATGGCGAATATATGAGGGCGGGTCAATAAGTCCGTGACTTTTTGAATTTACTTACTTACTTACTTATACTCACGCCCATTATTCCTATTGGGGTAGGCAGAGACTATCGATCGCCACTTTTTTTGAATTTCTGACCTCTTTACTGAAACAGCAACACTGCTCCTGTGAACAGGCATCAGTCAGTTGACTCCTGTCTAAATTTTAACTTGCTGCGTCAGTTAGTTTGTGTTTGACAACAATTGTTATCAGACTACTCACAAATGGAAAAAAGTGAATTTCGTGTGCTTATTAAGCATTATTTCTTGCAAAAAAAACCATTACCGAGACCAAGGCTAAGCTTGATAAATACTATGGGGACTCTCCATGGTAAAAAAGTGGTTTACTGAAATTTGTTGTGGTCGTACAAGCACTGAAGATGCCGAACGTCCTGGACGCCCAGTTGAGGTCTCTACACCCGAAACAATTGAAAAAATTCACGATATGGTGTTGGGCGACCGAAGATTGAAAGTGCGAGAGATTGTGATCTCGCATGGCTCAGTGGTTTCAATTTTGAATGATCACTTGGGCATGAGAAAGCTTTCCGCAAGATGGGTGCCGCGTTTGCCCACAGTCAACCACAAACGCAATCGTGTAACAACTTCACAGGAAGGTTTGGCGTTGTTTAATCGCAATGTGGAGGAGTTTTTGCGCCATTTTGTAACCGTGGACGAAACATGGATCCATCACAACACAGCAGAGACCAAACAACAGTCAAAACAGTGGGTTTCTAAGGGTGAATCGGCGCCAAAGAAGGCCAAGGTGGGTTTGTCAGCCAATAAAGTTATGGCGACTGTTTTTTGGGATGCAAGCGGGATAATCCACATTGACTACATACAAAAGGGAAGAACAATCAATGGGAAATATTATGACGATATTGGACCGATTCAATGACGATTTGAAAAAAACCGACCTCATTTGGCCACGTAAAAAGTTCTTTTCCACCAAGACAATGCAAGGGTGCACACATGTGCAGTTGCCATGGCAAAAATTTGGCTCCGAGCGACTACTATTTGTTCCCAAACCTGAAGAAATGGCTAGGTAGAAAAAGATTTGACTCCAATGATGAAGTCATCTCGCAAACAAAGACCTATTTTGAGGACCTCGACGAATAATTTTTTTTGAAGGGATAAAAAATTTAGAGAAGCGTTGGACAAAGTGTATAGAGCTCAAGGGAGACTGCGTTGAAAAATAAAAATATAATTTTAATTTAAAATATCTGTGTTTCATTCCAAAAGTCACGGACTTATTGACCCGCCCTCGTATACTATTTAGAATTCAAAAATCTAAACCAACTTGAGGTCAGATTATAGTTTTAAGGTAAATAATTAAAGTTCTACATACATATACTCACGGCTATAAATCCCTAGATGGGGTAGCCAGATCTAAGGAATTAGAAATTTCTCAGCCACTTTTGGAAAGTAAAGTGGGGAAAAGATGGTAAAATGAAGGGGTTACATACTGTATATCCGAAACTTTTAAACCCGAATATTTTTTTACCGAAAACTAATCGACTTTTTTTAATTGCCATAATATTTTTTCACCGAAATTTCAAATACCATATTCTTACATTCCAGATTATGGATTGACTTTTTTTTCTTTACCACTAGAACGGATTCCCACAGAATCAAAAACCAGATATACCTTAATTCCGCAATATTGCTTTTCCGAATAATCACTATTCCAAAAAAAATATTTCAAATTCCTATTAAGGTTTATTCAGTTAATACCAATTATGTTCACAAAATAAAAATAGCAGTGGTCACAGTAGTTTGCGGGTTTATCACAGATAATAGCACTTTCATACCTAAATTCGTATTTTTCTTATTGCTCCACAAACGTAGAAACTCAATGCCCATTTTACTCACTTTTGGGGGTTCCACGGCTTATTTTTCATTTCTTTCGGGTGTCCAAAGTAATTTTGGTAAGCCTTATTTACGAACGCTGTCAAATTTAAACGGTATTCTTCGGAAGAATACTCTCCACAAACGACACTAAAATGAATTACATTATTAACACAAAGTTGGTTTGACGATGCCATTTCAAATTATAAGAAAAAAATTGATATTTTTTAAATTATGGTTAAATTTATCGTGTAACAAATTGAATTTTAAGTAAAAGCTATAACTCATAAACAAAAGATGTTACAAAAAAAATGAGGGAATATTCAGAATCAGCGACGTCAAATTAGTCAACATCAAATGTCATAACTCATTGATCAGGCAAAAGTTGTGATTTTGTTATGCAGTGTTATGGATCTTGTACAAAAGACAAAATTTGACTTTTTCATTATATTTTTATTTAAGCTTGATGGTATTGGAAACACAATCGTCAGATTTAACAAATACAACGACAGCAACAAGACCAAGAACATTTCCTAAGGACTTTATTTTCGGCGCTGGTACAGCTGCGTACCAGATTGAAGGAGCTTGGAATGATGACGGTAATAAAATCAGTTTATTTTTATAGCAGTGTTGTTGATAATAATTCAGAATATATTTACCATTACAGTTACACACCACAAATCGAATCCTTCATAATTCACTAAACTTTAACGAAACTGTCTTTTATTGAAATATAGTCACAATAATAAATTAAAACTTCTATTATTCATTATAGGAATATCTCATAGAAAAAAAATTGTTACAGGAAGAAGTCCAAGTATATGGGATGTTTATACTCATAATAATCCGACAGTTATAGCTAATAGTTCAAACGGTGATATTGCAGCAGATTCTTACAATAAATACAAAAGAGATGTGGAAATGGTCAGAGAGCTAGGTTTGGACGCCTATCGTTTTTCATTGTCTTGGCCAAGAATACTTCCGACGGGATTTCCAAATAAAATTAACAAGGCCGCTATTGACTATTATAACAACCTGATAAACGAACTTCTAGCTAACGGTATCGAACCATTCGTAACAATTTATCATTGGGACATACCTCAAACACTGCAAGATCTTGGTGGATGGGCGAATCCGTATGTTGTACAGTGGTTTGAAGATTACGCACGAGTGGTGTTTGAAAATTTCGGAGACCGAGTAAAATATTGGGTAGTTATTAATGAACCAGTATCAATTTGTAACTTTCCTTATATGAGTTACCCGGAAAATGTATATGCACCTGGTGTGAACTCTTCAGGTATTGGCGATTATATGTGTTTAAAGAACCTATTGATGGCTCACGCTTCAGTATATCATTTATACAAAAACAAATACGATAGTGGAGCAGAGTTAGGGATTGCAATTGATGTAGATACGATGGTGCCAAGAACGGATACTGAAGAGGACAATGTTGCGGTGGCAATTGCTGAGGATTTCTTTGTAAGTTGCGATTCCTTTTATTTATGTAACACTTGTATCTATAAATATATTATAATCTTATAAATGCATTGGAAATTCCATATACATTGAAAGGAAATGTAAAAAAAAACTAGAACTGAACATTTAATTCAATAAAAAAAGTATTTAAAAATTTAAGGCCAATTATTTTCACTACTATTTAGCTTTTGTATAATAATAAAAAAAAACCAATGGAACTTTATTCTTTAAAGTGTTTTGGTGGAAGTTTTTTTTTTATTTTGTCACTTGTTATATAATTAGGCCTTATTTCAGCACTAAATTAAAAGTATAAATAATGGGATTGTCTTTCGTATATAAAAAATATATATACAAAATGTGAATGTAAAGAGTTTCTTTGTTACTTGTTCTCTTTACGAATACCTTCCGAAGCAACGAATAAATCGTAAACTTAAAAATTTTGACGTTCAAAAAATTTTAAGTTTTTAACTTAATTTTGAAATATTAACTTAATGTTTACATTTTTGTGGAATGTGCTCCTCTTTATGTATTTTTTTCATTTTATTTCTTAAACATTATAGTTTTTCCATAATTGCTAATAAACAAAATACGTTTTTTTTTCAGTTTAATTTATTAACAACTTTAGCAATATTATCATTCAGAAAAATCCTTTGAAACTTTGGAATGGGATTGGATGGAAAATGTGAGGGAGATATTGAAAGGAGAGTTAAAAAGGTAAATGTAACGATTGGAGCTGTAAACAGTCTGATGTAGAGCCAGTCGTTGTTTGAAAAGGCTCAAGTGGCGATTAACAATGCTGTTCTGGTTCCTATGCTGATGTAAAACTGTGAATATTGGGAATGGCAAATTAGGCATGAGAGCAGAGTGAATGCAGTAAAAATTAGATCAGTGCGAAGTATATGTAAAGTAAGGCAATGCTATAGAGTGCAAAATAGACGTAGTATTCAAGATGGAAAAAGGAATTTTGTGGTTTTTTACGGCACATAGAGAGGATCCATGAAAGTAAAGTGGCAAAAGATATACATAGAGTCAATCTTAATGGTATTGTTAGTTGAAGATGGCCGCGTTTGATAACCACATTGAAAACGATTTTACAAAGGCGAAGAAATGAGTGTGTATGACAATAAAAGTGAATGAGAGAAAAGCAAGAGAGATTCGTAAGGATCCAAGAAAGTTGCGATCGATAGTGCCTGCCTACCTCAATGTTGAAAATGGATGTAAGTATTAGTAAGAAGTTGTAGTAAAAAAATTAAACTTTTTTGTTATAGTGGAAGTTGTTCGCTGATCCTATCGCGTCTCAAAATGGTGGCTTCCCTGAAAGGTTTATAAAACAAATAGAAAAAAAAAGTGCACAACAAGGATTCTTCCGGTCGCGTTTGCCAGTTTTAACTGAAGAGGAAAAAAAGTTCATTCAAGGGAGTTACGATTTTTTGGGCTTAAACTGCTATTCAAGCCATTTAGTGTCGAAATCAGGAGATATATCAGACATAGAACCCTCATTTATAAATGACATAGGTGTTGAAGTGGTACTATATGCCAGTGAAATTAGTGGAGGCACAATAGATGCTGGTGGATTTGTGGTAAGTACGAGTAGCCCCAACTATTTATTTTATTTATGTCATAAATTTAAAGACGGTTAGGTTCTTTTTAGAATTGAACTCAACCTAAACTTAATTTAAATATTTTGGTTCATGAAAACCTCATGTGGCGATTATTACTAATAAATAAAGAATAAATAAAGGAAAGAAAATTCCAATTCCCGCCTGTGTCGAAATTTTTCTTTCCTTTATTTATTTATTCTTTATTTATCTTCTATCTTCTTCTATCTATACTATAATAAGACTGTAACGAGGTCAAAACTGTACATTGAAGAAAAAAAATAAAAACCGGTGGAATATGTTTTATTTTCGATACTGAAGCCAAATTAGCTATTTTTGAAAAAAATGACTGTCTGTCTGTCTGTCTGTCGGTCTGTATGTCCGTTCATCACGTTAATTCTACCGGACCGATCTTGATCAAATTTGGCATGAATGTAGGTTATATACCTGGCCAACATATAGGATATAATTTATCCCGGATTTCGCAAGGGTTCCCACAGGAGCATAAAAAAACATAACTTTTATATGGTTCCCCATATTTACACGATTCATTTTTTCATCGACAGACTTTATCGGACTCTTCATTAACAGTCTTTTTGAAAAAATAAGGGTTTCATCCATTTTCATCAAAATAATTGTCCATTTAATTGTTTGTCAATAGTATGACTACTAGGATATATAGGATATCACAAATTTGAGACTTCCACAAATGTCTGCGTGGCGTAGCGGTATACCGTTTGGTAGACACTAAGTACGAAAGACCCAGGTTCGAATCCCGGGTGGTCAAAGTCTTTTTGCGTATTTTTTTTTGCTTTCGCGTTAGGTTAGAATAATAGGATTCACTAATTCTTCTTTTTCACATTCAACTATGCGAATATGTATGAATAAAGATAATTGAAAGTATATTGTATGAATTTTGCGTATTCATTTGGTAGGTTTGAGAATATGTTTATTTGGGAATATAAATACAAAAAAACAGAAGTTAGTGTAGTTAGATAGTGTTTTGGTATTTTGGATGTAAACTGGATGCAAAAAATGTAGTCCACGCGGACGTAGTCGCGGGCAAAAAGCTAGTTACTAATAATCCCCACATGAGGTTTTCATGAACAAAAAGATTTAAATTATGTGATAGTTAGGCGTTTTCAACATTTGCATTCTATCTGAAAAGGTAGACAAGTGGTCTTCCAAATTAGTTAAAATTCGGAGGTAGGAAACGCAAACACTACTTAAACGTGTAAAATGAACAAAGGATAGAAGAATTTCGCACTGGCAGCCATTGACACGGTGGTTCAATTGGCAGAGCGTCGGGGCGTATTCCCGAGGTCGCGGGTTCGATTCCCGCCTGTGTCGAAACTTTTCTTTCCTTTATTTATTACTCAACCTAAACTCTTGACACCGTACATCCCCGAATGTTAATCCCAGATTGGCAAGGCATGGCAGAGGTACTAATACTTGCTAACCGCACTTGACATTAATGTCATCTTGTGTATAGTACACACATTTTGCTTGATCATGATCAGTGCATTCAGCTGATACGGGACCGGCCTATTGCCGCTTTTATACCAATACACTGTCACATGATGGTCAAATGACTAATAATAACTTAGCTTAATTATTGTTTACCTCCTTCGCCGTTAACAGATATGATAAATTAACCAAACATATTGATTTTAGAAAAGACACATTGGTATAGGCCTGACTCAGGATTCGAATCCACGCCTCTCTGGATAAGATTATGACCGTTTTCAGATTAAATATAAGCAAATAAAGCTTTTATACAGTTGTTGCTGCCTTCTGCTAGGGTTCCTCTTGGGTTATGTTGAGACTTTAAACCGCCTTAGTCGGTTTAAAGTCTTGCTTATATTCCTGGAAACTCGATACCGGTCATCATGGGTTTGGAGATGATTTAGCAGTAGTAGTCGACTAGTGTTTGACTTTACTTACTATACTGTTTTATATTATAATTAATTGATACTTAAAATAGACAAATCTTTTAAATGATATGCTTAGTATGGTTAGCAATTATTTGCGGCGTATTTTAGCATGTTCCAGGTAATTTCTACAAAGTTCTGACCAATATCAAAGCATTGTATAATAATCCAAAGATATATATAACTGAAACTGGATATAGTGCCCTCAAAAGTACGGCAGGAGAAGAAGATGATAACCGAATTTCTTACCACAGAGCAATGTTAACAGAACTTCTAGATGCTAAAGAAGATGGAGTCCAAGTAGAGGGTTATTTTGTTTGGAGTCTTATGGACTGTTTTGAGTGGTTAGGAGGCTATTCGTAAGTATCGCAATACTATGAAAGATTGTTCTTCAGAAATGATTGTATAAAAATATTGCTGACCCAGTAATTTTTTTGTATCATTCTTGGGTACATTCATTTACTCACGTCATGAGTTTACATTGGTGCAGGCAAAGACTATCATCACTTCGTACGATCGTTGCAAATCTCTTGTTTAGACCAAAAATTTATTTTTTGCATATTAAGCAGTACAATGTACAGATATTTCATTTCATACTTTCCCTCGCACTAGACTGACACAGTTTTGTGTAGACTAATTCAATTTAAATACTGCTAACTATACAATTTTATAAATAAAACAAAAACATTCACGATAACTCTTAGATTATAATAGAATAGTATACAAATGTAAGAAATGGGAAAAAAAAAACGAAAAAAAATTAAATAAATTATTTTCATTAATAATTATTTTATATTTAACAGCCATTTGACGGTAACCCAAATTTTCATTCAAAATCTGATAAACCATAGAGTCGTCCACAGATGAATTTTGTTATTTTTGATATATGTTTGTACCCAAACTCACCAAACCCAATTAAATTTGACAACCTTGAAAGTATATCCAACGGAATGGAAAACAACTTTAGAAATCGTACGTAATGCTGAGGCAGCACCACCGTTTCGCTGTGCAGAGGCATTGCCTTCTAAATATTATATTTGTATGTTTTTTCTTGTTTACTTTTG
This sequence comes from Bedellia somnulentella, assembly GCA_963576735.1. Lineage (NCBI taxonomy): Eukaryota > Metazoa > Arthropoda > Insecta > Lepidoptera > Bedelliidae > Bedellia > Bedellia somnulentella. Next base: position 4,896,801 of record OY755177.1, read on the forward strand.
TTTTCTAGCTTTGAGAATTGAATAATGTGTTGTTTTTTTTTCTCTTTTAATGTTATTTTTCCATGTTCTGTACAGCGAATAAATGTCTCTCTTTCTCTTTCTAAATCCATCGCCTAATAACAGATTAATCGCGTAACATCAGTTAATGTTCAGTTAGCTTCAGTGTTCATGGTGATAAATATTATTTAGTTATGGACCAAGTGATAAGTGGGGCTGTATGCATAATTCCCGGTCATTATGCATATGCCCAATATGGGAGGTCAATCTGATGATGACTATTTAAATAATCAAACTGATCGGGAATTATACATATTCCCTATCACCTTTTGGACAGAGTAAAAAGCATATTTATTATTTTATTTATTCTTATTGTCATTTAACTTTAAATAAACTAAATATTAAATCACTTGTATAATAATATTCATAATTTGGATTAGTTACCAAGGACTTCTACCTTAAAAATCCACTAGTTTCTGCAATTTAAACTTAAGGAAAGTCATTTTAAAAATATAAATAAATTTTAGGCAAAAATATAACAAAATTTCTTATTTTATTTCTATGACTTATTATTATTAAACATAAAAGAGACGAAAGCGCTAAGCAATCAAACTTATTATTTGTTATAGGTAGCATCTATTCTTGATAAAAGTCAAATGAAAATAAGTTGAATAGATCATGAAATTTAAACTTTTAAGGGCCAGTGCTTCAGAATTTAAAATTATCCAGCCACTCTTAAAAGCTCAGTGGGAAAAAAATTGTAAAATAAATTGTTCAAATTGGATTGGTTATAATATAATTATAAGTCTCAAGCCATCTTATGTTAAGAATAGCAGTAATCCATTTCTTCCCATAAATTATAAGTGTGAAATGAGTCCGGAAACAATAAATATGATAAAAACAAGGACTTTTATTGATTGTCATTCCCATAAAACTATTGTTGTTTTATTATATAATGTATAACTAGCAAATGACAATTGATAGTTCCATGGTTGGTTTGGGGTTGTATAACGATGTCTTGTAATAACTAAGCATTCTATTGTTGGCCGATCTACTGCACGATCTTCTTGTATTTATATTAATTAGTAATTGTCATATTTGCAGATTTGGTTTCGGGTTGTATAACGTTGACTATAACGATCCGGACAGACCTAGAACACCAAGAAAGTCTGCCTTTGTCTACAAAGAGATAATTAAAACCAGGACTTTGGACTACAACTACGAGCCACCAAAAGATCGTCAGATGACAATTGATAATTAAACAAAATTTTGTAAGATTATCATATGTCAAAAAAAATAAAAAAATAGTAGAATTGATGCTTTTTTATTACTTAGTTATAACAAAGAGTACACAGTCTACCAAACATTTTCTTAATCAAATAATTTCTTAAAATCTTTAGTTAAACAAGATGAAGTAGAAACAAAGTTTATATATTTCACTGAATGACACACTTAGTTTTTGACGTGACAACGTCTTAAATTAGGTTGCGGCTGGGAGTCACTTATGAAAAAGTATATCGCCCGGTAACGTTACGATGAGTCACCGAACGAGAGAGAGGCCCGCCCAATGCCTTGCGTCTCTCTCCCACTCAACTATGATCGGTCTGCCGCGCGCGCAGCACTAGACAAATGACTTGTCAATTGTTGAAATCACTCAAATAGGAATTAGTTAAGTTTAAGTTTACATGTACAATGTTTTAGTTAACAAAATATATTTCTATAGTTATAATTTGTGCAATTCTTATTTTCATTCAATTCCTTGTTCCTATTGTGCAATTTAATTATATTCATATCAATAAATATTCTACCAACAAAAAGACGTTGTCACGTAAAATCTTCACCCCTAAAACCGACTTTACAGGCAACTATTTTTGTTCCTACTCCATACATTCTTTTAATCGGTAAATCAGTTGTGATAAATGGTGTATTTATGAGATTAATTTATCAGTAATAAAAAAAACCGTGTCAGCCGATCTGAAGCGACTATTCAGGCCGTGATAGAATTCACGCTGGAGGGCAATTCTCGCAAGTTCGATATCACTAGAAATTATATCAAGTGTTCAATGTCGTGTGCAACTTATTACAAAGTGAAATATATTTCTATTGATAGATTGAAACTGAATTCTCACACACGGTAGTAATTTTTCCTTAGACATTAAAGAATGAAGACCGAACCGAAGTCATGATCCAAGCGAATGAATTGAATGAAAGGTAAGTTTTAGTTATGAAAAGGTCTTCATATCTGTCAATATTTACATATGTTTTAGTTTGTTTAAATTTCCCTTTAACTGGTACTTTGCCGGTAACTAGCAAAGTCTGATGCCACGTTAACATTGATTCAAGTAGACATTATTAACAACTTCTAAGACTTATGATCTATGATCCATTTAATATAATTATCTACATTTTTATTTTCTGTCTATATTCAAACAGAATTTGAAAACAAAATCGCTACCGTTCTTCAAATATCATCATATCGACTGATCGTGACCACTCGATATCATCCTTTGATATATATCTTTTTATCGACTGGTTTTCAATAGAAAAATATCGATCGGATGAAGTGAGAATAGCTCAAGTATATCAATCGCAAAATATTACAAAATGATATATATCGAAAGTAACATAATATCTACCGTGCGAGAATTGCTCCCCTGTTCACTTATTTTCAGTAGAATTCAACAGTTTTTTTTTGGCTTATTGGTTGCTGGTGGCACTTTGGTTTGTGTGGCTTCCCCCTGACGTTTGTGACGGTCGTGTGGTGGCCGAGGCAGAGGTTTATGCTAAGAAACTAAATCCAAAGACTACATATTAACCGGAGGGAGAATCAGATAGTCAGAGAAAAAGGTCCTAATCAGTGACCAAGCGGGAGGATTATGTTATATAGTGTCGCCAGTGGCAGGAAGGTGAAGTGAATTTTAAATAAATACATGCCTCGCGATATGATTTTTTTCCTTCTTTTGAGAAGATCTTAGAAGATCTCACCCCCTCTTAAGATCACTCAATTATTATGGGTGACTTCAAGACCTGCCTCTTAAAAGGTGATTCGCGTTCTAAATCCCTAACTTCGATATTCCATGGCAGTAATTTTCATTTATTACCCCTTAATGCCACTCATAACTTACCAAATTGCACGCCATCTCTTCTCGACCTTATAGCGGTCTCCTCCCCTAACCACGTGGCTCTGCATGGCCAAACTGCTGCAGATGCTTTTTCTCATCACGATCTAATATTCTTGTCCTATAAAGTCCGGCCCCCTAAAAATAAGTCTAAAATTCTTCTGCAGCGCAGTTTTGGTAGTATAGATCTGGATAAGCTGAGACATGATGCTTCTAATATTGACTGGATGACATGTACCACAGCGGCTACTATCGATGAACAAGTCAACACTTATAATACAAAACCTACGGCACTGTACGATATTCACGTTCCTGTTAAATCAGTTAAAATGAAGCATTTTCCGGCACCATGGCTCACAGACGAAATAAGGGATCTATTGATGAAAAAAGCACGAGCCAAGTCAAAATTTAAATCACGACCATCAGACGTAAACAAGGAAAAGTATGTGTCGATTCGGAATCACTGCAATAAGGTGTGTAGGGATGCACAGCGAAACCACATCCACGAATCCGTTGAAAATGGCGATCCAGCTAAAGTCTGGAAGTTTCTTAGATCCTTAGGAGTTGGAAAATCTCGTCACGATTCTATCCCAAAAGATCTAGACATCACTTCGCTTAACAACCATTTTTCCACAACATCTACTTTTGATGGTGTTAAAAAAGCTGAAACATTACATTTTCTTTCTACACTACCAGCTCCGGATTATCCTCCCTTTGATTTTTGTCAATTCTCCGATTGTGATGTTAAGAAGAATATTATGTCCATTACGTCAAACGCAGTAGGTGGTGATTGTATAAGTCGAAAAATGATATTGCCTATCCTTGACCTTATTCTTCCTGTTATTACTGAAATCCTTAATATTTCCATATCCTAATCCTTCCCTATGCTATGGAAAGAAGCCCAAGTCACGCCTATTCTCAAAAAAGGCTAATCCTAAGTCCTTCTCTGAATATCGTCCTATATCTATTCTGCCATTCCTCTCTAAAGTACTTGAACGACTGGTACATAAACAGTTAAGTGATTTTCTCACTAGGAATGATCTGCTTAACCCCTTCCAATCTGGTTTCCGCCCTTCCCATAGTACTGTAACGGCTTTGATCAAAATAACTGATGACATGCGTTTGGGAATGGATAAGGGACTGCTGACTGTTTTAGCACTGCTTGATTTTAGTAGCGCCTTTAATACGATTGACTTCGAGATATTACTTGCTTTACTTCGTTCTCTTAACATATCTCCAACGGTAGTTGACTGGTTTCGTAGTTATCTACTGGGGCGTCGGCAGCGCATTCACCTCGAAGATGCCATGTCTCCGTGGATTGAGTTAAATGCCGGTGTTCCACAAGGTGGTATGTGGTCTCCTCTCTTATTCGCTATATTTATTAACTCCATTTCTCATAAACTTACTTCTTCCTACCACCTTTATGAAGATGATCTTCAGATTTACACACAGGCTAATTTTGACCAAATAAATATGGCCATAAGTTTAATTAATAATGATTTTACGCAAATTTTGAAATGGAGTGAAGCATATGGATTGAGTCCATCTGAGCACGCCAAATGTGTACATCAGTACAGGCATGACCCAGGAGTTAATGGCTTGGATCTTATTAACGCCTGACAAGTAGCTATTAAGCACACTTTTCAGGCGTTCATAAAACTCCTCGCAAACACCCTGTTTCACGTCTGCCATCTTCACACCGATGGTTTGTGATATGCCCAGATACCGGTATGTTTCAGCCTCGGAGAGTGCCCTCAAATGATTGGTGCCGACATCGACACCATCAGAGTGCACGACATGCTCCTTCTCAACATGGATGACCGCACACTTATCGACCCCGAGCTCCATCTTGACGGAACCACTGAAATCGTTAGTGATCGTCAGTAGCTCCGCCAATCTGTCAGCCGTGGGGGCGTAAAGCTTCAGGTCATCCATGTAAAGGAGATGAGGCAAGCGTGGTCCACCTCTCCGAAACTGAAAGCCCCCCTAAAAAAATATTATTATTATTATATACTCACACATTTTCTCCACCTCATATGTATGTGCTTATGACCGGGCCTTTCCAACTTCGTAAGGTCGTATATAATACATGTTTTGTAAAGAGTAACTTGGACGCGTAGTGGTAATTCACTACGAGCACAAACAATGAATGACCACTCAGAACGAATGCGGCTTTGGTATAATAATGTTAAAGACAATTGGCCTAGACCTCGTTTTTAAAACATACGCTTTTTATATATTAAATTGATAAAAGATCTCAAACTAAATAAATTTGCCTATGGAATGCTTATCTAAAATATTGTAATTTTCAAAATAATTAATTATTAAGAAGTGTGCCTAGATGAAACTGAGAAAGTATGGTTAGTTTCTTAGCCTAAGCTAAAATAAAAATAAAATACATATGCTCAAATCACAAGATGTTTTTTTTTAATTTCATCTGAGGCTAAGGACCTCACTATAGTTTCTCATTTTGATGTAGGTACCACATTTTTTATGTATTAATTAGTTTGAAAATTACAATATTTTAAATTAGCATTCCATAGGCAAAGTTTTTTAGTTCGAAGTCTTATATCAATTTAAAAAGGGTATATCGAAGGCCAATACCGAAGTATTTAGCCGTTTCAACCATGCGAAAGGAAACCTACCGAATGGTTGAAAAGACTACCAAAAGTTGTGTACAATTTGGCTGAGCTTTTTTATAGCCTGATAGGCATTATCGAGCTTCTTAGGCTCAGACTCAGACATAGTATTTGTAAAAAAATCAATCCAACCAAAAACATTCTGTAAAAAACTAGCCAAGTCTCGATAGAGCTGCTTGTTTATCTCTAAAAAGTAATGAAATATCTAAAATAAGTGGAGCCAAGTCTAAGGTTCCTTACTGCGATTTATTTATTATTATAGTTAATTTTATGTGACTTTGTGTGAACGGGGCTGTAAGCGATGGCGGCGCGCTTTAGCGTTAGTTTTAGTTTTTTAAATTTGAATTTTATGAACGTATAATGTATCTGTCATTTTTATAAATTTGTGGGTGTTATGTATTTTTAATGTTAAATGTCAGGTAGTTTTGCTATGTCAGTCTGCATCTAACGGTTGTACGGCGAAGTCTTTTGTGTGTTTCCAAAATCGAATAAACGTTTTTGTGATATATTTTGGACTTTGATTTGGGTGATCCCGGAACTAGCTTCAGTAGCTTACATTGGTCATTCGAGCCGGATCATGCCAAATCTTTTTGATACTCCGCCACAGAAAAAAATGAGTGCCCGAGAGGAACGTGCTGCGAGGCGTACGGAAAAGCAGGAGGAAGACCTTGCTGCAGGTTATCTGCGTCATAAACTGTCCTGTGGTAGCAGTAGAGCTTCGACAAAGAGGTCATCGGCTTCCGTGGAATTACGGAAGAAGCAGGTGCTGTTGGAGGCAGCGACCAAGAAGGCGGCCATCGAGATGGACCTGATTGATAAGGAGGCTCAAGTTCAAATGGCAATGGCAGATGCAGAACTCGAGGAAAAAAGTTATTACAGTCCACAAAAAGAAGGCGACTTGGATAATTGGTTGGAGAATCAGGCTAGTTACACTAGGTCACGTCAGAAGGTCTCCGAGCATGAAGAAAACCCGGACGACAATTTGTCAAAAAGTATGGCGGTAGAACGACCGCGCGTCTCCCATGGTTTACCCGGGCCCCCGGCACAAGACGCGGCGGCGACATTTGATGTCAACTACACCATACAGCAATTGACTAGCGCGCTGAAGGATATTACCAAGTCGGTTGCAGCGAATAATGTACCTAACGGTCATTTACTTGGTCGATTGAGTACATCAAGAGATTTACCCGACTTTTCGGGTGATTCGATGGAGTGGCTTTATTTTAAAAAAACCTATGAAGATTCTACCCACTTATGCAGATATACGGAGGCTGAAAACTTGGGGCGATTGAAGAGATGTCTTCGAGGTGCGGCAAAAGATGCGGTCAGTGGCTTATTTATCTGTGCTACATCGCCAGAAATAGTTATGGATACTTTGGAGCTTCGTTTCGGTAATCCTGACTGTATAATAAACCGAATAATGTATGACATAAAAAAATTAACACCACTGCCTAACGAATATCATAAAGAAGTAATTAGTTTCTCAGTGAAAATAAAGAATTTTGTGGAAGCAGTGAAAGCGGTTCAGAGGGACGAATATTTACGAGGTAACTCTATTACTTCTATTATTTTGTCAAAATTACCCGCTGTGTTAATTTCAAAATGGTCGGATTACAGTTATGATCGTATCATGCAAAGCAATGAGTCACGCTTGGTCATTTTGTCAGAGTTTTTAACGCGAGAAGCAGTGAAAATATCAACTACGGCCAGTACAATAAACATCGAAAAACCTCTGCAAAATAAAACATTCTTGATGCATACGGACACTTCCAGTTTATGTTTATTCTGTCGAAAAGCTAAACATAAAATATCAGAATGTAAACAGTTTAAAAAGGCCATGCGAAAGACTAAATGGCAGTTTGTGAAACGTAATGGCTTGTGTTATAAATGTATAGCTGCTCGACACAGCCGCGATACATGTTCAGCTCCCGTGTGCGACAAGGATGGGTGCGGTCGAGAACATCACCAGTTATTACATTTCGCCGAAGATAAAAACCGGGCGACCTTGACATTGCAAGACAGCGGACAACAGCAGGCAGTGACGTCGACGGCGGCGGCAGCGCGAACTCCATCTTGTACAAGCGCGTGCGCCAGTAGCTCCGAAATACAAACTGTTTCCCATGTAAACACGAACGCGCCAGTGAAAGTGTTGTTAAAAGTGCTGCCTATTCGTATATATGGCAAAAATGGCTATGTGGATACTACGGCTTTGCTCGACGACGGGTCCACGGTGACATTAATTAGTAGTGAACTAGCAAATCGTCTGAATTTATGTGGTAAACAAAAAACATTACGAGTGAGCGGTGCATGGTGTGATAACGAACTAAAATGTAGTACAACTGTTTTGAATTTTAAGCTTTCTGGCAAGGATAATAGGGTTCATAATATTGTAGCTCAGAGTATTGATCAGTTGAATTTACCTTACCAGGATATTTCGTGTGTAGATATAAATAAGTATACTCATTTAAAAGGTTTGCGTTCAGAGTTTATAAGTTCAAACATAAAACCTGAAATACTAATAGGGCAGGACAACTATCATTTAATGTCGCCAATGAAAATACAATTAGGTAGATCTAATGAGCCGTCCGCTACGCTTACTCCCCTAGGGTGGTGTTTACATGGTGTGGTACGTGTTCCGCGGTGCGCAGCAGGTGAGTGGTCATTTTTTACATATGACAATTCTGCCACTTTTGTCACTCAAAACGACAGCCATCCAAACCTCGAGGAGCAATTATTACGTGAGATGTACAATGAGGTAAAACAATCCTTCGCTTTGGACTCAATGGGTATATCATGTAAATCTCGCGAGAACGCAAATGATGCTCGCGCCGTGGCTATCTTGGACAAGACTTCTGTGCTCGTTAATGGTGAGTGGTATGTTGGTTTGCCGTGGAAAAATGAAAATTGTGAGCTAACTGATTCTTACCCTGTTGCGTTGAATAGGTTAAGGAATATTCACAATAAAATGAATAAGGATCCGAAGTTTGCTATAAGATATAATGAGAGAATCAGTCACTTATTAGAAAATAATTATGCGTCAATAGTAGGAAACAATGAAACAATTGCGGGGTCTAAGGTTTGGTATTTGCCACATTTTGGGGTTGATAACCCAAATAAGGAGAAGCTACGTTTGGTATTTGACGCCGCAGCTAAAAGTAAAGGATATAGTTTGAATGATTATCTTCTGACAGGACCAGACCTTTTATCATCACTATTTGGTATTATGCTTCGTTTCAGGGAAGACAGGGTCGCTGTAACAGGGGATATAAAGGATATGTTTCTCAGGGTGAAGATACGAAAGGAGGACCAGCATGCCCTGAGATTTCTGTGGAGTAGCAACAGCTGTGATACACCTAAAACGTATGTTATGAATTCATTAATTTTTGGAGCTAACTGTTCTCCCTTTATTGCACAGTATATTAAAAATAAAAATAGCTCACGCTATTCATCATCCATGCCGCATGTAGTTGATGCAATATGTAATTATCATTACATGGATGATTATATTCAGAGTTTACCGAACGAGTTAACTGCAATAGAGATGGTAAAAAATATATCATTAATTCATAAAGAGGGCAATTTTGAGATAAGAAATTGGATAAGTAATAGCGCTGCCGTATTAAACAGCGTGCCTAAAAAGACTTGGGGTAATTCAATATGCAAATTTAATATAGAAGGTAGTATTTCTGAAAGAATATTGGGTATGATTTGGTATCCAAAGGATGATCTATTAGGTTTTGATTTATCGTTAAAACGCATCCCACAGAGTATCATCTCTGGAAAACAACGACCGAATAAACGCGTTATGTTACGTGTAATTATGTCAGTATTCGACGTACTTGGTTTTTTGACCCCATTTACTGTCCAAGGTCGTATAATGTTACAGGATACATGGAGACTCAAGGTCGGTTGGGACGAAGACATACCAGATGAAATATATAGAAAATGGTGTCAGTGGCTCGACCTACTTAAAGAAATGGGAAATGTTCGAATTCCAAGATATCATATGAATATGATGATGGGCGATGTTACGAGAGAGAGCGAGATAGCTACTATTGGCAGAGCTACCGCGACGTTCGAGCCTACGATGCACGATGCTACGCAGGAGGCTACGAGCGCCTACGACGATGGCGTAGCAGCGGCTAGGAATACGCAGTATAACAGGTTACAATTACATATTTTTAGTGATGCGTCTAGTAAAGCGATGGCTGCTGTAGCCTATTGGCGTTGGGTAGACAGTAACGGAAAGATATATGTTTCGTTTATTGCAAGTAAAAGTAGAGTAATGCCTGTTAAACCCCTAACAATGCCGCGAGCGGAACTTCAGGCTGCTTTACTGGCAGCACGATTAGGAAAAACATTAATAGAGGAACATAGACTAAAACCGCAACAAAAATTCCTATGGTGTGACTCGACCACGGTACTTCACTGGATCCGTAACAATGAACGAACATATAATACGTTTGAAGCCAACCGATTAGGGGAAATCGACGAGTGTACCTCTATTAAGGAATGGCGTTATGTTCCCACCAAATGTAATATAGCTGATTTGGCTACAAGAGAGTCGTTTGAGATGAATATATTTAAAACAAGATGGTTTAGCGGTCCCGAGTTTTTGCATTTAGAGGAAAGTTTATGGCCAAGAGACGTAATCGAAACAAAAGGTAAATATTGTGATAATATTTTAGTGACACAGTCATCCCCGTTACCGGCTAATAATTTTCCTATACCAGATGTGTGTCGATTTTCATCGTGGTTGCGCTTAGTCAGAAGTACTGCTATGGTTTTATTATTTATCGCTAAATGTAAAAAACAAAGTGTAAAATTGGATTCTGCTATTCTCGAGCAAGCTGAACATTTGCTACTAAGATATGCGCAACAACAATCATTTGAAAATGATTTGAATATTATAAAGGACAAGCGTTGTTTGCCTCGTTCGAGCAAGTTGCGAATTTTATCACCTTTTTTGGATGGAAATGAGATAATGCGTGTAGATGGTCGAATAAAAAACGCAGAAGTTGATATTCAAGTAAAAAATCCCATCATTTTGGATGGACGTCATTGTTTAACTAAACTTATTGTGTCCCACTACCATAGAAAAGCTGCGCATTGTAACCAAGAAACTGTTGTTAATCAGCTTAGACAAAAATATTGGATTATTAAACTAAGGCCGACTGTTAAAAATGTTATATCAAAATGTATGTTATGTAGAATACGTAAGTGTACTCCTCAGGTACCCAGAATGGGTGACTTACCTGCTGCGAGAGTAGCTCATCATCAGCGCCCCTTCACTCACTGCGGTATTGATTTGTTTGGCCCCATGGAGGTCACTATTGGTAGAAGGAGAGAGAAACGCTATGGTGTTCTATTTACTTGTATGACGGTACGTGCGATTCATTTGGAAACAGTTTCATCTCTTACTACAGATGACTTAATTATGGCGTTACGACGTATGGCGGCGCGTAGAGGGTGGCCTCGTTTCTTTTATTCTGATAATGGAACTAATTTGAGAGGGGCTGAAAAGGAACTAAGAAAGTCTTTTCTAGATTTAGATAATACTTCTTTGAGGGATGAAGGTCTAAACAATGGATCTGATTGGGTCTTTTCACCCCCAGGAAGCCCACACTGGGGTGGGGTATACGAGAGGATGATACGAGGGGTAAAAACATCGCTACGTGTAATTTTAAAGGAACGTTCTCCGCACCCTGATACACTTGCAACATTGTTGGCTGAAGTGGAGTCTATTATCAACAGCAGACCATTGACTTACGTAAATACAGATGATCCTAGCTGCCCAGAGTCGATTACACCAAACCATTTTTTGATTGGAACCTCCGTCAGTGGACCCACAATTGGAAAATATGATGACGGTGATCTTTCTTTACGAAAAAGGTGGCGATCAGCTCAAAGATTAGCTGATATGTTTTGGTCCAGATGGGTCAAAGAGTATTTACCCACATTACTTCCCCGTCAAAAATGGAACAGCGAGGAGAAACCACTTGAGGTAGGTAACCTGGTTTTAGTTGTCGATCCTAACAGTCCCAGGTGCTCTTGGCCCAAGGGGCTCATAGCGCGAGTATTCCCAGGTAAGGATGGTCGGGTGAGAGTGGTGGAAGTGCGCACGGCGAGTGGTCTCCTGCTGCGCGCCGCGACACGCATCGCACCTATTTCTGTTGGTGATTCGTGCTGATAGCACTGGGGTGGGGAATGTAAGCGATGGCGGCGCGCTTTAGCGTTAGTTTTAGTTTTTTAAATTTGAATTTTATGAACGTATAATGTATCTGTCATTTTTATAAATTTGTGGGTGTTATGTATTTTTAATGTTAAATGTCAGGTAGTTTTGCTATGTCAGTCTGCATCTAACGGTTGTACGGCGAAGTCTTTTGTGTGTTTCCAAAATCGAATAAACGTTTTTGTGATATATTTTGGACTTTGATTTGGGTGATCCCGGAACTAGCTTCAGTAGCTTACAGGGGCCCTGAAAATACGGCGAAACGGTTCTAGTAAAGGATGGTACGGCAGTGTTTGCTACGCGCTCGACTTGGCAGGGGCACTGCCGTGCCCCCAGATCCATTAAACGTCAAAACCAAAATGTAGGGTAAGGGTAAAACTTCAAAGGAATAATACTGGAATAATATTAAGGATTTACTTATGGTAAATCAAACATAAGAAAGATAATATGTATTGTGGACTTTTGATAATTAATACTTTTTATTTTTTTATGGATTTTGAATTCGCCAGTACATTCCTTCCTCACAGCCCATATATGTCCCCACCAAAGGGCTCGAGCCTACCCTATATATAGGACAATTTGGCCATAGTCCACCACGCTGGCAAATTACGAGTTGGCAGACTGACGACTACTACCGTAATAGTAGCCGGGACCGACGACGACGGTTTAACGTGCCCTCCGAAGCACTAAATAATCTTAATTTCCGCATAATCTGGTGATTCAAACCTGCAATATGCATCGAAACTGGGTTAAATATTACAAATTAAATTTGTAAGGTTACCACCCCCCGTGGATCGAACCCCACTCCGTAGGTACTTGAAACCAAGCGCTTAACCGCGAGACCACGGAGGCAGTGCATTACTTGACTATATATCTTTGCTAGAATACGCGGCGGTCGCGTGAAAATCTCTCACTTGGGAGATTTTCAGTGGCCTTTTTCACTTCGTCAACATTTACTACCAATACTTAATTACTACTTAATACCAAGAATTTAAAATTAAAACTTGAACTGTTTATTTAAGTTGTAATTGCGGGCATATAGGTAAAATAAGAGTCCTCTTACGAAAATCGAAAATCGACAAAATGCAGACCCGTCTTTGTTAATAGCGACGCCGATGGTTGAACTGTATTTTTTAACCATAACCACAGTCATAGTTCTGTACTACTTTGTATGCGAGATTTATAGCCCGTCGTGATATCAGAATTATATTACATACTTGAACATCCGTTTTGACTGATAACAATAGTATTAAACATATCTTAATTTGCTCTATTAATTTATGACTGTTATTAATTATCGCGCATTTGCAAATTTAGTATTGATGATTTCAACAATATCAGTTATTAAATTTATTATGCGTGAAAGTGCGCAAAACTGTAGCTGGGCTACAAATGAGTGATTATAGTGATATGGTGGTTATATAGGTAAATAGTAAAATATCATTCATAAGTACGCCTTAGGCCCATTTAGAGAAGTTAGATGTAATCTGTCGCCAGTTTGCACGCAGCAAACCTCTGAAACTTTATCTACATTCATTTTTATCTTCGCATTTCATTTCACTTCCATTATAAGATGTCCATTAAATGTCCGTTTTTATATTTTATTTTCGATGTCATTTTTGATTTAAAATACTTTATATACTAGTTGCGATACTGTAACAAATACCTGCGGGGCAAGCACGAGCCGTGTTTAAACTAGTTATCGCATGGGATAAAGCCGCCATGTCTTAGTATCGTATACTGCCATCTCATTCTAACCGTTATCGTGTCGATAAAATAGCGCTCGTGCTTGCTATGGAGTTCTATTCTTTATATCGATATCGAGAATAGCATGCATATCTCTTTTGTCATATATTAACATTTATTTCTGTCTCACTCACACGAAACGAATATTCGGATTTCGCTAAGTAAGTACACTTTGATCTTATTCGACGAATCCAACGATACCTCCGTAGTTGGTTTCATCTATACTAATATTATAAAGAGGAAAGGTTTGAGTTTTTGTTTGTTTGTTTGTTTGAATTGAATAGGCTCCAAAACTACTGGACGGATTTGAAAAATTCTTTCACTGTTTTAATGCTACACTATTCCCGAGTGACATAGGCTATATTTCATTTTCAAAAAAATTAAAGATCCTTACGTAAAATTCAAAAATGTAACCCAAGGTGTTAAAGAAATACCAAAAAAAATCCTTACATCGCGTGCGCTGCGAAAACTATTGACAATAGAATAAAATTATGTACTACAATTTTATAGAACACATCATTATCTAAAAAAATGGCCCGACAGCATGTCTCTAACTATTATAGTTATCTCACAACAAGCGTCATTATATAAAATTATATAAAAATTAACTTAAAATCCTGCTTTAGAAAAGGCTCTTTATTTGTACCTATCTAATCCTTCCTTTAATCCTAATAAAAAACGTATATATTATTTTAGACTACTTCAATACCCTTATATTACTTTTTGAATTATTCAATTCGAACATTCAATTCGAAAGTTATCTCGAATTAAAAAAATAGATAAAACTCCGCTCGATTAGCTATGCATAGTAAGTTGTTGCAGGCGTCACGAAGGGGTACGGGAGGCTGCTTATCAAAGAGTTAAAGCAAAATTTAATTGTAGCGACTATTATCACTGGCCCAGCAGCCGGTCAATTAGCTCATATACCGAGGATACCGATGATCCCAACTGATCTGCCAATTCCATTTAAACGGCTACAATTTCCGGTTAAAACATCTTTTGCTTTAACAATTAATAAGTCCCAAGGCCAAACCTTCAAATTAGTAGGGATTGACCTGCGAAATAATTGTTTTACTCACGGTCAACTGTACGTTGGCCTGTCGCGGGTGGGAGCTCCTGAACATCAATTTATTTTGCTGCCCCAAAATACAACAACGTCAAATATTGTTTACAGGGAAGCTCTAACTCTATAAATTGAATGGCTTTTGATGTAATTACTCATTATGAAAAATAAAAAAAATAAAAAAATATATCTAAATATAAATACAAAAAAATATAACATACATACATACATATACTCACGGCTATAAATCCCTAGAAGGGGTAGCCAGAGCTAAGGAATCAGAAATTCCTCTGCCACTTTTGGAAGTTGTGTGGGGAAAAGATGGTGAAATAAAGGTTGTTGGTGATGGGTCACCAACCGCATCGCCCAAAAATCCCTCAAAAGCCCTAAAACCGTTAGTCGCCTCTTACGTACACCCACCGGAAGAAATGGGGTAGTACTATTCTAAGCCGACACTACACAGCAAAAAAATATAACATAGCTTAAAACTTAAAAAAAATATATTAAAATAATAATACATGTAATAAAATAAAAAACAAAATGTTAATGATAATTCATGCCCGAGCGAAGCCGGGACGGGCTGCTAGTCGACTAATAAGCGCCAAAATTAATGTTGTTCTATGCTTTTGTAATTAACTTAATTTGACCTTAGAAGCAGCGAGAGGGACACAAATATATTTTACGAGCAGTTAGAAAATATAAGATATCTGTTATCGCTTACGGATTTAATAGTAGACCTCCTGTCGTATGACCTTTTCATTGATCTCTGCTACTACAAACGTACATATACTCACGGCTATGAATCCAGAATAGACATCGTAATAAGAAATTTTTAAGCCACTTTTGGTAGTTGAATGGGGAAAAAATTGTAAAATAAAGGTTTTGGGTGATGGTTCGCCACCCACATCGCCCAAAACCTTTATTGGCTTATATAAAACACCCGTGAATACACTATAAGCATGTACTGACTAATGACTGTTTGAATATTTCTTGTACACAATTAATTAGCATATTTTTATTGGATAAGTACAATTGGCCTAGACCTCGTTTTTAAAACATTGCCGTTTATATATTTTTATTTTAGCGTAGACTAAGAAACTCGCCATACTTTCCAGCTTTCCAAAAGTTGCTAAGGAAATTGTTATTTCCTAGCTCTGGCTACATCCCTTCTTAGGATTTATAGCCATAAGTAAATGCATATATATATATATATATATATATATGTATGTGGAAATAATATTCATTATAAAACTTTATGATACGAGGGGCATGCCAATAGAAGTTAGATACTCTTTTCTCAATTAATTGAAACTGGCAAGCTATACATCATCTTATAGGCTGGTTTTTTGTTGGCATATTTGAATGTAGAACACACTTCTTTTATTTATTTTTTATTTGAATGAGCATCATTTTTCCGAGAATCTGGCGGGAAATCACTTGTAACAATGGAGCTCAGTCGTCGTGATTTTCGCGCTATGATATCTACTTTTGGTGAGTCTGCTTGTTCCCGAGCAACAGTATTCAATTGGTTTGCTGAATTTAAAAGAGGACGGGGATGTCTCGAAGATGAAGCGAAGACAGGACGGCCGCCAACCGCGCGGTCACACAAGAAAACGTTCCTGCAGTCGAAAAACTTATTCGCGAAAACCGACGAATTACATATGTAGAGCTAGAGCGAGAACTAGGAATTGGATCAGCAGCAATGCAAACCATAATTTACGACCACCATTCTCTCCGTAAACGTTGTTCGAGATGGGAGCGCACAAACTTACCGATGAGCAGAAAGACCGTCGGGTGGATTGGTGCCTATTCATGATAGATTAATTCAACGTAGGCGAGAAAAAAAACGTATATGATATACTGACTGGTGACGAAACATGGCTATATAACTATGATCCCGAATCAAAGTGACAGTCGACTGTATGGTGCTTTGAAGACGAGCCAACTCCAACGAAATGTGCCCGTGCACGAAGCACACAGAAACAAATGGTCGCCTCATTTTTCTGCAAAACGGGTCATATTGCTACTGTTGTGCTAGAGAATGAAAGAACGGTGAACTCCGAATGATATGTGACAGTTTGTGCTCCAACAGTAATATCAGCTTGGTGTGACAAGCGACCGAAGTCAGGAATCCGGCACCTTCTCTAGCACCACGACAATGCGGCGCCGCACACGTCTGCCGGAAAACAAGACTTTTTCAACTCGAAAAATGTGTCAATTCTCCCTCACCCGCCATATTACCCTCACCTAGCGCCTTGTGATTTTCACTTGTTGCCAAAAACCAAAGAAAAACTAAAGGGGAAGAGGTTTGAAAGCAAAGAAGATGCGCTGGTTGCCTATAATTTCGAGATTTCTGAGGTATCTAAAGAAGAGTGGTCACAGGTATTTTCCAATTGGTTCAGACGTACGGAAAAATGTATACGTGCTCAGGGTAAATACTTTGAAAAGATCGATACTTGTGGTGAAGAATAAATTTGATAATTTTTGAGTATCTAGTTTCTTTTGGCATCCCCTCGTACACCCATATTAGTTATTTTATAGGTATGTATGTCGTAAAGTTATGTGATAAATCAAACTATCGCAGAAAATATAATAAAGATAAGGTTTTTGTAACTTTTAGACTTACGTTTGTTATGATTGGTGTCTTTCTTTGCTGGGGTCTTCATCTGCGTTTTTATATTTATGTATAATGCAACTCTACTGCTCTTCTTAATCTAGCAAATTTAATTAGATGTACTTCTCAGTTACCGATCAAGCTTAAATTTTGCATACATACATATACTCACGCCATTAATTCCCGTTGGGGTAGGCATAGGCTATCAATCGCCATTTTGTACGATCCTGACAAACCTCTCTAGCTTTGTTTAATCCATCAATTTTCTCATACATGCTCTTTTTATACTTCATACTTCGGACGCCTGCCTAATAATAATTAATAAGAATAATTGTGAATTAGTTTTGTAAAATCCCTAGAAAAGCCGAAACTTTTCCAAAGTAGAATCAGGTAACATACACATGCGAGTTATCATGATTGATACCGGAGACATTTAATACTGAACCTTAAATTTCTCTACCTGAAGGGGAATAGTTGGTATTTAACCTATGAACGAAGGACATCAATTTGAGATGTGATAAAATGTGCCACACAATTTAAGAAACTCAACACTAATTACTCAAAAAAACTGGATCTCAAACGTTCATGCAGTTTATCCTAGAAGGGGTTGGCAGAGGTAATAATACTTCTGAACATCACATGAAATTGTCACCTGGAGTTCGTCGTACCCACGTTTTGCTTGGACAGAGTACTCTCGGGGGCAGGCTTGGCACCGTTTTGTAAGAATACTCTGTCACATGACATAGTACAACTTAGTCATGTGGGTTTCCTCACAATTTTTTTCCTCATAGTTAACAACCTTGATAACATAAACACACATAAAACTTAAGAAAAAATGACGAAGACCTGGGATTTAAACCCTCATTGTCTGCACGATAAACGCATTGAGCTATCACGGCTGCTATCTATATCTATCTACGTGTACGCCGTTTATTTCCAAAGAGTTAGTAGAGGTACTAAGACTGTACATCATTAGACATTTTGGTTGGTAACTCACGTTTTGCTTGGACAGTGCTCGCACATAATAGGGAGCAGCTGCGCTTTGTACAGATACTCCGCCACGTGACTGAAGACAATTTAGCCATATGGGCTGATTTATGACAATATTTTCCTCACCCTCAACAACCTTGACAAAAGACACGTTAGTGTAGACCCGACTCAGGATTTGCACTCGCGTGTCTGGAATGAAGTGGGTGGTTCTTCTACTAATCTATCACGGTTTAATAAGCTACACACGCCTTACTTATTAAAGGTAGATAGGCATTTACGTAAGAACCAATATACCATTGTTTGCCAACGAAGTTAACGTATTTTGGATGTGTTTGCATAATAGAACCAATTTCGAAAGAATCTTTTGTTATATATACCAGACATAAAATATATTTGACAAACATTATGTTGTTTCCAGAACATATATGTGGTACGATAGTATAACAATTTGAATTTTAATTTAATGTTTTTTGACATGAATTCCTCATGTGGGGATTATTACTCATAAATAAAAGATGTTATTAAAGGAAAGAAAAATTTCAATGCCAACTGACACTGTAGCTCAGTTGGCAGAGCGACGGGGGCGTATACCCGAAGGTCGCGGGTTCGAACCCCGCCAGTGTCGAAATTTTTCTTTCCTTTAATAACATCTTTTATTTATGAGTAATAATCCCCACATGAGGAATTCATGTCAAAAAACATTAAATTATGTGATAGTTAGGCGTTTCCAACATTTGCATTCTATCTGAAAAGGTAGACAAGTGGCCATCCGAATTAGTTAAATTCGGAGGTAGGAAACGCAAACACTACTTGAACGTGTAAAAAAGAAACAAAGGATAGAGAAATTTCGCGCTGGATGCCAACTGACACTGTAGCTCAGTTGGCAGAGCGACGGGGGCGTATACCCGAAGGTCGCGGGTTCGAACCCCGCCAGTGTCGAAATTTTTCTTTCCTTTAATAACATCTTTTATTTATGAGTAATTTGAATTTTCTTGATATTTCTACAAATATTAAAATAACGAGTAAACAATGTTTTTTTTCACATTGTGTGAGGAACGCACTTTAGGTTACATGCACAAGGTTATATACGCACTTCTATTAATCCCAAAAATGGGTAGCCAGGGCTTTGGAGCAAGGAACTCCTCAGCCACATTTGGAAGTTGATAGGGGACAAGATGGTAGAAATTAAGTAACATTGGTGATGGGTCTCTAAACGCATCGCCTAGAAACCACTTAAAAATCCCCAATTAAGGTTCCGCACATTTTTTTAAATAGGCAAAACAGTACTTTTTTATATAAATAATAGTTTTTTCTTGTATGAGGACCATTTAATCTTAATTTTATTTAATTTTAAGATGCAATAGTATTTTTATTTTCTAATGACAAGGTTGCCAGTAGTCAATATTTTTAAATTAATGAAGATATTGTACCCTTCTAGTCTGTATTGAATATATTGAGGAAAGTCGTATTTTTCGAGGATAGTTTTATACAAACTCTACTTATTTACACCATGTGGATAAATTAATATTTTTTGCCTCTTACCATGTTGTTTGGTATAGATATCGTGAGTGAATTATAATTAATGTTTAGGGACATTGAACATTTATTTATTACGTATTTTGGAGTGTATCGTACTTACCTACACAAACCCAAACATTCAAGAAGAAAGAATATAGGTTTACTCCATACTATGGTTCTTTACAATCACCATGTTCTTTCCTAACTCTCAACGTTCATGGTGGAAATCTTTTAAAGGGATGACAAATCCACCAATATTTCTCAGCATCACGTGTTTTTTTAATAAATAAACTACACATTGGTGTAGGATTGACTCGGGATTTGAACTCACGTCTCCTGCATGCAACTTTTCCTTTCAGTCGGATAAATTATCAGGAACGAATCAATTTGGCGACAAAGTAAAGATCAAGAACTTTCTCATTGATACCACTCTTGACAGACGTTGTCGTCATTTTGGTCGGCTGACCCGCCGCCATTCCTCTCTAAGGGCTACTTTTTTGGTGCATTGGTACGGAGGGTCATCCAGCGCTGCCCTGATTTGGTCCGTCCATCTCATGGGTGATCGACCACGCATCAGGGTACCCTCTACTCTGCCCTGTACCACCAGTCGCTCGATAGACATGCGGCCACGTCGAGATATAATCAAGAACAGCATCGTTCAAAAGATTGAATTTTTTCAAGTTTAAAAACAAATTGAACTGTTGTTTTGATTATTCGTGTTTTCGCAATAGTTTTATATTTTTGCGAAAACACAATAAATCAAACAATTCTGTGACATATATCGGATAGTTACTGACAAAAATAATAGGCTGTGTAAATATGCGCGGGGTCTAAACTATAATTCGCAACAGTTGTATTTTGTGTATACTATACATTGTACATTGTTTCTATTATGAGCTACGCGCCATTTCACGGGTTAATTAATCTTTACCCCGAAAGAAAGAAGTTTTAACCGCGTCCGATTGGATATGCGGTCAGATCGGGCTCGTGTAGTTTGCTGCTTGGTATCTCTTATCGAATGCAGTAGGTAAGGCACCCGAAATTAAATATTTTACTAGGTTTAATAGGAAGCTGTGTAGTGTCGGCTTAAAATTGCACTAACCCGTTTCATCAAGTGATTGTTTTACTGGAGACCCATCACCAACCATCCTATTTTTATTTTATTCTCAGAAAGCTTCCAAAAAGGTAAGGGATATTTTTTTTCTTAAGCTCGGGTATTTTTTTTTTTACCGAACTGGCGGCTAAGCGATTTTTGGTGAAGGTTTCAGTAATCACTGCGCATCCTTTATAAATGAAATTAAGTGTGATGATACAAAGCCTATATTTACATCAACAAACATAAACATATACTCACGGCTATAAATCCCTAGAAGGAGTAGCCAGAGCTAAGGAATTAAAAATTCCTCAGCCACTTTGGAAAGTTTAGTGGGGAAAAGATGGTGAAATAAAGGTTGTTGGTGATGGGTCTCCAACCGCATCGCCCAAAAATCCCTTCCAATACCGTTAGTCGCCTCTTATGTACACCCACCGGAAGAAGGGTAGCTATGCCGACACTACACAGCTATTATATTATAAAGCCTATGTTTTTTATGACGATTGTAGTTTATATTGATGGGAGAATTTCAAAATCAGTTTAGTGGTTCTTATTGTGAGGAATTGGTGAGAGGGCTATTTTATTGGTGAGAGAAATTTCTTAAAGATAGACACACAAACAATGTTAGGTTTATCATAATAGAGATAAAATAAACAATATCAAAAACAAATCCTATCAGTGAATCTTGAGAAGGTATTAATTTCATATTTATGCCCAAACTTAATCCTGCCTTTTATGTTTCTGTTTTCCGTTAAAGGACAAATTTTAAATGAGTATCCATCAATTGTTTCAGATAGGACCGACGACACGATGAATATCTTTATACTCCTATTTTTGCTGTAAGTATGAGTGACAAGAATATTTAAATTATCTGTGATAGTCCTCAAGCTATTTCACCCATCGTTTGCCTTAATCCTAAACTAGCCTTTTGCCCGCGACTAAGTCCGCGTGGACTACATTTTTTGCATCCAGATTACATCCAAAATACCAAAACACTATCTCAACTTCTTTTTTTTTTAATTTATATTCCCGAGGGCGATGTAAAGGATATAGTGGGTAACCCGCGATGGAAATCGTTTTTTGCAAAGTTAGCTCAATTGCTGCGACGTAGAAACATGAAGAACAAACTGTAGTAGGCACAATTGCAGTGATTTTCTAAGAATTTAGGTTCTCAAAATAATGTTCCAAGCTCAAACAGAAATAATTTACTGTTCAAAATAAACTATAACATGACTGGAGGAAAACCCGGCTTCGCTCGGGTGAAATATGACCTACACATCTAGGTACAAAATGTAGGTAGCTACTTCTGCTTCGTTTATTGATTTTATCTACTAATTACATACATACATACATATGCTCACGGCTATAAATCCCTAGATGGGCTAGCCAGAGCTAAGGAATAAAAAAATCCTTAGCCACTTTTGGAAAGTTTAGTGAGGATGAGGAGGTTATCTACTAATTACTATTATAGATACTCTTTTCTTCAGTAAACACAGTCTAGTTAAACGGCCACAGTTTAGGATACCCCAAGGTTGCTCTTACCGCGCGCGGGGTAAGGGGGCTTATCAAACAAAAAGGGGTATCCTGACGTGTGGCTGACTACCTACTAAATTTACCATCTTTAGGAAGAGCCCTTCGCTGCATCAACTTTCTACAATAGTGACAATGTTTACCCAATTCAGGGTGATTAAGCTGTTAACCAAATGATATAGTAGGTATCATCAAACAACAAACAAAGACAAAGACATGACTTTTTGGGATTTATGGCCGTAAGCATTACATACATACACACACAATGCATGTATGTAAACTTCAAGAAGTTGCTGACATATTTCCAGTCCTGAAGCTCTGGGTATCGCTTTTTAAGTTTTTTTTAACATTTCATTCATTTGGAAAAAGTCAACATGGGATTTTTTAGAAGACTTTTTTTGGCTCTATTTATTCCTTAAAATTATAATTTGAATAAATTTTTAATAATACATTTTTGATCGCAGTGGTTTATCTCATGGAATGATTGCCGATAACATAACTACAAGATCATTTCCAACGAATTTTCTTTTCGGTGCCGGAACCTCTTCATATCAAATAGAAGGTGCTTGGAATGTAGATGGTAAGTTAAATATTTAAATCAAAACAATATTGAAGCATTTATGAAAATGTCTACAAAAGCCAAATAACATTTTGTAAATGCATATATTTTATGCATCGGCCCATAAATACCCGTACATTTCCACCCTCTAAGAACATCAACATCCATTCAATAGAACTTAATTTTTCTTAAATAAGTGGCGTCAGACCCAAATGCTTATAAAATCATTGACAAACTCTGCGTTTTTTACTCATCTAAAAAAACATGATAGTCCAATGGGTAGAACACGCGCCCGTAAACAGACAGGCGTGAGTTTAAATCCCGGGTCGGGCCTACACCAATTTTTCGTATCTAAAGTCATATGTGTGGTTAATTTATCATGGTTTGTTAACGGTGAGGGAAAACATCGTGAGGTAACCCACATGGCCGAGTTGTACTTAGCGATGTGACAGTGAATTCGTACAAAACGGCGATGGGCCTGCCACCTATCAAGTGAATACACTGTCTAAGCAAAACGTGGGTACCTACTTTGGACACTAGGTGGCGCTGTGATGTTGTGCATAAGTATTGGTAATTCTGCCAACCCCTTCGGGGATAAACGGCGTGAACGTTTATGTTAATGTTAAAAAAACCTCCAGTTTCAGTGAAAACGCTATATCTTTTTATTTCCTTACAGGTCGGGGTGAAAGTATATGGGATACATTTGTCCATCAAACCCCATCACCTATCAATAATGGCGATACTGCTGATATTGCTGCCGATTCATATAGAAATTACAGAAGGGATGTTGAAATTTTGGGGGAATTAGGATTAGATGTGTACCGATTTTCTTTGTCATGGTCGAGAATTCTGCCAACTGGATTCCCAAATAAAGTCAATCAAGCTGCTATTGAGTACTATAATGACTTGATAAATGAACTTTTGAAATACAATATTCAGCCATTTATAACATTATACCATTGGGAATTGCCTCAATCACTTCAAGATCTTGGTGGATGGGCAAATCCTTATGTAGTACAATGGTTTGAAGATTATGCTCGTGTGGTATTCGAACATTTTGGTGATCGAGTGAAGTACTGGACGATAGTGAATGAACCCTTATCATTTTGTAGTGCAGCTTATAACAGTTATCCAGGTTTCATTCGGGCTCCTGACATCAACTCCACGGGAATTGGAGATTACATGTGCATCAAACATGCTCTGTTAGCTCAAGCAACAGTGTATCATTTGTACAAAGAATCATATGATAATGGCGCCAAAATAGGTATTTCAATGAATATAGATTGGTACGCACCCTTCACAAACACAGAAGCTGATATAGTTGGTGCTGAAACTGCAAAAGATTTTGAGGTAAATATTTATTATATTGACATCCTTATCTATCTGTATATATCATTATCGAACAATACATAACTAATGCTGAAAATTCATGTTCTATTTCATATTTGATTGGTAAAGTAAAGTATAGTATTTGTGCGGGAAAATAGGCTATGTAGGATGTGACTAAGCATTTTATCTGGTCATTATTAAAGTAAACTATCTGACTTATTTAAAAACGAATTTATAACTGAATTTTCACGTCTTTGTTTTAGTGGAAAGTATTTGCAAATCCAATTTTTACCCAGAGCGGAGGATTTCCAGACAAACTCATTGAAAATATTGCAAAAAAAAGTAAAAAGCAAGGATTCTTCAGGACTCGATTCCCGCAACTTACTGATGAAGAGCGACTTTTTATTCGAGGGAGCGCCGATTTTTTGGGACTTAATACGTACACTACGTACTATGTGTCGGCCACCGAAAATCTCAATAATGAAGAACCCAGTTATCAAAACGATAAAGGTGTTGGAGTTTTCCAACCGACAGAAGGAATAGTATCTCCAGTTACATTTGTTGTAAGTTTTTTTAAAACTTTAACATTGCAATAGTTACGATCAACCAAAAAAATACAATTTCGTCACCAGTAGATCTATGCCCGCGATATTCCGGTCTACGCCCCGGTCATGCTCAGTGATTACTTGGCACCATAGCTTAGTTGGCAAAGCGCCGCGGCATAGACCGGGATGTCGCGGGTTCAAGACCTGCTATGAACGATTTTTTTTACTTGATTTCATTTCATGCACATCAAAGTTTAATAAAAGAAATGTAAAATATTGCAATAGTTTGTTAATTTGCCCCTACCATATTAAAAAATCTCCTATATTGTTTCAGTATGTACCTGGCAATCTGCGTAAGTTGCTCAAGGAACTTAAAAAACTGTATCCTGAGACACCGTTGTACATAACAGAAAATGGTTGGGGTTCTAACAATACAACACTTGAAGATAACGAAAGAATAGTTTACCATAGAGCAATTTTATCAGAGGTTCTTGGGGCAATCGAAGATGGGGTTCAAGTCAGAGGTTATATAATGTGGAGTCTCTTTGATTGTTTTGAATGGACCAGTGGTTATGCGTAAGTTATTTCTTCCCAATTTGTTATATTTTCAGCAGTTTTAAACTTTGCATGCATATATAAACATACCCTAATCGTTTCTAATAGGTAGGCTTGGTAAATGGATAGCAGAAACTACCAACTACCAAGCGAACCTCATGCGCTTCATTTCTTACGTCCATAGTTAAGACGGAATATTCTTTTTCCGTTAAATCTGCATATATATTGCTATTTGGTATTATAAGTTGCGTTTAAAAAAGAGTTTGAGTGTTGTGAGTGTAATATATAAAATTACTAGTGGTCCGCCCCGGCTACGCACGGATGATGTTAATGATTTTTTACTGCTTACCCCTATGATGTTTAGCGTGGTGACATATATTCTTTTCCTGGTTCTAAGCAACCTTCCCATCAATTTTCAGCTTAATCGGTTCAGTCGTTCGTGAGTTATAAATAGTGTAACTAACACGACTTTCTTTTATATATAAAAGATTTACATAATTTTATTCGATAGTAACTCAGTTTGAAATAAATTTTTTGTTATAAAATCCTTCTCAATTCTTTTATGCCCATTAGCATTTGGCATTGGTTATAATTACCGATTTACTGTAATGTGTATTTTAAGCTAAGTTGTGCGGTTGACTACAACACAAACTGTGACCAAAGCTTAGACTATAGACTTAAAACTTAAAGACTTAAAACTTTTTTATATGCATTATGGTATTTTTTAGTAATTTAAGTTACCTTTGACTTACAGAGATGGCTTTGGCCTTTACAAGGTAGACTACAATGATCCCGCCCGCACTAGGACACCGAAAAAGTCTGCGTTCGTTTTCAGAGAACTTTCTCGAACTAAAACTCTGGACTATGATTTTATCAAGTTATCAACCACCGCAAGATGGTAGGATGACCACTTATAATTAAAAAGTAGTAAAATCAGACTTTAAAAATTCAAAATAACAATTAACAAGAATTGTTCGATTTTAGATATATAACTAATGTGTTTAAAATGATATTATTTGGATATTTTTTGAACAAAACAAATAAAAACAGCAGTATTTGATTCATGAGTTCCAGTGGTTCTACTTTTTTTTTATCACAAATACCGATTGGTTCACCTATGAGATATTTTTATTCCAAGTGCATTTCCATTTTGTCAAAATTCTTACTTCTGCGTACAATAAAAACTAAATATAACCGTTTTATTATTGTTATCAATTACAGTCCTTTGATTTTACATAAATTTTTCTCATTCCATTTTACTTCACTACATAAATTACTCGGCTAACTAATTTAGTAGCCGGATGGTTCGTTGCACAGGCACGTGATTTCTTTTGACTAACAGTCTAGTCATGTTATTAAATGTAGGATTTTAATGAATGGGATAGGCATCCAACTTTATTAAAGTAAAGACAAAAAGATAATTTAGTATTTATATGCCTAGTGCGAAGACAATAAGTAAAACACTCCTTCATTGGCAATAATTTTATATTTCAACTCATTGAATAGTGCTACATCTATACAAAAACATATTTGATAGAATGATAACATAGTGATGATACAGTAAAATATTTTTATGTTAATTTATAGCTTAGTTTCTAAGCGAAATTGTTCTTACATTTACCCAGCTCAAAAAATGTAAGAAAATTTCGCTTTATTTGAATGACTAGTGAAATAAATACAGTCTTAATATTGACTAGAAGTTTATCATTAGACTTATCATTAGAAATTTAGGCATAGATTTAAAAGCCAATATTTACCATACCTCCAATAAAATAAGCGGAAAACGGCCTCTTGTTAAGGTGTTGATTTCCTTTGCATTAAATTAGGATCTGCGTTTAAACATGAATTGTAATACCATATGTGAGAACAATTGATTTCAAGTAAAATTGTCGTGATGTTATTTTAGGTTCGCCAGTTTATCTTGTTTTGGAAAATCCAATTTATTCAAGATATATGTTTTTAAGTTTAACATAAAAAACAAATTAAGAACTACTTCCAATAATAATGTGTTAAAAAAACAAAAACAAATAAATAAATGTTTAACCAAAACTCGGGAGTAAATCGTCTAAAATTAAGATCTTCATTTTATTTCAGAATCACTCATTGACTTTGATCTAAGAAGCCTTTTCAGAACATGTAAAATATGTGAAGAAAATGATCAAACAATTTTCATTCTAAGAATGTTCAAAGTTCTAAGAGATCTTGGCATATTTATTTAATCCAGTTTGTCAAAATAAATCACACCTGATCAGCTTCGAGCTCAGAGATTGAATAAACTTTGTGATGAGTGAGATTAAATCGGATTCCCTTTTAACAACATACAAACAATACCTATTTGATTATGTACACATAGCTTAACGATTAAACTTGGAACAACATTGAAATTTTACTCGTAAAATATTTGTAATACTTTAGGTTATTTTGTTTGATTTTTAACTTTATGTAGACGTAATCTTTGGAGTGAAAAGTTAGTACCTAAGATTGACTTTCTTCTTATGAGTTTAGTCTTGTTGCCTTTCGTCGTCGGTTGCCGTTGCCTTCACTTCTTTTGGCAGGGTGGACTGAAAATAAAAATATTGCATATTAAAACATATGATTTCTAAATATACACGTACGTATGTATCGGCGTGTAGTGCCGGCTTATATTGTCACTACCCCATTCTACCCACGGTTGTCGTAAGAGGTGACTAAGGGTATAGGGGTTTTTAATTGGTTTCGAGCGATGCTGTTTGTGACCCATACCTACTTTATTCCTACCATATTGTCCCCTATTCACTTCCAAATGTGGCTGAAGAGTTTCTAGCTCTAAAGCTCAGGCTACGCCTTTTTTTAATTTATGGTCGTGAGTGTATGTATGTTTTAAACTAACCTTCTTAAAGGAGATTTTTGTAAAGGGTTTTTTTTTGAAACAATCTCATTTGATACGCAAGCACTATAAATCCCTTACATTTTATTTAACTTTCCCTTCCACTAGTACCAGTAGAATTTGGAAGGTAACTAAGAGGGTTAGATTTTGAATTGAGTTTCCCATTCCGTGAAGTTCTGAAAAGTTGCTCGTCCGGCCGGACTAACGCTTATACAAAAGAATGATATAAAACAAATACTCGCAAAAGACAAGGATTCGGTTGCCAATTCAAATGAGACAATATATTTAATGACTTGCTAATTAGCATAACTCACATAATGTTGAAAGATTAACAATAACCCCTATCTGACACGAGTAGACAGACGAAACAATGCTTGTTACTGTCGAACAAAAGCCCCAAATATTTCAATAATACCCATAAATTACTTTTATGTATCAAGCGGTGTGTAAATTTCTTCGCATGTACAAAACAAAGCCTTAAATTTCAGCAAAATTATGAGAACACGGGTCTAGAGTTCATTGTTACTTTGATCGCTAGAAATTAATTGTCACATGTTAGTCAAACTTTACACCCTTTGTGTCAGTGAGAGGTTCTATTCTAATTATAAAGGCTTATTCAAATAATTTATTTGTATCGTATCTAAGGTATTTTTGATACAATAGCTTAGGGAGAAATCAATAACCAATTTATCGGGGTACACGGTTACAAAGTAATGAATGAAAATTAAAATGACATATAATGACGGTTATAAATCCCAAAACGGGCTAACCAGAACTTAAGAAAGTGTAATTCTTTAGCCACTTTTGGAAGTAGAGGGGAAAAAGAAGGTAATGACTTCAATATAATGTCACAAATATAGGACAGACTGAAAATCAGTGTTGTGAAGTAAAACTCATAACGAAATACTGAGTCAGATTCCTATTCGTAGCTGCGCATGAAAAGTAATTAGTAATAGAGTTGTAACTTTGTGTTTTGTGACTCGTCTGTGTCTCTTTTATAATTTTATTTATTTTACCATCTTTTCCCCACTCAACTTCCAAAAGTGGCTGAGGAATTTACAATTCCTTAGCTCTGGCTACCCCTTCTAGGGAAATATAGCCGTGAGTTTATGTATGTATGTTTGTACATTAGAAAGTTACCTCAATCGGGAGTAGAAACATGTTGTTGTCAGATCTGCGGCCGAAACGAAGACGCATCGACGGAGCTCGCACTGCACGTTCTTGTTCCTGAAAATTTTATAACGCATCTTAAAGTTCATGTGCTTTATATATGTATACAGGAGTCTAGTACGAGCGCAATTTATCATCACAATATTAATCACATTGAAGTCGAGATTCCTATTTACATGTATGTATATACCTAACGAGTCCTCGATAGTATGAGCGCTAATTTATCGTCACGATATCAGTTAGAATGAGATGACAGTATACGATACTAAGTAAGTGCGATAGAGTTAAAAGGCCGCTCGTACTAGCTGGTCTGAACAGGATAGATAGAGACAAAGATACGGTAAAAAATATGTTACTGAAAAGTATAAATCACGTATAAGTTTACTTACTCTCCGAAAACACGGAATCATCACATTTTGGTTAATCAGATGACTCAGCCTACAATATTCCAATTGAATACTATTTATTATTAATATATTTCCCCACAGGAAACGAACCATAGACCTATAGGTCGTGAACTGAACGCTCTAATCGGCACACCGCAGAGGCAGCTCACAAAAAATATATTTCAACAATATTACTTGAATCGTTCACCGATTACTTTTGTATTCGAATCTCCAAAGTATTTTGTATTAGCTTTCCAAAATTAAAAATGCAATATTCGGGAATAGTTCAGCATTCTACTACACAAATTTGTCTACTTTTCAGAAGCCTAGCGTTCTGAACGTTATTCCACTAGTCTGAATTCAGATTCTGTGGCTTTCAGACGTCTTCATTCAGACAAATGGAATAAGCTCTTAAGTGTTATTTAAAACCAACCATCATATATATTCAATAATCTTTTTCCCTACTCAACTTTCAAAAGTGGTTATGGAAAATTGAATTTTCAAACTCTGGCTACCTCTTTTCGAAATTTAAAAGCGTGGACATATATGAATGCTTGTATGACATTCAAAAAGTCCATGTAGAACGTGGGTACTCTGAACACCAGGTGATAATGTCATATGATACTCAGAAGTATGAGTGTAGTGTCGGCTTATAATAACACTACCCCATTTCTACCCGTGGTTGATCGTAAGAGGCGACTAAGGGTATAGGGGCTTCTTAAGTTATTTTTGGGCGATGTGGTTGGAGACCCGTCACCAAAAACATTTATTTATTATTACCACCTTTTCCCCAATCAACTTCCAAAAGTGGCTGAGGAATTTCTCATTCTAAAGCTCTGGCTACCCCGTTAAGGGATTTATAGCCGTGAGTATATGTATGTATGTATGTAAGTATTAGTACCTTTGCTAAACCCTTCGGGGATATACGGCGTGAACGTATGAGTTTGGGAGCTTGAGTCATTCAAAAAGTAGAAAAATCAAATAAGACACATTCACGAAGTAAAGTCTGAAGATAAACGTTGAAAGTTTTGAGTTATCTACGCTATCTATCTATGTTGCCGTTTGCCTATAGTATATATTTTCACGTGGCTAAATTCCTCTCATCCTCTTCAAAATGTTCACTTTGTTTTGCAATTTGTTTGTCTAATTGCTTATTTAGTGATTTCAGCATAGGATACTTATAACACCTCAATAATTTACGTAAGTATCGATACAGATTTAGTACCAATCAATAGTTAACGAGGAGAAATTTAGTGAAGTACCTAGCATCGTCTGATTAAGAAGATTCTTAGTAGGTTGAGGGGTTAAAGGTACCATACTGTTTTACGATCTTCCAATAAATAGCTATTAGGAAAGGTCCTTTAGAGTTTACGAGGAGTTTACACTTGGAAACGAACATGTTCAATAAAAGAGGTGTTTGTGTTTCATTATTGCAAACGACTTGCTATTTTCTTCAACATTTAACGTGATACAAGTATTCTTGGGTAAATTTTACTTATGTTTCACTTGTATGATCTGTTTATCTGTGAAAAGTAGTCTGGAAGAGATCGCTTTAAGCTTTAAGCTTTTATTGTAAGTTTATTTAAGAACATGATACCTATATGTAAAATGTATTAACTGTGATGTACAATAAAGAGTTATCTTTTCTATTTTATGATTCTCATTATTGACCTAAACTAAACAGGTTAAGACGAATTATGCGAAATTAAAAAAGACCATTATATCCTGGTGCGAAAAGTTTATAATTTTGATCATGAGCTGTCTGATGTAGAGCCAATTGGCCTAGACCTCGCTTTTATAACATACCCTTTTATATTATAAATCGATAAAGGACATCAAACTAAATAACTTTGCCCATGGAATGCCTATCTAAAATGTTGTAATTTAAAAAATAAAATAAAATAAAATATTGTCGTACCTAGTTCAAACTGAGAATGAATAGAATGAGATTCTTTG
Source organism: Bedellia somnulentella (assembly GCA_963576735.1). NCBI lineage: Eukaryota > Metazoa > Arthropoda > Insecta > Lepidoptera > Bedelliidae > Bedellia > Bedellia somnulentella. The sequence continues at coordinate 4,928,708 of OY755177.1, forward strand.
ATTCAGTGAAAATAACGAATAAAAAAAAACATTTGATCTATGCTTTTCGCTCTGTAAACAAAAATATAACTTCTTTTCTCAGCTTCTTTCGGTATTTTCCAGTTTTATTGACCGTCGTTGAAAAATAATATCATGAAAATAAACCGGTAAGCGAGCGATTGAACTGGAAAATACCGAAAGAAGTTATGTTTTTGTTTACAGAGTGAAAAGCATAGATCAGATGTTTTTTTAATTTATTTCTTATTTTCACTGAAGCAAAGAATCTCATTCTATTCATTCTCAGTTTGAACTAGGTATATGATATTTTTCACCATTAAATATTTAGATAATAACAATATTTTAGATAGGCATTCCATAGGCAAAGTTGTTAAGTTTGATGTCCTTTACCGATTTATAATATAAAAAGTGTATGTTATAAAAGCAAGGTCAAGGCTCGATGGCGGTGCATAATGGTTTTTGTTTCCTACACGGATGTATTGTATTAAAAGTTGGACATGGGAAAAAAAACATGAAGTAATTTATAGTGATTATAAGGTTGTGTGAAAGTGCCAGCAATATTCGTAAACAATCAGGTGTGAAAGATGAAAGAAAGAAAGAAAGAATGAAGTTTATTCGCGTAAGTATGGCACAAATGAAATACAAAACAAAAAAAAATACTTAAAACTAAAGAGAAAGAGCATAACAGAAAACAAAAACATTTAAAACAACAACTTAAAAAAAAACTATGATAGTAAAACTATAAATAATGACAAAAAATGAAAGCAAGACAGATTTGTCAGGATCCTGTAAAGTGGCAATAGTCTCTGTCGACCATAGCGACCCTAGCTAATAAGCGTGAGTATAAAAAGTAATACAGAAGATACTTATAGAAGATAGATTTTTAGTTTAGGGATTTCATTTTATTTCATACATTTTCATTGTTGTGGCGGCTTAGAATAAAACTAACCCATTTTTCTCGCGGGTGTCACAAGAGGCGATTTAGGGTTTTGGAATTTTCAAGTGATTGTTGGGTGATATGACGGGATACACATTATATCGTTCGTTTGTTTCAACACCTAGCACCTGTTCAAGTTCCAAAAGTGGCTGCGTAATATCTAATTCTAAAGCTCTGTTTTTAACCGACTTCAAAAAAAGTAGTGTTCTCAATTCGACCGTATATTTTTTTATTTTTTTTTATGTTTGTTCGCCGATTACTAGAACCGATTTTGATTAATATTTTTTTATTCGATAGAAGATACTCCCGGATTTGTACCATGATGAGGATATCAGGGTCTGATGATGGGATCCTGGAAAAATCGAGGGGAACCCTCAAATTTTATAGGCAAATGTACCGCGTTTTACATATTTTCTGAACTTATATTGGCATTTGCTTCTGAAAATCATATTGTTATGCTGCTGAGCTGATGATGGAAGGTGCGGGTCCTTAATCACTAGGAGTTAGGAAACATTTCTTTCACCATTCCATAAAGATTTATGCTCCTCTTCGTAGCTTTTATGAAGAGAAGTACAGGTTCACTCAACATTTCTTTTGTTATGTTATTGTTACCGAGAAAGTACCATGAGACCAGGATCTGATGATGGCATCCCAGGAAATTGAGGGGACTGTCGAAACTCACAATCATGTGACAGTGTATTTGTTCAAAACGCCGATAGGCCTGCCCTGTATAACGTGAGAACGTGGGTCCAAGCAAAGCGTGGGTACTCTGAACAACAGGTGACAATGTCATGTGATATTCAGAAGTATTACTACCTCTGCTAACCCCTTCGGGGATATTCGGCGTGAACGTTTGAGTCTTTCTTGAGATGTAGAATTGTAGACCATCGCCTTTCGAGGGATTTCAAGAACAATGTAAAGTTACACATGGTTGAGCCTATTTAATATCGTATAATAATAGAAATACCGGAAATACGAAGAATAATACAGTAACCGTCGCACTCCCTCATACGAGAGGCATCTTTGCCAGGTCTACCCATCTCTAAAACTCGTAAAATATAATAACTTTTAACAAAAAGAAAACCGACTTTATCGTGGGAAAAACAACCGAAAATAAACAATCTAGTACTAAAAAGTACGAAATAAGTTTTTTAATTGAATATGAGTACTGTGATTTACCTTAGCATTTTCTTTATTCCACACGCGTAAGTTCAACCTATTTAAATATTAAAATTCTCTTAAATTATTTTTTGAGTCGGTGTCAGTCAAACAAAAGTGAATTCACCCTACTATCTATCTCTGATTATTACAATCTAAACAATTTATATCTATCGCCTAACGTTGTAATGGTAATATGTACAAAAATAAATTTACACTACAACTACAAGGTATCCTACATTGTACATGTGTATGAAGTGCGAAATACACACTTATTATTGTCAATCATCATTCATTCATCACGCAGGCTTGCACCGGCTCACAAATTAATTTAAGAGAATTTTAATATTTAGGTAGGTTGAACTGACGCGTGTGGAATAAAGAAATTGCTAAAGTAAATCACAGTACTCATATTCAATTAAAAAACTTATTTCGTACTTTTTAGTACTAGATTGTTTATTTTCGGTTGTTTTTCCCACTATGAAGTCGGTTTTTATAATTTAATATCGTGGGTGTATGTCTTCGATCATATATACCGTACTCCATAAAAATTCAACGCACAAAAGTGGACCACCAGAATACCAAGACTGTTCGAAAATTATTTATTTATTTTACTACAATTATTGACCTTACAGCATTTTCTTAATACCTATTATTTACTGCAAAAACTAGCACTGTCAGTGAAACAGTGCTTGCTATAGAAATAAGCACTGTTTGGCCTGGCCGTTTCTCGTGCTTTGTTGGTGTACATTTGGTATATATGATCTAAGGTATATTATCTAAATATTATTTAGTAAAATAATAATCTCTTATTTGAAATTTATATACTATAATCAGATATTTACCTCTTGCGGAAAGATATGGGGCACCACACGCTCAGCTGACCGTCTGCCGAACCTCAGCCGGACTGGAGTGCGCGTTTCACGGAGAGCCATCAGTTCATCCATTTCATCCAACTGTGGGTGTATAATAATAATTTCATCATTTAATTTTGTTGTTTTAATTACAAGCTGAAACCTATTTACAAAATGCAAAATGGAATATGTAACATATTAGTGTAATTTAGTAGTTAAGTTAGTAGTAGGAAAGTCCTTTCAGCATATATAACCTTATGAATCAAACCGTAACATAATTGAAAATATTGATATGAACAGGAAACATTTACTTAGGCAAAAATTTTGTTTATCAATACTAATAATATAATAGTAAAACGTTTTTTGTCTGATTAACCTACTGAATAAAATTTTCACTAGAGTTCATATTTTTACAATTAAATATACTGTGGCGACCGCTAGACGGCGAACTCACTCGCACACTAGCAGCGTCATAAAAAATCGTACATCACGGTATCGAAATGTTTCTCTAGCTAAACATAAAATACAAATTCTTAGTTGGTACACAGCAGGGTGTACTGGCCAGTATATCTTTGCTGTTCCCGCAGTGGTGACCCCCGACAACCACATGACGAATCTTTCTACTACATTTCTCAATCTATCAACATCTTATACTCCTCGCTTACCTTACTCGTACCAAACAACTCTACTCATCCTACCATTTCTACCATTGACTGGCACGCTACTCTGCCTCACTGCTCACACTGCACTCTACTACTAGACAACGAACTCGCTCGCTCACTAGTCCCTCTTCACTATTGGTAACAGGTACCTCCTAGCTCTTCGATATCGTCTATCGAATAGGACCGCTAGACGGCGAACTCACTCGCACACTAGCAGCGTCGTAAAAAATCGTACATCGCGGTATCGAAATGTTTCCCTAGCTAAACTTAAAATACGAATGCTTGATTTGTACACAGCAGGGTGTACTGGCCAGTATATCTTTGCTGTTCCCACAATACAATACTAATGAATATTATAAACTAAACACATGCAGCTTGACGTAGCTTTGTATTGAATAGTCTTCATGATGTATTTACTTTGCACTGTCGTTGGTATAAGATATACTTATACCGACCGACATACATGATTGCTGCTTGATTTATAAAAAAAAGTTTATTGGTGATAAGTCTGCTAATGTATAAAGCCCCAGATCTCCAACTTACTTCAAACAACACCCATGGATTGGTACATGGTAACGCATGTAAATTTGTGTATTTACGATGCTGAAAATTACAGTATAAATTACCATTCTGAAGCAGCATCGTGCCATATTCTAGTCACTGTTACACTATTCATATAAAATAGAAACATTCAGTAATATTACCTTACATGAAACTAGCCAGGATGTTCAAATAAAGATAAAGTCATATAAAGGCGGTATAGTAGCTGTGTCGGACCCGTTATATGACCGATATCAAACTTTATAAGACAACAACTGCTGTGTTGCTATTCTGAATTGCTTTTTTGCGCTAAGAGAAATACACAGTAACCTGTGATGCGGGGATAAAGAGAATAGGCGTAAATAGTTTTAAGTCATGCAGACTGTTTTTTTATTAATAAATGATTACACATGAAAAGTATGAGCAAAATTATACTAATTATTGACGTAAATGCAACAATTATTTAAAGTAAATCTATTGCTGTTTTTTACACTTCTTTTGTTGAGCCTAATGTTTAAGATACAAGAAAAGGAAAACCATTTATTTCTAATTAGGTATTCCTCTAACATTATAAATTCGCTATAAGATTTGGAATTTTCTTTTCAGTTGACGATTATACATACATATACTCACGGCTATAAATCTCTAGAAAGGGTAGCCAGATCTTCGAATAAGTAACCCTCAGCCACTTTTGGAAGTTGTGGGGGATAAGATTGTAAAACAAGGGTTCTTGGTGATGGGTATCCACCCACATCGCCCAAAATTCATTTAAAAGGCCTCAATACCCTTATCCGCCTCATAGGAGTACCCACGGGAAGAAATAGGGTAGAGCTATTCTAAACCGACACTACAACTAACGGCTATAAATAGTTGCAAATTTAATTTAGTATAAGTTCCAAAGTATTCGTGGATAAGGTTCGAGAAAATACAATATGATTTGCGATTATTTCTGTAAATTACTATGTTACATTCAAATAATGAAACATTCAGTTTCTTAGTCTGCATCTGACTACTCACATGTTATTTACATCACCAAAAAAGTTAACAAAAACATATTAAAACCACCTCTTTTAAACCAGAAAATATAAAATGATAGCTAGTAATCATTTAATTTAAGCCTTAAAAGCTAATAACGGGCAAAGCAATGCCTTAAAGCTTGCTCTTAGCTTACCATTCTCATCATCTAAACGATTACGTAAAATACCTTAATGGTATGAACTGGCATTATCCCTTTCAATTTTACGGGTTGTCATCAAAAGAGGAAGCTACGTACAATCTGTCGGAAACACTCGGATTTTATTTAGTTGCCTAGCAACTAGTGGCTTCCGGCTTTATCTTTCTCGAGTTTATGCTTAAATAATTGCAGTTCCTGAAAGTTTTAAGAGTTTTGTATTTTAATACAATCAGCGAATTTCTAGGTGTTTGGCCTCTTGAAATTTTATACTATTTCATTTTCGGAAATAAAATCAATCAAATTGTAAAATTTATTTTGAGACGCAGTCATGTCAAGTATGTGATAAGTTCATCGATAAAACTTGAACTCATTTTTAACGATCTGATTTTCTCAATTGATGTAGTAAATGTTAACGTTTATTTAAACTCTGCAACCGATTGTATGATCCGTTGAAAGATTACTTTGCAATTATCATAATTGCTCAATTAATTAATTTCCGTTTTATATCGAATTTCGGCTTCAGAAAAAATCTTTAGCGATGGGTATCTAAGCTACATAAAATAAAAATAAAAAGTCCTAAATTAGGAGTTTGGGGCCTCAGTTATAAATAGCTTAATAAGTGATACTGCTTAGTGGATTCTTCGGCAGCTCTTACCAGATCGTAATGTGGCTAAGTATAACGAATAGAACGTGTTTATGAAGTGTTTGTGATTGCATAACATGATCAATGGGCCTAAGCCTTCGCGCTTAAATAGTATTTTTGAATTGATACACACTTACTAATCAATTAATCCTCATTTACATTTATCAACATTTTCAAGCAAGCTAAAAAAATTTTTGTCACCAATTTCCTTCCATCTGTTGCTGTGTAGTGTCGGCTTAGAATAGCACTACCCCATTTCTTCCGGTGGGTGTACGTAAGAGGCGACTAACGGTATTGGGCCTTTTAAGGGATTTTTGGGCGATGCAGTTACACCTATCACCAAGAACCTTTATTTCACCATCTATTCCCCACGCACCTTCCAAAAGTGGCTGAGGAATTTCTGATTCCTTAGCTCTGGCTACCCCATCGAGGGATTTATAGCCGTGAGTATATGTATGTAATGTATGTATGTTCCTTCCATCCTACCTATAGCCGACGTCCGTTGCCGAGTGAATAGGTGAGTAAGTCTAGTTTCTCGGTCCAGAGGTTGCGGGTTCGATCCCCGCTGAGAGCAACATTTTAGTGATGCGCATAAATGATTGTTTCTTTGTCTTGATTGTTATTTATATGTGTATTATATCATATTAAATATATCGTTGAGTTAGTATCCCAAAATACAAGTTTTACTTAGTTTTGGGCTATCTCCATCTATGTATAATTTACATACATACATACATATACTCACGCCATTAATTCCCATTGGGGTAGGCAGAGACTATCGATCGCCACTTCGTACGATCCTGGCAAACCTCTCTTGCTTCTATGTATAATTTGTCCGTATAATTATAAATTATTTATTAGTGCATATAATAAATGTTACCGGGGCCTGAGGCGGCATATCAGGGTCCGACCGGCGTCCGAAGCGCAGCCGACGCGACGGCGAGCGCACCGACTTGCGAGCCAGAGCGTGCCCGCCCAGCGCGTCGTGTTGGGCGAGTAGCGCGTACAGCCCGCCTAGAGCCTCCCAACCGCCCGGACCGGGGTCAGCGGCTAGAAAGAAATAGTTTATTAAAGTGGTTCGAATGTTTTGATAATGAAAACCTCACGTGGGGGTATTATTATATTATAATTCGAGACCAGCGGGAATAAACCCACGACCTCCCGGTATACGCCCCGTTGGTATCGAAATTTTTCTTTCATACATACATACATATACTCACGGCTATATTTACCTAGAAGGGGTAACCAGAGCTAAGGAATTATAAATTCCTAAGCCACTTTTGGAAGTTCAGTGGGGAAAAGATGGTAAAAATAAAGGTTTTTGGTGATGGGTCTCCAACCGCATCGCCCAAAAATCCAATAAAAAGCCCCAATACCCTTAGTCGCCTCTTACGACACCCGTGGGTAGAAAGGGGTAGCGACATTCTAAGCCGGCACTACACGGCATTTGTAACGACAAATTTTTCTTTAATTTAATGTTTTTTGACATGAATTCCTCATGTGGGAATTATTACTCATATACAAAAGATGTTATTAAAGGAAAGAAAAATTTTTTTCGACACTGGCGGGGTTCGAACCCGCGATCTTCGGGTATACGCCCCCGTCGCTCTGCCAACTGAGCTACAGTGTCAGTTGGCAGAGCGACGGGGGCGTATACCCGAAGGTCGCGGGTTCGAACCCCGCCAGTGTCGAAATTATTCTTTCCTTTAATAACATCTTTTATTTATGAAATTTTTCTTTCCTTTATTTATTAGTTATTAAAATGGTGTTAATAAGTCTAAGATCTTAGTCAACTCACTGTTATGTGATTGAAGGGAAGATGTATTTTCTGTATATACACTTTAAATACATACATTATATATCTCTCATTATACTCACGGTCATAAATCTCAAAAGGGGGTAGCCAGAGCTTTAGAGCTAGAAACTTCACAAGCCACGTTTGGGAATTGATATGGGAGAAAATGGTAGCAATAAAGTATCATTGGAGATGGGTTTCCAACCACATCGCCCAAAAACCACTTAAAAAGCCCCAACACCCTTAGTCGCCTCTTACGTACACCTTTTGGAAAGAAATGGAGTAGTGCTATTCGAAGCCGACACTACACAACAAACTCCCAACAACTCACGGTCATATATCCCAAAAAGAGGTAGCCATAGCTTTAGAGCTAGAAACTCCTCAGCCACGGTTGAAAGTTGAAAGGGAAGAAGACGCTAGAAATAAAGTATCATTGGTAATGGTTTCCTACCACTTCGCCCAAAACCACATAAAAAAAATTCATACCCTTAATAGCTTCTTACGACACCCGATGTGCATCTGGATCGAGGGCCCAGTTTTTTTTTCTTAGTAAAACAAATTGAAACTTACAGGGAATTTAGTTAAAATTAGTTAAAACTCATAGAACAGCCCCATTCTTAAATATGAATTAGAGATACTACGGGCGAATTGATTGGGCCCTCAGTTCAGACGCGCGCATAAAGCGGCATCATCAATTCTCAGAAAGTACTATGTCCGTATAAATAATTTTTATTTTAAAATTTACTTAAGAATTTCTTAAATTATTTAAGAAATTTACAATCCGCTAGAATATGGCTTTACAGATTTATGATAGTTTTATTTGGGCCCTCAATCCAGACGTTACTGTACTGAGAGCCCTAGTTTACAATGGGTTCACATAAGGTAACACGTAAATTGACTTTTATACTTTATAGTTGAACACCCCTATGAATTAGTTAAAAAGAAATAATGACATAAAAGAGATAATTGAATAGTATACAGGGTGGCTCATTCAAATCGGTCAGTATGGGAAAGTCTGAAACTATAAGACATACGAAGATTTGTTCTTAGGAACCATGTCACCGATTTTGATAAAAAGAAAAACTGCATTCATACATTTGAAAAAAAACTATACCCAGCTCGGGAATCGAACCCGGTTGTTTTGAAAAAATAAACTTACACTTTTTCTATTTTGATATCGATTGTGTAGGTCTTAAGCTGTAAATGTCTTCATAAAACATGATGTCTAAAATGAATAAAATGCATTGTTTTGACATACTTTAATTTCTCAAAGTAGGTGTTCGAAGTGACCCCTGTTACAATATTCAACAAGTTCAGGCATGTAAAATTGTCTCTATGACTGTTTGTTTGTATCTCTCAACTTATTAATAATAAGTTATTACATACATGCACCGTATCATGTGGTTTGCATTCCATTAAATATTTAAGGAAGTTTTGTTATCTACAGTAATTAAACACTAACAATCAATAGAAAAGCCCACTTAAAGTAAGTATATAGATATTGTAGATACACAGTCGCCCGATTTAACGCTTCTAGACTAATTTTTATGGGATTACGTTAAGGAAGAAGTTTACAAAACAAGCTATGACACCGTTGAAGACCTAAAAGCAGCCATAGAGTAAATTTGAACGCGAATTCACCACATGAAGATACAAAATGCAATAGTAAGATCGTTACCTAAACTTGTTGAAAATTGTATTGAAAAAAATGGTGGTCACTTCAAACACGTACTTTGAGAAATTAAAGTATGTCAAAACAATGCGTTTTATTCATTTTAGACATCATGTTTTATGGAGACATTTACAGCTTAAGACCTACACAATCGATATCAAAATAGAAAAAGTGTAAGTTTATTTTTTCAAAACAACCGGGTTCGATTCCCGAGCTGGGTACAGTTTTTTTTTCAATATATGAATGCAGTTTTTATTTATATCAAAATCGGTGACATGGTTCTTAAGAACAAATCTTCGTATGTCTTATAGTTTCAGACTTTCCCATACTGACCGATTTGAATGAGCCAGCCTGTATAACAGTCGTTTTGTCGTAAAAACATTTAAACTGAGGGCCCAAATATTTTCAATCTTATTGTCTAGGAACAACGTCCTTGTTAAAACAAAATAGATCACCTGTTTTAAGTAATTCTTAACTAAAGTTTTTCATACAGTATTTTATTCTAAATGCCATACTTTAAAAGAAAACTTATTTGCATTTTTTTAGTAGGAGCAAATTTATAGGGTAACCATGGTTTTGTTTATTTTTCTACTATCCTCATCAAGGCGGTATTTTTAAGCGACTAAGATTTTATTTATTACTTGAGAGGTGTACATTCCGTGTACTAAGTATCGGGAATTTGTCAATAAAACAAAAATACAAATTATTCATCTAAATTTATTTTATTGCCTTCAAAGTAGGCCCCATCGCTTGCAATACAACATCTCCACCGCTTCACCCAGTCTTCCATACATTTTTCATAGGCTATTTGCGGTATGGCCTTTAGCTCATTCAGCGAATTTTCTTTTGTGGCTTCTATCGACTCAAAACGTTTTCCTCGAAGTGGTAATTTTAACTTGGGAAATAAAAAAAAGTCTCAAAAAAAAGAAATTTTCGCTAAAAACTCTTTGACTATAATGGCTGTGTGTGATGGTGAATTGTCATGGTGCAGCATCCATGAGTTGTGTTGCCACAAATCTGGACGTTTTCGGCGGATACTCTCACGCAAACGCTTCATGACGCCTAAATAATATTCTTTATTCACTGTTTCTCCCTCTGGAAGGAATTCGGATTTTTTTTTCTGGTCTTAGTTATGTATAATTACTTATATGAAAATGTGTAGGTACTATATCTAATCTATAATTAAGCAGTACCTACTACACTAATGTTAGTTATAATTATAAGTAAAATATTTGTTTATAAAGAATTAACTAAAATAAAGTTTGTATAGTAGTATTTGTTTTTGTGTCCAACGTGTCCAAAGAACATCATGGAAACCCTAACCCTTTGCTTCTACTTAAAAAATGCAAATTAGTTTTCATTTAAAGTATGGCATTTAAAATAAAATAATATATGAAAAACTTTAGTTAAGAATTACTTAAAACAGGTGATCTATTTTGTTTTTACAAGGACGTTGTTCCTAAACAATAAGATTGAAAATATTTGGGCCCTCAGTTCAAATGTTTTTACGACAAAACGACTGTTATATACTATTCAATTATCTCTTTTATGTCATTATTTCTTTTTAACTAATTCATAGGGGTGTTCAACTATAAATTATAAAAGTCAATTTATGTGTTACCTTATGTGAACCCATTGTAAACTAGGGCTCTCAGTACAGTAACGTCTGGATTGAGGGCCCAAATAAAACTATCATAAATCTGTAAAGCCATATTCTAGCGGTTTGTAAATTTCTTAAATAATTTAAGAAATTCTTAAGTAAATTTTAAAATAAAAATTATTTATACGGACATAGTACTTTCTGACATTTGATGATGCCGCTTTATGCGCGCGTCTGAACTGAGGGCCCAATCAATTCGCCCGTAGTATCTCTAATTCATATTTAAGAAATTTATGGGGCTGTTCTATGAGTTTTAACTAATTTTAACTAAATTCCCTGTAAGTTTCAATTTGTTTTACTAAGAAAAAAAAACTGGGCCCTCGATCCAGATGCACATCGACACCCGTGGGTAGAAAGGGGTAGTGACATTCTAAGCCCGAACTACAAGGCGAACATACACTTTAACACAGTGTAAAACTAGTTTGTTTGTTTATAGTCTGTAAGGGTAGGAAACTAGCTACTTTTTGATTACTTAGGTAATGCTGGATCTTCTTTTGATATAACTATGGAACCGTTTATGGGTTATTATATGAATACATTGACAAATACAAAACGGCGATAGGCCTGCCTCCTATCACGTGAGTACACTGTCCATGCAAAACGTGGGTACTCTGAACACCAGGTGACAAAGTCACGTGATGTTCAGAAGTATTAGTACCTCTGCCAACCCCTTCGGGGATATTCGGCGTGAACGTTTATGTTTTATGTTTATTGACAAATATAGAGATTATTATTCATAGCATTAGAAATACACATACAAATCCCGCTCTTTTCTTAGAAACTGAAATAAATGTTAACTATTTAAAGCCAAGTCGACTAAATAGTTTTAGGAATACGAGTATAGGGTCATACGATGCAAATTCACACTCACATTTATTTTTATTATTATTAAAAGATGCTGTGTAGTGTCGGCTTGAAATAGCACTACCCCATTTCTTCCCATGGGTGATCGTAATGGTATTGGGGCCTTTTAAGTGATTTTGGGCGATACGGTTGTAGACCCATTACCAAAAACATTTATTTTAGAATCTTTTCCTCACTTAACTTCCAAAAGTGACTGAAGAATTTTTGGATTCTAAAGCTCAGGCTACCCTTTTTAGGGCTTTATAGCCGTTAGTATTAGAATTTAAAGAACATTATTCATTTGACTCCAAATATTGCTACTATTGCATTTAGAATAGAATAGAATAACTCTTTATTGCACATCAAACACCAATTTACAAAAATAATAATATGATCAAACAGTTTACAGTGAGGTACAATTGGCGGTCTTATCGCTAAAAGCGATCTCTTCCAGACAATCTTTGGAAGGTGAGATCGATAAATTAATTATTTAGGTAGATGCACAAAACAAGGCAAAATAACATAATAATCTATTAAGCTTACTAAAACTAACTTAATTTTGTTTATATCAGTAAATCATCAGTTTCCCTAGTCCCAGCTGAAATTGAGAATCATTATTACAAGTAGCGGTATACTCATTACTTATCAACCATTTGTTATTAAAGTAATAGTGGAAACAGCAAAATGACAGACGAAGATTCCTCCAACCGTTGTCAAGAGTATTTATGCTTGTGATCCGGAAATTTCAATTTATGAAAAAGGTTTCTTTCAATTTAAGTGATATAAAATACATCATGTATCACATCGCGTTTAGCGAGCAGTCCTTTGGGGTGTTCCGGGTTTTTCTTTTATCTTTGAATTTTACTAAACTAATGTGTAAATATAACTTGAATTGAAGCATATCTGAAACAGGGAAGTTAAATTCTCATTGAAAACAAGCTGTGGTATAGCTCGAAATATTTGAGGTACGGTGAAAATTAAGAACCTTTAATGAATAAGTTAAGATATATAAGAACAAATTAAACACTAACTATCACTTTCAGTATTAAAATGTATGCTCTGCTTTTTATCTAATATGAAAATTCAATTGTACTTCACTGTAAACTGTTTGATTATTTTTTGTAAATAATTTGTGTTTGATGTGTAAATAAAGAGTTTTTCTATACTAATCAAACAGAAAAACTATTTATTGCATAGAGCATTAGTAACATTTACAAAAAAAAAAACGATAAAATTATTTGTGGCATTACAATTATCGGTCTTGTCACAAAAAATGTCTGTTACAGACAATTCTTTGAACAAAAACAGTATAATAATTTATTAAATGACAATAAAAAGTGTTTAAATATTATTATTGAAACTGCTGTGTAGTGTCGGCTTAGAATAGCACTACCCCATTTCTTCCAGTGGGTGTACGTAAGAGGCGACTAATTGGGACTTTTAAGGGATTTTTGGGCGATGCTGTTGGAGACCCATCACCAACAACCTTTATTTAACCATCTTTTCCCCAATAAATTTTCCAAAAGTGGCTGAGGAGTTTCTAATTTCTTATCTCTGGCTACCCTTCTAGGGATTTATAGCCGTGAGTATATTATGTATGTATGTATTGAAACGCAATTTGTCCAAATAAATTAATTATTTTCCACTTCGATAGTTTCAACGACTTGAACTTGGGGCCTCATTAGTAGGATGGGCTCATAACTTTAAGCAAGGCATGTGGCTGGGGCTGGTTTCGTTTCGATTGAAAATAAAATTCGTTTGTTAATATGTATAATACAAGATCTGTAAAAGAGTTTTACATCAATATATTTCGTAATATTTAAAAGCAATAGCCGCTTTGGGATCGAAATTGTATTGGACCGTTTTGTAAGGACAGAAATAAGATATATTGTATGTGACACGGAATATATCAAAAATAATAAAATCATACAAACAATAAAATTAGTAAGATAGTCATTGTAAATTCTGCCGGATTACGTATTTAAAAAAAAGGTTTCAAAGGTAACCATTTATCCACCTTATCAGAGAAAGACCGGCACGATAAAAACGGACTTAAAATATGCCCTCATAAAAATAATTTTGCAGGAAAATAATTATACCAAATAAAACTCAGGTTCAACACAAAATTCGGTTTATGGAAAACCTCTGAAGCTTTATAGAATAAAGGAGTAAGTATTTCTTAATTATGAGAACAACAATTAAAAATCTAGAACTGGAATATAATCCATTGTATCTTCATAAGTGGTTGAAGAATTTCTTATTAGAGCTCTCTTTTACGGAATTTAAAGTTGTGAGCATAGGCATGTAACTGTTAAGATATTAAGTGCCCATAAATTATCCTATTCCAGTCACGACTGTACGAAAAAAAATTACGATATTAAATCATAATTTATCTTTACGGTTTTTCATAGTTCAGTCTTGTTCTTAGCTTATAATTACAGTTTTTGGGTATCCTAAGGGCCCGCAAAGCATTATCAATCTTTGATATAAAATCCTTTAATAATGATGTAACGAAACTTTCATTATTTAAAAGGCAGTTCAATGAAAAGGAAGAAATATGAAGGTACTAAAATGTTGAATATTATCTTACAGTATCATGTAAGAAGAAAAGCTAATCTTACAAAAGATTTTGTGGGCCGCACACACTCATAAAAGTGTTCCATTCATCAAACAATAGTGAGGCGGCTCGGTTTCCTATAAAATAGTTTGTGAGCAAGTGGGTAGTACACACAAGCTTACAAAAAGATCAATCTATGAGCTCGGTATGAAAACGGCTTTGTATTAAAGTATCACATTTCTTTTCTGATTTAGAAAGAAAGGAAGAAACGTTATTTATTTGCTATTAAAGGCACAAAAACGTGGGTACTCTGAACACCAGGTGACAAAGTCACGTGATGTTCAGAAGTATTAGTACCTCTGCCAACCCCTTCGGGGATATGCGGCGTGAACGTTTATGTTTATGTTAAAGGCACAACAATTAATAAAAAACACACAATAAGTAATAATACAAAACAAGAGAAAAACTTACAGATATCCAGTAAAAACACTAAAATTTTTAAGAAGACAAATAGAAAAAAATTAAAAGATAACATTTAACAAAAGACAAAAAAAATAAAATATTAAAAACAACCATAAACAGAATCACATCAGCAAAAAAAAACAAAAATTAATAATAGTAATATTAAGTTATTATATTGTGTGTGTACTAATGTAAAACATGATCGAATTAGGTATATACCTGTAATGTTTATGTTTTTATAAATAAACTAGCTTTTTGCCCGCGACACCGTCCGCGTGGACTACATTTTTTGCATCCAGTTTACATCCAAAATACCAAAACACTATCTAACTACACTAACTTCTGTTTTTTTTTGTATTTATATTCCCGTGGGCGTTGTAATAGATATAAAGAACATTGAGACTTTTTAAGTGATTATTGGGCGATGCAGTTGGACGGTTGGACGGACCCCATTCAACTTCCAAAAGTGGATAAAGAATTACTATCTCTGGAGCTGTGGCTACCCTTTTTTGAGATTTATAGCCGTTAGTATATTCTCATGATTGATTGATGGATGAATTTCATACATTCCTTTTTGTAGTTGTTATATCAGTCAATCGCATCAAGGTTCAAATTTCTAGATACATTGTAGTTATAGATGCAAAAAAAAAATGTATAATATATTTCAATCTCTTAGGGGATGGGTTCCAAAAAACCTTTTTAATTGTTCAGAAGAAATATGAAACAAACCATTTTGTAACCAAGTTTCTATGTTCAAAAATGAAAATATCTTGAGTAAGTATGGATAGCAGTTTGGCGACCCGGTGCTGCCCCCTATACTGACTGTTGGTGATGTGTGAGAGATTGCAATCATCGGTCAACAGATGGCTTTACTGAATTAACATTGACATATTTACTATTATTTACAAACTATGCATTCTAAGGCTTAAACAGAATATTAATTTATGCGTAAGTAAAACATAGTATATCTATGAGAATATTAGTTAAAAATAGTTAAAAAAACAAAAGCTATAAACATATTCTCAAACCTACCAAATGAATACGCAAAATTCATACAATATACTTTCAATTATCTTTATTCAAACATATTCGCATAGTTGAATGTGAAAAAGAAGGATTAGTGCATCCTATTATTCTAACCTAACACAAAAGCAAAAAAGTCTCAAAAAGACTTTAATCACCCGAGATTCGAACCTGGGTCATCCGTTAGCTTAATTTTAACCAATCGGTATACAGCTACGCCACAAAAACATTAGTAATCATGTCAAATTTGTGATATGGTATATATCTAGTAGCCATACTATTGACAAACAATTAAATACATACATACATACATATACTCACGGCTATAAATCCCTAGAAGGGGTAGCCAGAGCTAAGGAACTTGAAGTTCCTCAGCCACTTTTGGAAGTTGCGTCAGGAAAAGATAGTGAAATAAACGTTGTTGGTGATGGGTCTCCAACCACATCGCCCGAAAATCCCTTAAAAGCCCCAATACCGTTAGTCGCCTCTTACGTACACCTACCGGAAGAAATGGGGTAGTGTTATTCTAAGCCGACACTACACAGCAATTCATTAAATGGACATTTATTTTGATGAAAATGGTAAAAACACTATTTTTTTTCAAAAACACTATTAATGAAGAGTCTGAAAAAGTCGGTCGGTGAAAAAAATAATCGTGTAAATATGGGGAGCAATAAGTTGGTGATGTAAGAGAGATTGCAATCATCGGCCAATAGATGGCGGTACTGAATTAAAATTGAGATATTTACTATTATTTACAAACTATGCATTCTGAGGCTTAAACAGAATATTAATTTATGCTTGACTAAAGTATAATATATCTATGAGAATATTAGTTAAAAATAGTTAAATAAACAAAAGTTATAAACATATTCTCAAACCTACCAAATGAATACGCAAAATTCATACACAATTATCTTTATTCATACATATTCGCATAGTTGAATGTGAAAATGAAGGATTCGTGCATCTTATTATTCTAACCTAACACAAAAGCAAAAAAAATACGCAAAAAGACTTTGTCCACCCGGAAATCGAACCTGGGTCATTCGTTCTTAGTGTTTACCAAACGGTATACCGCTACGCCACGCAGACATTTGTGTAAATTTCAAATTTGTGATATCCTATATATCTAGTAGTCATACTATTGACAAACAATTAAATGGACAATTATTTTGATGAAAATGGATGAAACCCTTATTTTTTCCAAAAAGACTATTAATGAAGAGTCCGATAAAGTCGGTCGATGAAAAAATTAATCGTGTAAATATGGGGAACCATATAAAAGTTATGTTTTTTTATGCTCCTGTGGGAACTTTTGCAAAATCCGGGATAAATTATATCCTATATGTTGGCCAGGTGTATAACCTACATTCATGCCAAATTTGATCAAGATCGGTCCGGTAGAATTAACGTGATGAACGGACATACAGACAGACAGACAGACAGACATTTTTAAAAAAAATTTGGCTTCAGTATCGAAAATAAAACATATTCCACCGGTTTTTATTATTTTTTCTTCAATGTACAGTTTTGACCTCGTTACAGTCTTATTATAGTATAGATAGATAGATAGATGAATAGAATTAAAATTTTTGAGATGTGCCCTCCAACAGCAAAAAGTCTTTACTTCTGGTACGATTCTTATTTCCTAATTCTCTTTAATAATTCAGAATTCTTTACCAATTTTAGCATATGGCGATAGAGCGATGCCAAATACGTTAATGTGCATACTAGATAATCTGCAGATCACCTAATTAGACCTGTTCAGGCGCGAAATTTATTTTGAAACATCGTGTATACGCTCATTATTTAGTTCATCTGAGTTTTACCGGATGACTTGCTGTCAAAGGTGAACAGCAGTAGACATAGTAACTTTCGATAGTTTCTTATATAAATTTATAAAGCATGATATTGGTTGACGTATATTTTTTTATTTATTGCCGTGTAGTGTCGGTTTAGAATAGCACTACCCCATTTCTTCCGGTGGGTGTACGTAAGAGGCGACTAACGGCATGGGGCTATTATGAGATTTTTGGGTGATGCGGTTGGAGACCCATCACCATAACCTTTATTTTTACCATCTTTTCCCCACTCTACTTTCCAAAAGTGGCCGAGGAACTTCTATTTCCTCTGCTCTGGCTACGCCTTGTAGGGATTTACAGCCGTGAGTATATGTATGTATGTTTGACAACCCTTGAACACATGAACAACCCTTACTTGACTTATGTATGTATAAGCAACATCTTAAATTAGCAGAAAGTACTAAATCATCTGTGATATCTGGCAGTGCGAACACTGAGCATCCCAACGCGTAATTGCTAAGCAAGCCTTTAAGTGTCAAGCCCACGGTTAAAAAAATTGAAACCTTAGTTACAACAAGCTTTAAGCACTCTTCTGTATGCTTTTCCATTAATGTGCATATTACTTAGGCATTGTTAAGATATATAAGCCCTGTGATTTGCACAATAACTAGGTAATGTGTATTTTAAT
This sequence comes from Bedellia somnulentella, assembly GCA_963576735.1. NCBI lineage: Eukaryota > Metazoa > Arthropoda > Insecta > Lepidoptera > Bedelliidae > Bedellia > Bedellia somnulentella. Next base: position 4,947,178 of record OY755177.1, read on the forward strand.
TTATTCACTAATTATATCAGTACCACATACGTACATATACGTATACTATATTACCATACTCCAAGCAGAGCCTACCGACACTTTGTATAATCTAAAATATATAAAAAAAATATCTCGTTTGCTTTATTAATCTATATGCAATAAATTAATATCATAAGCTCTATCACTTAACGAAGACTGATCGAGAATTATATGGTAATGAATAAACAATAACTGCATGATAAACATTGTAAAGTATATATTAATCGGAGAAATATTATTTGCCGTGGAGTGCCGGCTTAGAATGACGCTACCCCTTTCTACCCACGGGTGTCGTAAGAGGCGACTAAGGGTATTGGGGATTTCCTTTGGAGTTTTGGGCGATGCGGTTGGAGACCCATCACCAACAACCTTTATTTTACCATCTTTTCCCCACTCAACTTCCAAAAGTGGCTGAGGAATTTACAATTCCTTAGCTCTGGCTACCCCTTCTAGGGAAATATAGCCGTGAATTTATGTATGTAATCGGAGAATATACCAACAAATTAAAGTTTATTAAGTTTGCTGGGTACAGTATCTTTAGGATAGCACTAGCCTATTTCTTCCTATGGGTAAGAGTCGACAGGGCTCGTATCGGGGCTTTTTAAGTTATTTTTGGGTGAATGTGGATACAGAGACCCATTATCAAAACATTTATTTTACTATATTTTATTTTTATAGCCGCGAGTATATATGTATGCATGTAAAGTAAAATAAACCAAAATTGCCAAGTACGAGTGGGCATCGTCCGTGGTTTCATAGTAACAAGTAGGGCAATGCGAAGAGATTAAGCGCAGAACGCAAATTTTTCAGCAGATATAAAAACGCAAACTGAATTTTGTTTGTATGCTTTATGCAGCGTTTGCATTTTAATAACATTAAATTATGTCTCAAAAACGGCTGACTGTATCTTGATTCAAGCAATTATCATTGAAAGCTTCGCCAAGTATAAAGGTTTAGATTTAAACGCTGTTATTATTGATATTATTAATAATAAAATAGCAATTGGCTAGTCACGTTGCCCAAACCAAACGTGGTTACTCTGAAACCTTATAACAGATATGTCTCGTTATGTTAAAAATATTGGTACTTCTGCCACCCGTTTGGAATTGAACGTTTGAGTTGGTTCATTTTAAGAGCATATCACATCCGCAATATTATTACGCTTAACAACAAATATGAACATTTATTTACATTACATTCAAAACTAACATTTTCGAGACAACAGCAAAATATATCTTTGATTTTCAAATTAATTGTTTGTGTTGCTAAATAGTAAGTGATTTATTTTTATGGTATATCCAAAAATCTTCTCTATATTATATTAAAAAACATATTCTGTAAAAATATTCGTTGAGAGGATTGAATCATATCAACAACATATATTTAGTTCATTTTAAATTTCTGGTTTAAAAGTTAGAGGTTCAGTATTTTTTCAAGTTTTGGAATTTATCGAACTATTAACTTTGGAAAAATATGGTATGAGTTGAGTATTCTGATGTTATTTTCAAAGATCAACATAAGACTAATTTTCAAATTAGATGTACAAATTATATATATTTTTCTGCATTGCAGCATACGAAGAGACAGGCAGACATAATGAAAGTTGAAGGGATTAAAATATTCGCATTCGGCTACGAAACCCTGAAATTTGTTTAAACATTACCATACCAATGTTTTCACCGTATATTTTTGAAAGTGTAGCTGAGGTACTTATACTTCTGAAGAGCACGAAACATTATTCATTCTATCACATATGTCAAGATTTCCTTGAATTTGTCCTAGTTAGAAGCGCGTCCGTCAAACGTCCAGTCGGGGTTCTCAATAGTGTCCCTGTTAAACCTGGGCACTTTTGTTGTGAAGGGACATTTGATGTTTTCAAAGATAAGCAAGAACTTGAAAAAATCTATGTTGAGAATTCCTTTTTCGCCGCCGAAATCGTCTCTTCATACAAATACTTTGACATATATCTAAGTAACTTGACGATGAGGGTGTCTTCACGATGTTTTTGCTCACAGTTAATTTTGCTCAACTGACGCAGGATTAAAATATACACCTTTCTGGATTAGAAACGGTGATCTCTCAACTGAACTATGAAGATTAGTAAGAAATCACAGCAATATTCTTCAACAGACATGTTATCATTGTTATCCTCTTTTTACTATCCTAATTAGATCCTTAATCCTTCAAATTCTTATCCAATTGCATCAAACTCTATTCATTTAAATGCAAGTTATTCTTTTTAGTAACTGCAAGGAGTATTTAAAATGTCATTTTCCGACGACGCGACGTCTGCATTCTGCTTTCTATTAAAATACTTTTTTCTATTTGAGTAAGTCCTCTACAGTAAGAACATAATGCGCAACTCAATGATAAAACGGGACTTGAATGACAGTTACTCACGCAATACCACTGAAACATGAGTATTGTTGTGTGTCTTTTTATTACACTTTCTTATTATTTCATGTAGCTAAATAACAAGAATATAGAGACAAAGTCACGTGATGTTCAGAAGTATTAGTACCTCTGCCAACCCCTTCGGAGATATTCGGCGTGAACGTTTATGTTATGTTTATGTTATGTTATAGAGGCAGAAAATATAAATATTGACAAATGTAAATGAGGTACAGTACAGTATACAGGTACACGTGTCTTTGGCTTGCTGCTCACAAATGCACGATAGCGGTGAAGCCTCACTAATAAACACAATTTCAATGACTGCTTGACAATGCGCAAATTAAATATTTTACTTGTGCAATCCCAAAATAAAATATAGATTGCAAACGGCTTATCTTGAAGTGTAAACTTCTTTTGTCATTGTTCATAATTTTATAATCTTGAAGTATGATTTAAAATTTAGTTATCAATACCAATAACCACAGCTTTTCTAACAGAAATAAGTTTCAAATTGAAAAATAACGCGGCAACTCTTAGAAATCAAGGGTGGAAAACATAATGATTTCTAACTAAATAAATATGATCACGTTAACCAAATGGGTGGAGATATTCCAAGCCAATACAACAACAGCAATCTTATTTATAAAAACAATATTCGGTTAAATTTGGCAAAAAATATTAAAAAAGTTAAAAGTAAACAAAGATTATATCCAAAATTAAAAATATAAATAAAACTTGTTTTCTAAAACAAATGCAAGAACAGCGATAATCCTACAATTCACAGAGCTAAGGCGGCCCGACGGACAATTGAATTAAAATATAATTTGGTTTAGTATTTTGATTAAATTTTACGATCACAGTCGTTTTTTCTCATTACAAGTGTCAAGGTGTTGAAACAGTTTTGGTGTAACGCCAAATCTATTGTGACTTATGTTTTGGAAAAGACAAATTTGAAGGCTAAAGAAAAAGAAAATAAAAACGGTTTTTTCACTGTACGTTGCTGTGTTAATAGGTTTAAAATTGTATTAATCGTTTACTTGTATATGAGTTACTATATAACTTTTTTTCGGAGTAATATTTTGGGTAAAGTATGATTGTGACATAAGTGATGCTGTGTAGTGTCAGCTTAGAATAACACTATCACATTTCTTTTCATGGGTGACCGTAAGAGGCGGCGATGCGGTTGGAGACCAATCACCAAAAATATTTATTTTACAATATTTTCTCCACTTAATTTCCAAAAATGGCTAAAGAATTTTCTGGTTCTTAAGCTCTGGCTACCCCTTCTAGGGATATAAATCCGTGAGTATATATTTGTATGTTTGTATGTTTGATGTAAGTGATTAAGTTAGACGTCAAACGCCTTAAAGTTTTCTATTATTCCAAACATCTTGAAATGCCTTTTTGAATAAATAAGCAGAAGTTTCTCTTGTAATTAGGTTCATTGAAAAAGTTATCTTTTCTTTTTGGTATTCCGAGACACACCTTTTAATACAATGTATTCAAACACTTCAAACCTTAAAGAAAAAAGTGTTTCTAAATTTCTTCTCTTTTTTTTCTTTTTTATGTCATATAGCTAAGAATAAACTTAGAAATGTGAGTTATATTATTGTTCCCTACTTCGCAAAGATTTTCCTGAAGTTTAAATCAAATTTCCTTTAAAATCAAAACAAATGTTTTGTGGGGAAAAACATTTCAGAACCAACAAGTGTTACAAAACTTTACTATGCTTTTTAAATGATAACAAAATTTGCAAGTCAGAACATCATAAATAGTCTGTAATTATTTTATTCAGAGAGGTTAACATTTCCATCCAAATTTCAGGCTAAGTTCGTTATACGTCGCGTATAATCTTTGTGGTAAATTGTTCAGTTGTTCGCCTCACCGCGATACAAAATGTATGAAAACAGCATTATTACCTCCATCATCATGAATAAATCATTTAGCAGTCACTACGCGTTTAAGATTTGCATAAATTTATCCAATTTTCTCAAAGTAATACAGATCCGGTGGAATACTTGCTTACTTAATAAATACTTACTTTGTTTCGTATTTAATAATTTCTTGTATGATACTAAGCGCTATATACTTATTATCATAGTAAAATGATCTTTTTATATGCATTAAATTTTCAATCAGTGATAGACAGGCCGGCGGAAAGCGAGCGCATAAGTAATAGGCTCCCATCCTACCTGTTTAGTATCGAATCGAAAATCGAATCATAAAAAGCATTTTCGCAGTCATAGACTCAGTAATTTATATGAAGGGTCAAAAAAATATCTTTTCAAGTATTTTATTATAGTATTGTGGTATTGCATAAATATTCCTCACACAGCCCATATATATATGGCTCCACTACGGTGGGAATGATACGAAAATTAAGTTGACACCGTGCACCACGAAGCGCGGAATCAACTTAATTTTCGGATAATCAGGTGAGACAACACTGCAACATGCTACCAACTAAATAACATTTTACGAAAGAATTTTCTATGGTAATAAAACCTGAGATCTGCGTATTAAATAGGCAATCTTACCTTTACCTCATTTAATATAAAGAAGAAAAAAATCCTTGATACTTAGAAACGGAATAAGAAATGTAAATACTCACCATCATACTGCGATGCCAGAGCCTGTGCGTGGGTTTCAGGCAGCGGTGTTAACATCGCCAGCCCGCACAGCACTAAGCCGAATATGCTGTTCCTCGCCATGGCTGTAAAGAAAAAACATTTATTCATTTAAAATAATCATTTTAAAATCTAACAACAACGGTTCACTCCGTACCATTAATAAACTAACGGTTGCAATCAAATCATAGACGATTCTTAAGCCACTTTCAGGATCAAGCGCTGTCAAATTACATACCAATAACCACATTAATTTTAATGGTTTGCAAAGTTATTATTTGGTAAATAAATATTTATGAAAAAAAGAAAAAAACTACTTGAATTTTTAAACATTAGTTGCACAAGTTTCGCCCCATTTGTGAGAATTTTGGAATTTAAACTAATAATTAGTAATGTTATTAATAATATTATATTATGAAAAATATTAATATATTGTTTGTACTTAATATGTCCATATTTATTCAATATGATGAATAGATATTCCTAAAAGATCAGGTGGGATAAAGAGTAGATGAGGTATTGATTAATAACTGCGGTCTCATCTGAAAGAACCATCTTAACATATTATTCAAAATATACTTGTGAATAATAAATCATATAAGTAGTGATTGATGAGGTCGGCATTCGTATTAGGATAATTTATTTCTGTCACAAGATGCTCCTCATATTAAAATATATGTAATGCCAACATATGAACATTTTCTGAACGTTGGCTTTTCCTTTGGGTCTATTGTATTAATGTCAATATTTCAGCTTGAATAAATTACCAAACGGAGAAATGATATTAAGTAAAAAACCCGCATAATTTGTTAAATGAAGAAGGATGTGAAAATACATACAAAATCAAAATGTGAGAAAAATACATCATAATTCATCTAATATAATTTGCAACCATCAATCATAAATTTCTCTAGAAAAATCATTATTTTGCTTATATTTCTATATTTTTATGCTATTTTGCCGTGTAGTGTCGGCTTAGAATAGCACTACCCCGTTTCTACCGATGGGTGTACGTAAGAGGCGACTAACGGTATAGGGGCTTTTAAGGGATTTTTGGGCGATGCGGCTGGAGACCCATCACCAACATCCTTTATTTTTCCATCTTTTCCCCACTCAACTTTCCAAAAGTGGCTGAGGAACTTCTAGTTCCTTAGCTCTGGCTACCCCTTCTAGGGATTTATAGCCGTGAGTATATGTATGTATATGTATGTATGTATGTATTTCTATGCTTGTTCATAAAACCTAGCTAGAGTAAACGAGACGTCCGTGGCTGAATTCGTATATTAAATAAATTATTGAATATACAAATGAATTATTTAATATAATTTCATATACAAAGTCAACCACGGATCGGACGGATCGGACGGAACTCGTTTACTTTAGATAGTTTCTATGAACAACATGACAAATGTTCCTTAAGTTCAGTATAAAAGTTCAAATGATAATGATGTGTGAGTATAAAAGTTCAAATGATGTTCAAATAAGTATTAAGTAGTACTTTTGTGTTCAAATGATGTGTGTCTAAGGAATTACTCTTAGGAATTTATTGCCGAGAGTACATTATGAATGTGTATGGATGTAATTTCTTCTCCTAGCAACATTTATATTAAATCGTATTATAATAAAATATATCATATTTTTTTCTGTAAAAATTTGATGGTTCTTCATAATCCATACATAGAATCAACATATTTTACCATAGAATGTCATCCAAGACAATACCGATACAAACTTATCATAGGCAATGAGCGAGATATGAAATTTGCATACGAGTGGCTATCATGACGTCATAAATCACTTGTAATCGCTTTCGTTGTCACGCGGTTATGTAGTGTCAGTTACTTCAACCGTTTTCAATCTTACTCAACAGTTTTTGTCGTAGTTTTGGTGTGATAATATTTTGTATCTGGTAGAGACCTATAATCGAGATACATTATTACCTAGAAAATATCTTATTCAATACAAATTATATTGGATTTTGAATTGGTTAGGTACATAACATACGTAATTTAGATAAATTTATGGGTTTATTTATTTATGAGTTATCTAAAGACCCACCAACTTATTTGTAGAATGAAGCGTGGCGCTACGGTCGTATAGGGTTGCCCCCATTCATTTATTATCTTTAGAGAGATCTTTAATCTTTTTTATCACTTTTAACTCTACGATAAAGTATTAAGGGTACGTCCCTTTTACTATAAGTCTTTGCTTGCTATTACACACAGACATAATAAATTTGTCATCAAGTCTAACCCTGCGTTTTCAAAATAAGGCCGGCGGTTTCCACAGTTTATTATTTTATAAATAAGACGCTTTATCTACCTAGTACTGCTGAAAGCAAAAAAATAGCCCTTTTAAAGATTCAGAACTACATATTCTTCATCGACCTTAAAAAGATAAGGGAGAAAGTTATTTTTATAAACTAATGATTAATTCGTGGTAGGTCTCCAACCTCATCGTCTAACACTCAATCAAAAAGCCCCAGTACAGTCGCCTTGTATGAACTCTTAAAGTAAATAAATGGGTTAGTTCTAATCTAAGCTGTTGGCCCTCAACAGCTTTATTATAGCATCACCTATAATGTCATAAACCAACATCGTTAAAACTTTCCTCAAATGTGCCAGCCAACTATACTGAAATCGACTGATGAGCATAACCTTGCATGGCGTACATTTAACACGGTGCAAACAGCCAGCAACAGTTATTCAACTCAGCGGATGAAGTCAAATATTGTTGTAACAAAGTAGCAACTTAGTCCCAAAGGTAACTCGAGCATTGAGAACATTCCTCTGATAAGCCAACTTTGATTAAGATATACAAATTGTGAACTGACGGTTTCCTGGAGCTTTGGCGTGTCTAATATCAAATGCTGGGAGTATCACGAAGCCTGCAGTTGGAAGGGGTAGCAGAACTTTTTTATTCATATCAATTAATCTCTGGTGAGTTATAGAATATGGTCTTGAAATAATGTGATTATTTTGTTTTCACTTAAGGATCTCTGTAGTGACGGCTTGGAATATAGCACTTCCCCATTTCTTCCCGTGGGTGTACGTAAGAGGCCATTAAGGGTATGGGACTTTTTAGTGGCTGTTGAGCAATGAGACTGGAGACCCATCACCAACGATAATTTACCTTTACTATCTTTTCTTCAATTAACTTCCAAAAGTGGCTGAGGAATTGTTGGTTTCGAGGCTCTGGCTACCCGAATTTGGGATTTGTGGCTGTGAATATATGTAGGTATGTACTTAACTCTTTAAAAACGTTTGAAATTGATTGCATGAAGTATTTCAGTGCGGCTTTGAGCCACAGTTATAGTTAGTTCCAGTTAAGAATACGTTAGCAGGCGGACGTGTAAAGATGCTAGTCTTTGTAGGCTTACTACTACAGGTTCAATTGCTACGGTTTTTTGTACCATGTTTAGTTATAACTTTGGCTCGATTTTGACACCGGTTTAGTAGAAGTAATTCCACCTCATTTTGACTTTATAAATTTTAGGAATAAGGTCGCTCTTTCTACATAGTTCCTACTCACACTATTCCCGAGAAATTTTCCTTTTAAAAGTCTCGCTAAGTTTCATTTAATGCTAAATGGTTTGGTAAGTTAAAATTGCAGCTGTATATTTTAGCATTGTTATTTCACCCTCTGCGACTGTGTTTGAATAAAACTGCACTTTAAAACCTTATTGGCATAAAAAGTTTCTTTTTATGAATATTTTAACACAAGCCTTTCTGTTCCTGATGAATAAAAATATGTTATCTAAAAAGTTTTTCCTAACTTTTGTTTTCAATATGTTACGCAATGTAACCATATTTTGTCTACGCTATTTAAAGAGTTGCAAAAGTAAAATGTTAATGGTCTCATAGCAGCTAAAACCAAGGGTCGTGGGGTCTAGAGTGGTAGTCATGTATGGTAATACAGTGTAGATTAGCTTCCTGCAAGGTGCACCGATGATTTCTTCCAACTGTTCTTTATGGCATCAACCAGGACATTAATCAATTGTTTTTAATTGTACAGGTAATTTGGATTTATCCTTTATTTATAAGAAATTTGGATTATAATACATAACATACATACATATACGTTTGCGCCGAATATCCCCAAAGGCGTTGGCAGAGGTACTAATACTTCTGAACATCACGTGACTATGTCACCTGGTGTTCAGAGTACCCACGTTTCGCATGAACAGTGTACTCACGTGATAGGGGGCAGGCCTAAATTTGGATGTATTATTTTTTGCACTTTTCAATACTTCTGGAATGGATCCAAAAGAGTTTAATAAGTTTGGTAACTGTATGAAACATTGAAATAAAAACCTTTAGTAAAACTGATGAGTGATGAATTCCTCTTGACCAAACGTTCAGCCTACATAGAATTCGGTATAAGCGCACCTTTTTTTCCATTGATCTCTTAACTTAATCACTCATAATTTTTCAAGTTTTGAGATGTGAATTAAAATATTTAACCTTTGATCGCCTTTAATACAAATAATTAAAGAAGAAGATAGATTGATTCGAATTGAAGTTTCAGCTGCATTCATATCAAAATAGGCAGGCACAATAATAGACGATGACAGTTTTGACAAGTTCGACAAGTACTGAAAGCTGGGGCCGTAGCACACTCGAACTTAAACCGTGAGTTCATTATAAGACTTACAGAATAAGATAAAGCTACACAATTAGTTGGGAGAGCGAAGAGGATAGCAGTGAAATACAGATTCGTAGTTAAAAATACAAGCGTGCTACCTCTACTGATATTTCGGTTGAAGGCTAAAAATATATACATGTCGCTTATATTGACTGAGACGACTTATACCTTCAAATTATAAATCAGAATATAGCTTAGCTGTGTAGTGTCGGCTTAGAATAACACTATCCCATTTCTTCCGGTGGGTGTACGTAAGAGGCTACTAACGGTATTGGGGCTTTTAAGGGATTTCTGGCGACGAGGCTGGAGACTCATCACCAACAACCTTAATTTTACCATCTTTTCCCCACTTAACTTTCCAAAAGTGGCTGAGGAATTTCTAATTCCTTAGCTCTGGCTACCCCATCTAGGGATTTATAACCGTGAGTATATGCATGTATGTATGTAATATAGAGGGCGTCTATTGGGTTAGGTTTGGTCAATAATTGGGTCAATATTAACATTCTGTGTAGTTTCGACTTAAAATAGAACTACCCCATTTCTTCACATGGGTGTTCATAAGATGTGACTAAAGTTATTGGGGCTTTTTAAGTGATTTTTGGCAATGAGGGTGGGGACTAATCCTTTAATTTAATTTTTTCAATCTTTCTAACTCAATTTGCAAATGTTGCTGAGGAATTTCTTATACTGGAGCTCTGGCTAACGCTATGTGTATGTATGTTCTTCTGAAAGTTGTAGGTACCATTGATTAAAGAATTCTTTATACAGGTTCACTCACACTTTCCGACAATTTTTATAATAAAAAAAAATACTCTGCTAATATTTACAAAATATACCGTGATTTCTTTACACAAATGGTTAAAAAATATAAAGCATATTTTAGCAAATAACTGAAAACGAATCTGTTGGTATCCTCGATATCCTTATTACTCACAGGGTCATGGTTCGACCCCCGTACATTTATTTATAGCTTCATGAGTATACAAATCATGGGTGACACGGTATATAGTAATGACAAAACCGGTATAGTGTACCGCATGTGGGTTATTGGTGTGCATTGATAAGGTTTCTATTAAATTATGTGGGATGATGCATTGAAATGATAAAATGTTTATTGTAATGATCTTTGTTTGCTAGCTAAATCGGTAATCAAGGTGTTTTGGTACAATGTTTCATGTTTAAAATTACATGACTACAATAGAAGTCACCTCGTCATTGAAGATTGATATATCGTCATTGAGTCGATATTGGCAATTTCTTTATTTCAAGTATTTTTATCATAGTTTGTTCATACAATAGTTAAATAGCAGACGTAAACAACGTTAAGACGTAAACGTTTTTAGGTAGTAATTCAAAACTTAGTTTTATGTAGCTATGTAGTATTGGAATAAAATCATTTCTACCCACGGTTGAACAGGCTACCTAGCGCTTCTTAAGTACTTCTGAGGCCCTGGCTACCCTTTTTTACGGTTAATAGCCTTGAGTTTATGTATGTGATTATGTAACCGTGATAGCTCAATGGGTAGAACAAGGGTTATCATTAGAACACTTACTACTATTAGTAGAACACTGACTAGTTTTCAAATCCCGGATCGGGCCTACACCAATTTGTCTTTTCTAAAGACATACGTGTGGTTAATTTATCATGGTTGTTAACGGTGAGGGAAAACATCGTGAGGAAACCCAAATGGCTGAGTAGTACCTAGACATGTGTCAGTGTATTCGTACAAAACGGCGATAGGCCTGCCCCCTATCACGTGAGTACACTGTTCTTGCAAAACGTGGGTACTCTGAACACCAGGTGACAAAGTTACGTGATGTTCAGAAGTATTAGTACCTCTGCCAACCCCTTCGAGGATTTTCGACGTGAACGTTTATGTTATGTTTATGTATGTATGTTACAATATTTTTCTATTGTTGCTGGCTTAGTCCGGCAGAATTTAACAACTAGAAGTCCATGTCAATTATAATCAACTATATTGGTATGTATCATAAATCATTGTTATAGTAATAAATTGAATTTCCAACACAGGTAATGGACCGCTTTACAAAGTGTCACGCGTACTCAGTTTTATTATAGCGTAATAGCCGTACTCACGTTATTATTTCAGTCTAATGAATTTATATTATTGACTGAGAGAGGATAGCTCATTAAATAAAATATATCATTTTTAATAATTTTGTATTTATTAGAAAACAACCGTGATAGCCCAGTCCAGGGGCCTTGCAAAACGTGGGTAATCTGATCACCAGGTGACAAAGTCACGTGATGTTCAGAAGTATTAGTACCTCTGCCAACCCCTTCGGGGATATTCGGCGTGAACTTTTATGTTATGTTATGTTATGTTATTAGAAAACATCAATATAAATTTAGTATTTATTTAGTAAAATACACTCATATATGTTAAAAGACTATTTATCACTAAACTTCGGAGTTTTCCGACGAGGATTTATAAAATTATACATAGATACATATAATCACAGCTTTCATTCCCCAAAATTTCGCAGCTTCTTTCGGAAGTAGCTTCGGGAGAAGACGGTGAAAAAAATTATTATTGGTGATGGGTCTCTAGACAAAACGCCTAAAACCACATGAAGAATTTAGTTAGTGTTATTCTAAGCGAACGCAAAGTTTTATTTTAAATTATCCATCCAAAAATTCATCAATTTGTTTTTGTGCCTTTCTATCTTACACAAAAACTATTTCAATGAATAACCGTAGCACAAAACGACATAGTCACAGAATAAAGGTCTATAAAATACAACATAAAATGAAACTTAAAAGCGTTCTAGCAACTTCATCAGCGAAATGACATTTGATCTTCATATAATACAGCTGAAAGGATACAAGTGGAGGTCTCCACTTGGTTTCCTTTGAGCTTTCATCTTTTATATTACATTTCTTTTATCATTTTTATGTGTCCACTTTAATTAATTAACGACTTTCATTTAATTTTTTTAGTCTGATATTCTTGACTGGAGATTTTATTAAGTTATAGTTTCAAATATTTAATTTACTAGTTGAATCGGATCAAAAGGTTATTTCAAAGATTTTCACTGGATTTTATTGCGTCGTGCCTTTGCTTAAATATTACTAATATGTGTTGTATTGTAATTACATACGCAATCATACTTACGGAATTAAATCTGAGAAAAGGTAGGCAGAGTTTCAGAATTAAATACCCCTAACTCTTTTAGTAGTTTCGTTTGCAAAATATTTTTAAATAATCAATAGTTAGTAATAAGTATTCAGAAACATCGCCCAACAATATTAGTCACCCACCTTATACGACACCCACGGGACGAAATTGTTTAGAACTATTCTCAGCCGACACCATATAACATTATATTTCGGTAAGAGACGGTGTAGAGCTGTTATAAACTTGGCGCTACAAGATATGACACAAAGACAGAGGTGTTGGAAAAATGCCTATATCAATGCATCCAAAAAGCAGCCCTCAGAGAGGAATGGCGACCAATTGTGCGGCGGGTCACCCACCCAAAATGACGACCACGACCCCTCTGTCAAGAGTGCTACGACCGAGAAGACAAAGTTGAAAAAAATTGAGACTTGAAATACGGTGAGTGGCCGATCGAAATAAGTGTAAGTAAGTAATTTAGCGAATGAAAATTAAATATTTTATCATAATTTGCAGAAAAGTATAAAGTCTTATTCATTGCTTAGATTTTAGCCTTTATTCTCTTGAAATAAGTTCTACATTACAGACAATATGGTGAAGCTCCATTAACCAACTAGTTTGATGAATTAAAAAACTTGTGTGTAATTCAATATTTCCGAGTTCGCGCTCGCTCGTGAAGTTTCGCTGGTCGAAGAAACATTGATGAATGATCTAGTGTAACTAGCTGCTACACTACACTTGTAACACTATAAAGTTCATACTTAAATTGGCAATACAGAAAGTATTTTTTTAAGATTCGTTTATCATATAAATAATGTAATACATTGGTTATAATCACATGACTACGTATACACTGAGATATGTATCTAAGTGATAGATAAATGTTATGATATCATACTTTGCCGTATTTCACTACTGAAAATTTCAAGAATTAAAACGAGCTAAATGCTGTGTTTGTTAGTTACAGCTTTGCGTAGAACTGGACCTTATATATACTAGTGGTCGGCTCCGTCTTCGGATGGGTCGGGTTTAAATCTATACTTATAATAAATCTGTAGAGAGGTCAATTCTGTACATGAAATATATTTTCAAAATAACTATCAGGTGGTGATTAGGGATCGATACTGATGCCAAAAATGCAATCAGTAAAATTTTTGTCTGTCTGTCTGTCTGTCTGTCTGTCTGTCGGTTTGTATGTTCCTTATGGAAACAAAAACTACTCGACGGATTTTAACGAAACTTGGTACAATTATTCTTCATACTCCCGCGCAGGTTTTTGTATATTTTCCAGCAGAGAAATAAAGGGGAATTTTGGGAAAATGGGAGAAGTTACTCCATTGTTTAAGCTTCCGTCGCGTGTGCAGCCTTAATGGTTAAACTTACATAGAAATCATGTATGACGGAAATATTCTTCATAAAATTATCTAAAAAAAATCTTCAACAGTTTATGTCTATCTTTTACGGTTGACTCACAATAACACGTGTAATTCCTGATAGCTTAGCAGTTCGGAACATTCTGATTGTATTTGTTTACTCTTACTCTCACTCATCCCTAATTTAAATAAGGTAACATTATTACCTATTCAATAAAAAAATAATCATAGAAATCTATAGACAAACACCGAAATTATACATAAAATAAGCCATCGTGCCCGTGACCAAAACCGAATCGTTACTAATTTACTTATAAAATACTAGATGGCACCAGTACTTGCATCCTACAACACGTAATGATTGATTTTTTAGATTGTTATAAATACTTCATGGCGTTTTATTCCAAAATTTGCTATTAAACGGAAAAACTGAACCGTTCAAGAAAGCGCATTCAAAATCACCAAACTACACTGTTTAGGGAGTGCTATAAATTTAATAAATTGAAAACATTGCGCTGAATTTCACAATGCTTGAGCAGTGACTGAAGAAAGAAACCTTAGATATTTAAAAAAACAACGCTACCCGTGCGAAGCTGGGACGATCCACTAGTTTTAAATATAAGCGTGATGATAGCTTGCATTTCTTCTGAAGGCTAAAGATTACCATTTGTGAACGGTTTCTTCTAATTTGCGATAGCAGGCTTTACTGAGCTCACCTTATTCTCCAAGCCATATCATAACAATATTATACCATCTATGTACCTTTTATATTACGTGAAGCTCATAAAGAGCATCCACAATTTTAAACTATCGCTTATAGTATCTATTTCTAAGTCTTCGTTGTTAGTCGTCTACTTTAGTAACTCACCGGATCGAGTATCCAATTGAAACTCTCAAAGTTCAAACTGTATATCGCTGAAGATGTGGAAGAGTTACTTACATAGTAATCTTGTGTATAGTTGTTCAGTGAAGAAGCATGAGAGCAGAGTGAATGCAGTAGAGATGAGGTCCCTCAGAAAAATTTGTAATGTTATATTATGTGACCGAGTGAGAAATAGTGTTATTCGTGAAAAGTGTGGTGTGAAAGATGATATTGTAAGAAAGATAGAAAAAGGAATGTTGAGATGATAGAAAATTGGTAAAATTGATCTATAGAGCTAGTGTGGATGGTCATGTTAGTAGAGGACGAACACGGAGAACACACTTGGACCAAATTGAGAGTGTGCTCAAAAAGGCTGGCGTCCGAAGTATGAAGAATAAAATACCATGTATGAAAAGATTGATGGATGTAAACGAAGCTAGAGAGGTTTGTCAGGATCGTACGAAGTGGCGATCAATAGTCTCTGCCTACCCCAATGGGAACTAATGGCGTGAGTATATGTATATGTATGTATGTATGTATGTTGTTCAGTAGAACATCACATGATACCTGGTGTTTTGACCATATCCATTACATTCGAGTGATAGTGGGGAGACCTGTAGCTGTTTTTTTTGCAAATGCACTGTAATATTACTTTATACAGCCATATGGGTTTCCTCGCGTTATTATCCTTCTACGTAATAAGCTTGATAAATTGCAATTGAGAATAGATTCCTGTGTTTCTCTTTTCAAGGAAAAGAAAATTCTTCCACTTCCATGTTTATATATACTCGAAATATGTTTGTTTGTTCATAAAAACTTAGTACCATCCTACAGCAAATTAGCTTTGTATAGGAAAACTCATTTTCTTGGCAATTTCTGTGTACAATAAATAAAGCGTTGAAATGAGGGAGAAGACTTTGTCTAATTTTAAAAGAGATCTATTTAGCTACCTAATAAGCCACTGTTTTTAGTCGGTAAAAGATTTTGTAGATAAATGTGATTTTTGATGATGATGATCAATAACTTTATTTGAGCTGATTAGTGAAATAGCTTTTTGAGTATTTTTAACCGACTTCAAAAAAAGGAGTGTTCTCAATTCGACCGGTATATTTTTTTTTTTTTTTTTTTTTATGTTTGTTCGCCGATTACTTTGCCATTTATGAACCGATTTTGATTATTATTTTTTTATTCGAAAGAAGATACTCCCGGATTGGTACCATGATGAGGATATCAGGGTCTGATGATGGGATCCTGGAGAAATCGAGGGGAACCCTCAAATTTTATAGGCAAATGTACCGCGTTTTACATATTTTCTGAACTTATATTGGCATTTGCTTCTGAAAATCATATTGTTATGCTGCTGAGCTGATGATAGAAGGTGTGGATCCTCAATCACTAGGTATTAGGAAACAGTTCTTTCCACATTCTATATAGATTTATACTCCTCTTCGTAGCTTTTATGAAGAGAAGTACAGGTTCACTAAACATTTCTTTTGTTATGTTATTGTTACCGAGAAAGTACCATGAGACCAGGATCTGATGATGGCATCCCAGGAAATCGAGGGGACTGTCGAAACTCACAATTATGTGACAGTGTATTTGTTCAAAACGCCGATAGGTCTGCCCTTTATAACGTGAGAACACTGCCTAATAAATCGTGGGTACTCTGAACAACAGGTGACAATGTCACGTGATATTCAGAAGTATTACTACCTCTGCTAACCCCTTCAGGGATATTCGGCGTGAGCGTTTGAGTCTTTCTTGAGATGTAGAATTGAAGACCATCGCCTTTCGAAGGATTTTAAGAACAATGTAAGGTTACATATGGTTGAGCCTATTTAATATCGTACTATAATAGAAATACCGGAAATACGAAGAATAATACAGTAACTGTCGCTTCCTCATCCGAGAGGCATCTTTGCCAGGTCTACCCATCTCTAAAACTCGTAAAATAAAATATTTTTTAACAAAAAGAAAACCGACTTCATAGAAAAACAACCGAAAATAAACAATCTAGTACTAAAAAGTACGAAATAAGTTTTTTTAATTGAATATGAGTACTGTGATTGATACCTTAGCAATTTCTTTATTCCACACGCGTCAGTTCAACCTACCTAAATATTACAATTCTCTTAAATTAATTTTTGAGTCGGTGCCAGACAAACAAAAATAAATTCACCCTGCTATCTATCTCTGATTATTACAATCTAAACAATATATATCTATCGCCTAACGTTTTAAATGATAATACGTACAAAAATCAATTTACCCTACAACTACAAGGTACCCTACATTTTACATGTATATGAAGTGCGAAATACACACTTCTTATTATCAATTATCATCGAGGCTGGCACCGGCTCACAAATTAATTTAAGAGAATTGTAATATTTAGGTAGGTTGAACTGACGCGTGTGGAATAAAGAAATTGCTAAGGTATCAATCACAGTACTCATATTCAATTAAAAAAACTTATTTCGTACTTTTTAGTACTAGATTGTTTATTTTCGGTTGTTTTTCTATGAAGTCGGTTTTCTTTTTGTTAAAAAATATTTTTTTAAACTTATTTTATTTTCATGCATGACTAATTAACCAAAAAATAATTGTACTAAATAATTGAAAACAGTAGTCTTAGTTAAGTAATGTGTAATCTAATTGTAATTATTTTTTATTTGTTCCATTAATTTGATTTTGTGAATGATTAAATTTAGTGATACTATTATTTTAATCTATAGTTCTATTAGTATTTTTACAATTATTTCATTAGAAAACAAACAAATTATGATTTGTAGTTCACAAATTTAAATAATAAAGTAATTTAGCAACCGTGATAGCCCAGTGGGTAGAACACTCGGTTATCGTGCAAACGACTAGTGTTCAAATCCTGGGTCGGGCCTACACCAATTCGTCGTTTCTAAAGAGATATGTGTGGTTAATTTATCATGGTTGTTAACGGTGAGGGAAAACATCGTGAGGAAACCCACATGGCTGAGTTGTACTTAGTCATGTGACAGTGTATTCGTACAAAACGGCGATAGGCCTGCCCCCTATCACGTGATTACACTGTCCATGCAAAACGTGGGTACTCTAAACACCAGGTGACAAAGTCACGTGATGTTCAGAAGTATTAGTACCTCTGCCAACCCCTTCGGGGATATTCGGCGTGAACGTTTATGTTTATGTTATGTTATGTTTAATTTATATAAACATAACTAAACTTCAGACGCCTTCAAAGGCAAAATATAGAAATGGACAGAAATCATCTCGTAACCATCTTTTATGTACCTATATTTCCTGAAGAAATAAATCATTTCATTTCATTTGAGACTGCAATCTAAAAGTTTACTTGTGAGTTGTGGAATTGTAATATTACAGACTAGTGATCTACCCGGTTTTGCACGTGTAGTATTATTTTCACTGACATATTCAATATTCTCACTATTCACCGCTTATGATAGTCAGCATTATGTTACATTACAGCCTATGTTTCTTCTGAACGTGTATCTTTTAAAAGGCATTTTCAAATCAAGCAGTTTCGGAGCTTTTTATTATGAACATACACAAAAACAAATCTGCTCGCTTAATAATTTTATCAGTACATAATAACATAACATAACATAAACGTTCACGCCGTTTATCCCCGAAGGGGTTGGCAGAGGTACCAATACATCTGAACTCACATGGCAAGCGCCATCTAGTTTTCAGAGAAGGTACCCACGTTTTGCATGGACAGTGTACTTCACGTGACAGGGGGCAGGCCTATCGCCGTTTTGTACGAATACACTGTCACATGACTAAGTACAACTCAGCCATGTGGGTTTCCTCACGATGTTTTCCCTCACCGTTAACAACCATGATAAATTAACTACACATATGACTTTAGAAAAGACAAATTGGTGTAGGCCCGTCCCAGGATTGGAACTCACGCCCTTCTGTTTTCGGGCGGGTGTTCTACCCACTGGACTATCATGTCGCACACCTATTAGTCACCTAGTAGTATATATATCAGTACCTACTGGTATTAGTATAGAAGTAAAGATATACTAATGTTATCACAGCTCATAAATTCTAAGCGTACCATTTTATAAGTGGCTAAAAATCGCAGTGTTGCGCCATAAAGCAAAGTTATTTAATAGCTCTACTATATGTTAACAAATACCAAACCCTTTTGCCCAATTATAATTTGACACCTGTTACTTTACTCGTACTTCTTACATTAAAATCTATTACATCAGTGACCTCGGTTTTTACATTCGTACAAATTTTGTAACTTAGCTGATGCACAAAAAATATTTTATATTTCAATAATATAACATTGATAACACACATGATAACTGTAATATATTTAACTTAAATATTTGTTTCGAGATGGATGTTAGTCTTGTGTTAATAAGGATAAAGAGTTGTTCTTATCCAGAAAAGTTCTTTTGTCGGCTTAATGTTACCAACCAACCTTGATTACCAATTACGTTCAGCACTTTTCAACGCCCCACTGACCTGACTGAACCTATCCTGAAGAAATTTAGGAGATATGCAAAGTAACTTATCATATAATTGCTAACATAATATTTTGTCACATTATTTAATATCATGCTACATAGACTACTTATCTACTTAGCATGATTTAATATTATGATATGGCTTGGAGAATAAGGAGCTTTATAAAGCCTCCAATCGTACAAAGTAACAATCGATAGTCTCTGCCTACCCCAACGGAAACTGATGGCTAGAGCATACGTATGTATGAATTCAAATGAAACTCTATTGGAATTACATCTGTGAATACATGTTCATATGCACCCAGATATTTGCCTTACTTTGTACTAAGTGCACACTGAACGTGAGCGTTTATAACTAGAGCCACACCTAATAACCAAAGTTAACACGTAAACGCGTGAACACATAACACGGCACCAAAGTTTGCCTCATATTCCTTTAGTTCGATACTTGTTATAATAAGTTTATTTAGTTTTATAGTTCGGTATCCACAGGTTCAATTTGCCGGGCGAAGGATCAAAGAGAGCTTGGATGCTTGCTTAATGTCACGAGAGTTCAGGAAAACTGTTGCTTCTGATAGAGTCGGCTAAAGTTTCAGGTTATTTTAATTACTAGAAATGCTTTGATACTAATCTGTAGTTTAATTAGAGTTCTAGGTGGAACAGTTTTGAATATGTTTATGTAATATGATTAAAGTTTTCAACGAGAGTGTTATCTAAAATCGTTTAATTATTAGAACGGTAATATGTTAAGTGGAGGCTTATGTCCAGCAGTGAACGTCTATTGGCTGATGATGATGAATATGTAAAGATATGGGTTCACAAATTAGCTCCAAAATAACTACAGTTATGGGCTATGCAGTTCTCACTCGGTAATATTTCTATACTTTTCTTTTTTTTCTATTGTCGTTCCACAGACTCTTAAGAGTAGAAAATCTAATCATTTTCAGTTTTGTACATACATATAATATACTCACGGCTATAAATCCCTAGAAAAGGTAGCCAGAGCCTCAGAATCAGAAAATTCCTCAGCCACTTTTGGAAGTTAAGTGGGGAAAATATGGCAAAATATAGGTTGTTGGTGATGTGTCTCCAACAACATCGCCCTAAAAGCCCCAATACCCTTAGTGGCCTTTTACGTACACCCACGGGAAGAAATGGGGTAGTGCTATTCTAAGCCGACACTACACATCTAAAAAAGCAAAGTCTGTAAATTAATACATAAATAAACAATAAATAAATATATTAATAGAAAATTATTGACCCTATTTCCGATTCACAACCGTAAATGTTTTATATTTTGTCGTGAGGCTGATCAGGTCTGTGGCCATTGTGGGGAGACTGGACACTCTATCAAAGAGTGTATTAAAAAATCTCAGGAACCAACCTGTGCCACCTGCAAGCGTTTTAAAAAAACAAGTAACCATCCTACAGGAGACCCTGAATGCCCAGCTAGGAAGAATGCAGAATTGAGGTACATAAATTCTATTAACTATGAAGGCGCCTAAGAGCGCCCGTATCTTCATATTATCTATAAGCACTTATTGATTAAGTTTCTTTTCACATTTTTTTACTTCTTTTTTACATTTATTTTTAAACGTACTCTTTAGTTTATATATCAATGACACATCAATTATCTATGACTTAGACAATATAAAATTTGGTGAATCTCGCTCGTGTGATGTTGAATTGTGTAGCCAATTAATTTGTAATGAGAAAGGTACTCTTAAAATCTTAACCCAAAACATTCGTAGTATTCACAAAAACTTCGATGATTTTCTAATATTATTAACTCGATTTAATGTTCCTTTAGATATAATTATTTTGACTGAATGTTGGTTACAAAACCGAGCACATAGTTTACCCACCCTCACAGGGTACAAATTACACAGCTCAACTAAACTACATAACCAAAATGATGGCATTATAATATATGTACGAGATACGTTAATCTTTACCATAGAAGAAATTTGTGTTAATGAAAGTAATTGTCTAGGACTGATAAGTAAGGACTTAGTCATATTATCTTTTTACCGCTCTCCATCTTTTCGCAAACTTGATAATTTTTTACAATCCTTGAACAGTATACTACATGCTTTCGCCTCTACAAAAAACATAGTTTTAACTGGAGACTTGAATATTGACATTATAACAGAAAGCAACGATTCATCTATCCAGGAATACTTAAACATATGTGCTTTTCATGGAATATCACCCGCCCATACCTTTCCCACTCACAACAGCGGATCCTGTTTAGATCATATTATGATAAAAACTAATTACCTGACACATACATTTGTTACTAACTCGACTATTACCGATCATCGCGCCGTGCTATTGACATTGAATTTAAAGCTGACTCATAACAAATGCCGCCGCAGCTATTCTAGTGTTAACATGCAAAACGTAAGACGTGATTTAATTCAAATAGATTTCAGCACGGTTTGTAATAATACTGACGTAAACTTTTCTATGAATTACGTGACTAACTGTGTTCAAAATGCAATTGCGAAAAATACAAGCACGTTTCGTCAAAGCAGGAAGTACCAAATAATAAAACCTTGGATAACTCCTGGCTTAATCAGATGCATAAAACATAGAGATAAGTTGCACAAAAGGTATATGCTTGAGCCTACTAACAATACTATTACTCTTATTTACAAACGATATCGCAATTTTTGCAATAAAATTTTGAAAAACGTAAAATGTGAGTACCAGAAAAAAGAACTTCAATCTGCGGGAAGTAACAACAAATTAATTTGGAATTAAATTAAAAAAAAGACCTGCACGAAAAAACATAATGATATCCCTAACGAACTATTCAAACTAAGGTCAACTCCCACACAGTCAGCGGAATTCATAAATAACTTTTTCATTAACATTGGTAAGAATTTATCTGAACAGGCAAATTTTGAAAAATACTATCAAGCTAATTCTAAACACCCTTCAAGGCTTAAATCATTTGTTATGATCGATCCAGACGTCTCTGAAGTAGAGGGTATTATAAATAACTTAAAAAGTAATAGTGCCCCCGGATGGGATAACATCTCATGTAAAGTTTTGAAATTTTGTAAGGATATACTAGCCCCTCCGTTAACCCTCATATTTCAAAATTGTTTGTCTCAAGGTATATTCCCCGAGTCATTAAAAAAAGCTGTGGTTATTCCGATTTATAAATCGGGGGATAAAAACCAACCAAATAATTACAGACCGATTTCTCTACTTCCCACTTTCTCTAAAATTTTGGAAAAAATAATGAACAGTAGGTTAATAAAATATTTAGATGAAATATCCTTTCTCTCAAGTTGCCAGTTTGGTTTCCGTGAAAAGTTATCAACTGATGACGCAGTCCATTGCCTTACAAATGAAATTGTGCAAAATTTGGACAAAGGTATGCATGTTATAGGGATTTTTCTCGACCTCAAAAAGGCCTTTGATACAATTTCAATTCCAATTTTATTGCAAAAATTAGAAAATATCGGCATTCGGGATACTCAGTTAAAATTATTTGAAAGTTATCTTAGTAATAGACTTCAGTGCCTAAAAATTGGAGACAATTATAGCACATTTTTAAAAAACCACCCCTTTGGCGTCCCTCAGGGTAGTATCTTAGGACCCAGCCTATTTTTGATTTATATTAATGAGCTATGTAATCTCCAACTTAATAACGGCACCATAGTTTCATATGCAGATGACACAGCCTTACTTTTTTCTGCAAAAACAATAGACGAAGCTTATAAATTCGCTCAATCTGGCTTTAGTATTGTGAATGACTGGCTTTTTAATAATTTTCTGTCCTTGAATACTGATAAAACTATGTATATGATTTTCGCAAGGAACACTTCTACACCATTACTCAATAACACCCCGCTTTATGCACATCACCGCACTTGCACTGATAGCGCACCATGCCTATGCTCAACTATCTCCAAAGCAATGAACATCAAATATCTTGGAATTACTCTCGACGTTACTTTAACTTTTAAGGTCCATATTAATGCACTCTGTAATAGAATTAGAAAACTTATAGTAATATTTAAAAAGTTGAGACACATATGTGACTACGCTTTAATAAAGCAAATCTATCAAGCGCTTGGTCAATCCTTACTGACTTATTGCATAAAATCTTGGGGAGGTGCTGGCATAACCACTATGTTAAAACTGGAACGAGCTCAAAGAGCGCTACTTAAAGTAGCTACTGCGCGCCCTTTCTATTTCCCTACTACCGAACTATATAAACAATGCAAAGTGCTAACTGTGCGCCAGCTCTTTATTCTATTCACTGTTCTAAAACAGCATGCTAGCTTATACTTCAACCCTGATACACTAAACAAGAGGCGAAAGGATATAGTATGTTTGAATACCTATAGTGCAAAATTTTCCATTACAAATAGATTCTTTATATTTTTAGGACCATACTTATATAATAAAATTAATAGATTACTAGAATTATATAACTCAAACAACTTTGAATGCAAGAAAAAACTTCAATCGTGGCTATTAAATCTTACATACACGGAATCAGAGGAATTGCTTAATATAATAAGTTAATATAAGATGTTTTTATTTATTTTTTTATCATAATAATACAATTAGTTAGATACAATCGATTTCTGATAATAATTTATACACTACTTACCAATACCATTATATGAAAACTGATAGTTTAAGCCTTTTTTTGTTTATTGTTGCCTGAAATACAGGTAAATTACCTAGCTCAGGAACAGGAAAATGTTATATTTTGTACTTAAAATAATTAACTAGGTTAAGAAGAATATTGTGTACTTTTGAAAACTGAATAAATTTTTTATTATTTATTTTTTTATATTAAAACTATTGATTCACTTGTCCTTCAATTCAAAGAGTAGACCGCCTAAAGCCGTAACCCTTTACTAATGATGAAATAGATATTCATTGAACTTTGGACCTGATTATCCACTCGACTTGAAGAGAGCCACGGCAATCTGACAATCTTACTGTTATAAATATTTTGCCATGTATTTATGGCTTAAGATAGAACTGCTCTATCTCTTTTAACCCTAATCATATAATTGGAAGCTACTTTAATATTTTTACAACTCACTATAATAACTGATTACTTTACCTATACTATTTTACCTATAAATTATAAATTTATCATGGTTGTTAACGGTGAGGGAAAACATCGTGAGGAAACCCACATGGCTGAGTTGTACTTAGTCATGTGACAGTGTATTCGTACAAAACGGCGATAGGGCTGCCCCCTATCACGTGAGTACACTGTCTAAGCAAAACGTGGGTACCTTCTCTGGACACTAGATGGCGCTGCCATGTGAGTTCAGTTCTACAGAATTAGGTTTAGGGGGTTAAAAATAATTGTGAATCAGTTAATTGTGGGCGGTTTCACATCATATCGCCCACAAATCTCAAACTGTCTACGACGACACCCACTGTAAACGGTTAACTGCGTTTTACGGATACAATTTTGTGATGAAATCCACAAATTGAACAAGGATTCTTTTTGTTCTTCTTAATTTAAATACGAACTGACTTAATGGTGACTTTTGGATTGAATAATTATAATAGCTATTTATTTATACAATTTGTAAGGATCTAAGGTGCCGTGTAGTGTCGGCACTACCCCATTTCTACCCGTGGGTGATAGAAAGAGGCGACTAAGGGTATAGGGGCTTTTTAAGTGATTTTTGGGCGATTTGGTTGGAGACCCGTCACCAAAAACATTTATTATTACCAATCAACTTCCAAAAGTGGCTGAGGAATTTTTCATTCCTAAGCTCTGGCTACCCCGTTACGGGATTTATAGTCGTGAGTATATGTATGTATGTATGTATGTAAGGATCTTACAAAATGGCAATCGATAGTCTCTTCTTAACTCAAGTGGGAATAAAAGGCGAAAGTAAAAGTAAGTGAGTAGTTACCAATTCTTCCGTTTCATCGTCATTCCTTTTCTTTCTGTGGGTATCGTAAGAGGTTATTCAGAGTATTAGCGCATTTTTGAGATTTTTGGGTAATGTGGCTTGACACCCATCATCCAGAAGGGCAAGCACGAGCGCTATTTTATCGCCACGATAACGGTTAGAATGAGATGGCAGTATACGATACTAAGTAAGTGCGTAAGAGATGGCTGCTTTTTCCCACGCGATAACTAGTTTAGACACCGCTCGTACTAGCCGGGCTGAAGTTGTTAAGGAATATCAGATTCTAAAACTCTGGCCATCCCTTTTGAGATTTACAGCCGGGAATATATGCATGTTATACGATAAATATAAATGTGTGTCAAAGTTAGAAATGTCTAATCTTAAACCAGTTGAAACCAACAGTTTTCAGCAAAAAAGCCATTAAGCCAAAGCTGGAGCGTTGCAGCAAAACAATCTGTAACGAAGCTCTTACAAACCGGATGCAACACGGGAATTAAAAAATAAAAGGGAGATACATTTCAATGAGTGTATCCCGTCGAGCTGATAGAACGCTGGATATATTCGCGTTTCATCATGGCTCTCAATGTTTTCTATAGATATCTATATAGTATAGAAGCAGTATATTTAAATCCTAATTATTTAAGTGCAAATAAATTAAGTGCATGCTGCTGTTCTAGTTCTGGTTGTAGAAGAAAAAGCATGAGAGCAGATAGAATTCAGTACAAATGAGGTCTCTTAGAAAAAAAAATGTTATGTGAAAGAGTGAAAATTAATTTAATATTATCCAATAATCAATATATTAATAACAAATAAGCATGAAGCT
The DNA here is from genome assembly GCA_963576735.1 of Bedellia somnulentella. Lineage (NCBI taxonomy): Eukaryota > Metazoa > Arthropoda > Insecta > Lepidoptera > Bedelliidae > Bedellia > Bedellia somnulentella. The sequence continues at coordinate 4,973,476 of OY755177.1, forward strand.
AAGGTTGGATGTTTTGTACGTTTCAGAAGATAATGGAATTTGTTGGAAAACTAAGCGTAAGTAAATAGAAAGAGACATAACACCCGAACCAAATATCTGGAACACAACGCCATAAATCACTCGAAAGCCTTAGCACACCCTATATGCGTTCATAAAGGTGTCTTTTGGCTTTAAGAATTTTAGAGTTATGGCAGAGTGTAGTAATAAAAAGAAAAAGTTAGACAAAGGTAGTGAGATTTTTTTACGTAGCGTATCTCTCTTGTAAGCTATCAGAAAATAGTTTAAGACATCTAAAAATTCTTTGGAAAATGTTTGAATAACATTTGAATAACGGCAAAGTTTTTATTGAAAGCGAATTTACGTCCACTCGTGGACTTACCCGAATAAACTCTAAAATGACCAGTAAAGTATTATTTTTATCCAACGGTTTACCACTAACTTTACTCCTATTCCTATTGAACTTTGGAGACTCTACACTCGAAGTTTTTGACTGGCACAAACCATAATGTAGTAGAACGAATAAATATCGTGCATATTTTAAGTAAAAACTATTTTATCTAATATTACAAACAAATATATTTTTTATAGAGTAAGGATATATAAACAACATGCAAAAATAAATAAAGGATAAATAACACGTGGATCATGGACAAAAACATTTAAAAAAAAACACGCTAAAATTTTAGAATATATTGATAAATAGTTCAAGTTTCAGATGTTCAAAATTTATTATTATCCTCCCACCACATAAATTGCTCTATACCTCTTAATTTAAGTGCTCTTTAGGTTAAGAATTATTCATCATTCATTCAACAAAGTTTCAAAGTTCACTCTTTCGGTGGCCATTGAGAAATCACCACATTTGGCAGACACGCCTCTCTGGAGATGAATATTTTCGCTGTAATGAAGCCGCGGAGCGTAAAGTATATTTTTCAAAAAAACAAAGGAAATGTATGGAAATGAGCTAGTGAAAAGCTCAACTATGTCTGCAGTCGAGTCCTTTTGGTTAATTTTTTGACATTAAATTACGACTAGGACTTTTACAAGGTTCTAGGAATATAATAGAAAATGAGTCATAAAATTTTCATAGTTCATAGTAATGTCCTACGGTATTTTACTCTGGGGCAGAGCAGCTAATGTTGGTTCCATATTTATTCTCCAAAAGAGAGCAATACGAGTAATTAAATATCTACAATTAAAGAAATTTGATACGTTAATATTTCCTATATAGGCATTTTTGTTAACATCGTTATTAAATAAAAGTTTTTTTATAATAATATTTCAGTAAAAATGCTGAAGATTTCAATATTAGGTAATACTATAAGGAAGGTTAACGAATTTTTTAAATGGAATTTTTCGTAGCGCCAATGAAAAATACTTTTTCATGTCCAAACGTTGGGCTAAATATTTACTTATTAAAAATGGTATTGCTCTCTGAGAAATGAAAAATAATGCAAGAAAGAAAACGGCCTATTACAAAAATGAAACCAGGTTTTTGGCTCGAGACAAATTCGCGCGCTTACTTTTTCCAGAGGAATCATGCATTTAAGGATTGTAAAAACTTAATGTACTACGCTTAAACATCCTAAATGATACTGTTGTTGTTTATCTATAAAACCTTACTAGTTAAACACAAAATAAGTTTAAAAACATTATAGCAAGTAAGATAACAAGTTTTAATTCAATTTGCAGTAACAGCGTTACATGCCGCAAGCAACGAGCAGCGTGCTGTGTAAGGCGAGCGTGACGTCACAATTACGTCGACGCTTGTCGCGACGCAAATATGCAACTACCCGTAATATCTACGGAACATTTTGGTTTTAGAAATTTTATGTTATGAACTTACGTGATCATTTTATTTCATATTACGTACTTATAGTGACCAATAATAAATTCCCTCACTGTTTGAAAGCTGAGTGGAGGAATAGATAGTGAAATAGCGGATCACTAAGACAGAATCCAATAAATATAAATTATTATTTGTCAACATTTTTTATTTTAATGTTTGGTTTTCCTTGTTTGACTTAAAATTAAAAGAGTAGCGATGACTTATAAGCGTTATTCATAGATTAGAAAACGTTAGGTAGGTTATTTACGAGGAAATCGGTGCTTACGAGTGGCACCGATTGCGGCAGATGAACGTGTGGGAGTCATGTTAGAGCGCACACTACTGCGGACTCAAACGCACATAGCAGCGTCTCACTCATATTCCTACATCGCGGAGTGTAAATGTTTTTCGAGTTAAGCATAGATACAAATTATAAGTTGGTACACAGCAGGGTGTACTGGCCAGTATATCTTTGCTGTTTCTACAGTGGTGACCCCTCGATAAGAACACACGCTTCTTTCTACTACATTTCTCGATCTACCCGCAACTTCTATTCCTCGCTTACCTCACCACACCACTCATTCAGCATAGCATCTACAGGCATGCAATCACCGGCCTCATTGCACACACTGAATTTGGTAATTGGTAATAGGTACCTCCTAGCTTTGATATCGTCATATCGACTAGGAGGGGAGTACTGTGGGAGTCATGTTAGAGCGCACACTACTGCGGACTCAAACGCACATAGCAGCGTCTCACTCATATTCCTACATCGCGGAGTGTAAATGTTTTTCGAGTTAAGCATAGATACAAATTATAAGTTGGTACACAGCAGGGTGTACTGGCCAGTATATCTTTGCTGTTTCCACAAACGCACACCACTCGAAATATGCGCAAACAACACACACACCAAGAAATACATTTGAAATATAAGCGAGATAGCACATCTTAAAGCAAGCGCTAAAAAGAGATAAATATATTTTCTCTGTACCGTCGTGAAATATGACACTAAGACGACCGTTTGACAAAGAATAATTAAGACCCATACGCACGATTTATTATAAATTATAATTAAAACGTTGTAAATTTATAATACTTACGAATGATAAGTAATCTCATAATTTTAGTAGTTTTTCTACTATAGTTTGTGCAAAATCTCATCACACACGACGGCATTCTCGATTATTTTGATGAGCGAACACGCCAAAACAGGTGAACGATTGCGACGGCAGCTAGTGCGCGACTGAAGTCAGATGAGCCATTTAGCCTGTCTTTTAAGTGCCACTTATGAGCGCGCATGACTTATCTACGGTTTTTATTGGTACATCTATGGCGTTATTATAAGACAAAGCTAAGTTTCACACTGTTTACAATAAGTGTTCCACCAACTACACTGTATTTTAAGTCTTGTCTTGATATTATACATTGATGTATGCACAAAAGGGCGATCGATAGAGTCTGCTAACCTCAATGGTAGCTAATGGTGTAAGTATTGTATTGTATTATAAATAACAAATTATATTATAAACTAGTTGTATTGCTTCAATTGATGATATTATGACTAATAATGTAGTAATAATGTATGATTGTTAAACCTTCGGGGATAAACGGCGTGAACGTTTATGTTATGTTATGTTAATAAGTACTTGCACAATTTTTCGTATTTTTTAGATTTATATTTGATCAAACCTAGGAAGTAAAAACTTATGTAAATGCACCCGAAGGTGTCAAAGTATTGGAGTAGCTAGAAAACTAAAATATATTTTACTAATTTTGCCCCTCAATACTTCGTAGTCCACGAATTTTGAGCACAAATATTCCCGTCACGGGATGTTAAAGTTAAATGAGAGATAAACTTGGGTTTTAACCTATTAGTTTCTATCACAGTCTCGCAATTATTCATCATCGGTCATTGACCCCGGTTGCCTTGTCATTACTTTAAGCTGATTTCGCTTATCTTCTTTATTTAGTAAAAAAGGATTAGACTGTAGGGCAAAGATAAACATTTCTTTACCCTTTTAATTCCGACATCTCTTGTCGATCCGTAGGTTGCGGGTTCGCATAGGGAAGCATAAATGATTGTTTCATAGTCTTGGATGTTATTTATGTGTATTATATCATGTTAAATATATTGTTGAGTTGGTATCCCATAATACAAGTTCTACTTAGTTTGGGGCTAACATGACCGGTCTATTATTATGTCCGTATATATATAAATATAATTTCATAATTCAATAATAAAATACGTACTAGATTACCTACCAACAAATACATACATATATTCAAGAAATTTAATCCCAAAAAAGGTACCTAACCAGAACTTCAGTCAAAAAATTATTATTGGCAAAAGTGCAGTCATTTAAGAGTTTTATGGTTTTTTGACGCTACTATAAGAAACCTTTAAGAAACACAATATATATTTTGTTCTTTATGTTAATCCAGTTGTAGTGCAGAAAATATACCATATTTCAAATTTGGTCACGATCTGTCCGGTTGTTTTTCGTGGAGATATAGACATATTTATAGAAATTAGCAAATTTCAGTGATTAGAAAAAAACTAGTACAGTTATGACCCCAATATTTAGTTTTATTATAATGATAACTTTTTTTTTCTAATTCAGTCTTTAATCATTTATACATTATACATACTCACAACCATAAATCCCAAAAAGGGGTAGCCTTTAGAGCCGAAAAACTCCCCAGCCACATTTGGAAGTTGATAGTGGACAAGATGGTTGAAATAAAGTATCATTGGTGATGGGTCTCCAACCGCATCGCCCAAAAACCACTTGAAAAAGCCCTTAGTCGCCTCATTCGACACTTGTGGGTAGAAAGGGGTAGTGACATTCCAAGCCGGCATTAAACGGCAATTTATACATTATATCATATTGGAATCTGCTTAAAATAACCAATCTTCTACTAAAGCAATAAAATATTTTATGTGAAGAAAACTGCTTCGGACACGGCTGAGCTAATAAGTCTTTATCAAAGCCGACAACAAGTCTAAGTGCTTATGAATCTCATGAATCTGGACGAGCTTTTCAATTTACTCAATAAAATACTATCGTATAAAGCTTCATCCGAGGCTGTTGGGAAATAGTGGCGAGCTACTTATAATGTTATTGTTTATTTAATGTATTAATGTTACTTTGTCTTCTTGTTATTGAAATAAAAATGAATTGCTCTTTTCGAGTAAGGTTTTATCGAATATACTATTGCAGATAAACTTAATCTCTCGTAACCACACAAATATCATCCACTTATTTATAACTTCATGCCTGTATTTTGTATGGGTGGGTTTTTTATGGTTATTTTGATGGGTCAATTCGGGAAAGTCCGACACAAATCTGGAATAAATAATACTTACGAAGTATTATGTTTTCAAGATCTCACAATTCCACTACACATCGACTGACATAATGAAAATGTTTCGTGGAAACACGCAAAAAATATATTGTAGAAGTTAACATACAATAGGCGGAGTTCGCTAGTCGTAAAGTGAAAGTCCGGTAAGGTTTAAGATAAAGCAAGCATTCTAAGGAAAACCATGTTTAAATGTATTAGACTACAGGCCCATGCTGAAAATTGATGGGTCATTTGAACCACCAGGTGACCTATGTAGAACGATATAAGAGCATTAAATAATAAGATTCAGCACTGTGCCGTCACTTGTAAGCTGTCCAGCTGAGTGCAGGTGAGAATTCGAAAGTACAGGTAGAGTGGGTACATTTTGGTCACATATTTTTGTACGGCATTCTTATCTTCGATAGATCCATTAAAAATAATAAGAAAACGCGCAGTGCCGTAAAAAAATGGTGCGCCACAAAGTCGGATTTTTATTTTTATTTTCCAACAATTACCGGGGTAAATTTGGTCATTTGATTTTGTACGGCATCTGTGTCATACTATTTCAATACTGCTCCTAATCCATTATTCCGCAACGCCGTACAAAAATCATGCGACAAGGGGAAACAATCGAAGGTTGCAATCCCCTCTCTTTCCGTAGTCCAGGGGGTGATTTGAAAAAGTACGGCTTCGGTTCCAAAACATTATCTAGCACTCAAAAGTACTATTAAAATTAATGCCGTCAAAAAATGATTGTTCCATTGAATGTATATCAATAATCATCTTAATTCCATCGTATCCTTGATTTATAGAGCTGTGAAGTCATTTGATCCTGTACGGGAACTTTTTTTTTAACATGATATTGTAAAATACAATTGTTATATAGTATTGCCGTTCAAAAGAAACCGTTCAAAAAATTTTATAGAGAAATGCAAAAACTGAAATTTTGCAAATTATTGTAAAAGTTTAAATATCATAGATTAATTAAAAACAGCAGTTTTCTACATTTTATCCCTTGTTTTAAATAGTATTAACATAGATAAATTAGGAAAAAATGATGCCGTACATTTTTATGCAGACCAAGTGATGCTACAATTTTAAGGGTACTTTATGGCCATCTGATACAGTACGGCATTAACATTTGAAGAGAACAATTGATAATATGATAAAATCACTATGACGTCTAACTGAACTGAAACGGTGTGTATATTATGTCCAAGTATTGAAACTGTTAATCCCCGTATCAACAGTTTTATATACTTTTTGGTTTAATATATAATTCAAACATTATTGATACAGACATATAATTGATTTGTTTCAATGTAATGATGTGAATAAATAAAACAATCATTTTTTTAAAAATCGATAAATTGAATGATGATAATATAATTTTTCTTTCAATTATTCAGTATCGGAATCAGTTGCTGAGTTGTCTTCATCGACGTCCAAATTATCTTCTATATTATTTTCTGAAACATAAATATGTCTTTGTCAAAATCAAAATCGTACGTACAAATTTAAGATGTAAAGATTTATTTATTTATTTATTTACCAATGACGTCATCATCTTCTTCGCCTGATTCCTGATCCGCCTGATCCGGTTCCGTTATGTCACAGACTTTTTGGGGGCATTCCTCGCCGTGAAACTAATCGAAATCATATCGACTGTCATTAACAACCCATCCATAGTTTATTGGAAACAACGTCGACGGAACTTGTTTGTAGGCATTACACCAAATCTGTGTTATGTAGGTACTTCTCTTGAGATGTTGCTCCAACTCTCGGAAACAAGGGGGAAACGACGTTGCTTCCAATTTCATAGCTGATTTTTTGAAAGCTTCATTACTACTTTTCGGCGTATAAATCCTTTCAAATATGATACACCTTGTTTCGTTGACTGTCTAAAACTATCTAAATGCCGTAAAAAAAAACAACACCTTACATTTCGTTACATGGATTTTTCCTTTTTGATTTTCTCTTTTCAGCATTTTTCCCCCTTTGAACCAACGAAAATGTACGGCACATGAAAAAATATTATCTATGCATAAAATACTTTGAAAATAAATTTATTTCATGTTGTGTCAAATCACCCCCTGGACTACGGAAAGAGAGGGGATTGCAACCTTCGATTGTTTCCCCTTGTCGCATGATTTTTGTACGGCGTTGCGGAATAATGGATTAGGAGCAGTATTGAAATAGTATGACACAGATGCCGTACAAAATCAAATGACCAAATTTACCCCGGTAATTGTTGGAAAATAAAAATAAAAATCCGACTTTGTGGCGCACCATTTTTTTACGGCACTGCGCGTTTTCTTATTATTTTTAATGGATCTATCGAAGATAAGAATGCCGTACAAAAATATGTGACCAAAATGTACCCACTCTACCTGTACTTTCGAATTCTCACCTGCACTCAGTTGGACAGCTTACAAGTGACGGCACAGTGCTGAATCTTATTATTTAATGCTCTTATATCGTTCTACATACGTCACCTGGTGGTTCAAATGACCCATCAATTTTTCAGCATGGGCCTGTAGTCTATATCTATACATATAGGACTGCTTCCATGGCCCATTAGAGCTTCTGGTTCTTGACCCTGAGGTCATGGGTTTGGTTCAATAATTTCAATTCCTGAGAAATCAATAAAGAATATTGCATTTTAAACCACAAAATCATCTGAAAAAGTCATTATCAGTGTCTCTGACCTAACGTTAAGCCGTTGTTGGTCCCGGCTAACGCTGATATTACACAATCGTCAAGGTAAGCAATACAGCACTGCGTTAGACCAGTATGGTGGACTATGGCTAAATAAGTAGGTACTCAGGGGAGGCTCGAGCTTTTAAGGTGACGACATAAATGCGCTATGATTAGAACCTCTTTAAGTTGTGATATAAAAGTTGCATCTGATGTATTTGACTCAAACAATCCGTATTAGTTGAAGGTTGTAACTATTTTTCTTCGTATCATGCGAGTTTGTTAATATTTTGTTCTAAAGATTGTTATTTACTTTTAACAAGTATCAGTACAGTATTTTAAAGGTAACAAAACAAAATCTCTAGTACTCCTAGGCACTGCAAGAAATTACATCTTTTCCTCGTTAAAAGAATAGCTCCTCTAATAAGATATGTTTGCTGAACACTTCAGTAAACGGAGCCTTTTACTGAAAAGCATCTTTGTTCGTGTATTACGAGATATGGCACATAAAGCCACTTGGCGAATGGAATCGGTGCTCTATTCATCGAGTGTTCTAAAAAACGTTATTGAAATCAAATAACTGTCTGGCTGTGGTACGATGACGTAAACGCAGTATCAGATCTGTAAGTATACGCGTATCACTCTTACAGTTAGTGATTTTAGACGTTTTCTTGATTGATGTATTTGTATTTGCGTTGCAGAGTTTAATGTATGGACATAAGTAAAAATGTAACAATTTTTTAGGTTTAGTATTTCAATTAAACTTAAAAGTTAAGGCGCTTTTTTTCGCAATATACATTTTAGCTTAGGTGATAATATACGCTTAACAGAATGACGCTTCTTAATTCAATCAAAGAAAAGATTTGGTTGCAAGAGATGCAAAAAAATAAAATAATAGTGAAATTTTATTCCAGTTTATATTTTCTGATTCAGTTTACGTATTTTTTGGACAAAACCTCGGAAAAAAAATCAAAGCTAATACCCTCGACCGATTACTTACTTATACTCACGCCCATTATTCCCATTGGGGTAGGCATAGACTATCGATCGCCACTTAGTACGATCTTGACAAACCTCTCTTGCTTCCCTTACATTCATTATTCTTCTCACTACTCGTATATGGTATTTAATGGCAATCCTCTCCAATAAAATTGTACTTTCTAAAGGCTAGAAAAGTATACTTAACAATAATTTTTAACAAAAAGAAAACCGACTTCATAGAAAAACAACCGAAAATAAACAATCTAGTACTAAAAAGTACGAAATAACTCATAAATAAAAGATGTTATTAAAGGAAAGACAAAGCATCGGAGCGACGGGGGCGTATACCCGAAGGTCGCGGGTTCGAACCCCGCCAGTGTCGAAATTTTTCTTTCCTTTAATAACATCTTTTATTTATGAGTAATAATCCCCACATGAGGAATTCATGTCAAAAAACATTAAATTAAAGTACGAAATAAGTTTTTTTAATTGAATATGAGTACTGTGATTAATACCTTAGCAATTTCTTTATTCCACACGCGTCAGTTCAACCTACCTAAATCTTAAAATTCTCTTAAATTAATTTGTGAGCCGATTATTATACCTATACTGTATTTCTATTATAGTACGATATTAAATAGGCTCAACCATATGTAACCTTACATTGTTCTTAAAATCCTTCGAAAGGCGATGGTCTTCAATTCTTCATCTCAAGAAAGACTCAAATGCTCACGCCGAATATCCCTGAAGGGGTTAGCAGAGGTAGTAATACTTCTGAATATCACGTGACATTGTCACCTGTTGTTCAGAGTACCCACGATTTATTAGGCAGTGTTCTCACGTTATACAGGGCAGGCCTATCGGCGTTTTGAACAAATACACTGTCACATAATTGTGAGTTTCGACAGTCCCCTCGATTTCCTGGGATGCCATCATCAGATCCTGGTCTCATGGTACTTTCTCGGTAACAATAACATAACAAAAGAAATGTTTAGTGAACCTGTACTTCTCTTCATAAAAGCTACGAAGAGGAGTATAAATCTATATAGAATGTGGAAAGAACTGTTTCCTAATACCTAGTGATTGAGGATCCACACCTTCTATCATCAGCTCAGCAGCATAACAATATGATTTTCAGAAGCAAATGCCAATATAAGTTCAGAAAATATGTAAAACGCGGTACATTTGCCTATAAAATTTGAGGGTTCCCCTCGATTTCTCCAGGATCCCATCATCAGACCCTGATATCCTCATCATGGTACCAATCCGGGAGTATCTTCTTTTGAATAAAAAAATTATAATCAAAATCGGTTCATAAATGGCGAAGTAATCGGCGAACAAACATAAAAAAAAAAAAAAAATACCGGTCGAATTGAGAACACTCCTTTTTTTGAAGTCGGTTAAAAAGCGTTGCATTGATAAACTCATTTACGTTTACACACACATGTATACTTGTCATATCCTTACGCCATTAGTTTTTCTTGGGGTAAGTAGTGACTATCGTACGCTTTTTTGTACAATCAATCTTTTTCATAAATTTTTACACATATGACCTTATATACTTCAAACTTTGGATGGCTTTTTAAACGAATTCTCTATTTAATTTCATTCAAAAACAAAAATAGTGGTGTAGTGCCGGCTTAGAATGTCACTACCCCTTTCTACCAACGGGTGTCGTTAGAGGCGACTAAGGGTATGGGGCTTTTTCAAATGGTTGGTAAGTCAGAATCGCATCACTAACGATAGTTTATTTCTATCATCTTGTCCGCTATCATTTTCCAAATGTGGCTGAGGAGTTTCCAGCTCTGAAGCTCTGGCTGCGCCTATTTGGGATTTATGGCCGTGAGTATATGCATGTATGTACAGAAATAAATAGCACTCAACAAAGAACCACCTTAAAAGAAATAAGCAAACAAAAAAAGACAACGAAAATGTAAGTGTATCTTCCTAAGACTGCCTCCGTGGTCCAGCGGTTAAGCACTTGGTTTCAAGTACGGAGGTCTCGGGTTCGATCCCTGGGGGGTGATAATCTTACAAATTTAATTTGTAAGATTTAACCCAGTTTGGAAGGATATTGCAGGCTTGAATCACCTGATTATTCGAAAATTAAGATGATTCCGTGCTTCGGAGGGCACGTTAAGCCGTCGGTCCCGGCTACTATTACGGTAGTAGTCGCGGGTTCGATTCCCGCCTGTCTCGAAATTTTTCTTTCCTTTATTCATTCTTTATTTATAAGTAGTCGTTAGTCTGCCAACCCGCAATTGGCCAGAGTGGTGGACTATGGCCAAATCGCCCTATATAGGGTAGGCTCGAGCCCCTTGGTGGGGACATATATGGGCTGTGTGAACAATCTTCCTTTAGTATGATCATTGACTTTATAATTCACCAGTTTGTATTTTAAAGTTTCTACAATATACTTTTTACAATCGTTAGTACTCATTTCTTACAAATACTCTTTTAAAACCATTAGCAAATTCATAAAGTGAAAACGTTACTTTGTCTTATAAGCCACCCACCATATTTAGAAAGCGCGATAAAACACACAAAAATCCCTCTATAAATTTTCATCTCATTTTCATAGCGAGTATATGCGAATATGATTATTTAATTGCTACAAGTATATGGAGAGCTCACACAGTTTGTTCTAGGAAAACAATTTCAGCCTTTGTGACTAACAATACGAAAAATAAATATACTTCATCACGGAGAAACAGAAATTCAACGTAAGTATTTAAATAAAGTCACTCACCAAATTAATTTGCAAACGTGCTTTTAATACATAGCTATAAAGGAGTTAATTTATCACTTAATCTCCATCAAATAAGTTCCAAATAATGATTTTTATCATATCTGTGTCATAAAAAATAAAAAGAATAGAAAAGCAAAACACGATGAATATCCGAGCATTTCACCCTTCAGTAAGAAAGGCTTTAGTTATGGCTTACTTGCATGCCCTATTTTGATATATTATCTATCATTCATAAATCTTTAAGTGTAAGCAACAAACCCCCAAAAACATCAAAACCGGTCAAGGGTATAAAATAGGTGCTTCTGCCGATCGCTTGAATATCAAGTATATATAAATGTACGAGTATAGAGTTTGTATCCCCGTCGCGACGTTCAAGTTAACGGTATGGAAACACACATCGTGAGTCTCACTGAAAAATTTTGTTGAAACGATGCTCTTGTGCGGGTCTATTGATAGAATAGCATAGTCACCAGCCTTTATCACGGTGAGATATTCATGAGATCTGGATGTAATTTTAGCATGGGTTTTAGACCACATGTGTAATGCATAACATAACATAACATATACTCACGGCTATAAATCCCTAGAAGGGGTAGCCAGAGCTAAGGAATTAGAAATTCCTCAGCCACTTTTGGAAAATTGAGTGGGGAATAGATGCCATAATCTTATATGTATACTTACATGTATACTTATGTAATATGTATGTAATCTTACATATATACTTATTGACGCAATATTAAATTCGTGTGCAGACACAAAAAAATGTTACAATTTGTTAGAGGAAGACCACAATAGAAGATGAATGAGTGAAGCTTAGCCTAAGCGCGATCCAGCCAGAATTAGAGCAACAAGATAACATTTTTAAATTCTTGATCAATAAACGATAAACAATACACCAAGACTTTTGTGACACCTCTACAACCTATGTCTACAACTGAACTTATATGCTCATACATACATATACTCACTTTTATAAATCCTTAAACGGGGTAGCCACTTTTGAAAGTTGAGTAGGTAAAAGGTGGTTATGAATATTTGTTGGCCGGGTCTCAACTCCGACCACATCGCCCAAAAATCACTTAAAAAGCCCTTATACCCTTAGTCGCCTCTTACGATCACCCACGGGTGGAAATGGGGCAGTGTTATTCAAAGCTTACACTACACAGAACTAATAAAATAAAAAGAAGCGTTGCATAAAATCACAGGTGTATAAAAATAAATTTAGCTTCAATTATAATTCACAAGGATCATTAAACATACGAATCTGAGCAAGATTTTCCACAGGTTTATTTTTAGTTCCAGTGATAAGTTATGCTTAAATTGAGAACCGGAAACTTAAATAAAACAAAACCAAAAAGTTTAATGATCTTGAATTCTTGATTTCCAGTCTAAGAATAAAAGTGCAAACAGACGATCGAACATGTACGGCGCGCACCAGTGTTCGTGGTACGGCCCGTACCAAAAACGAACGTGTGTAGCGTGGTTCGCCGCACATAATTATTATTAATATTGGTGCGGGCTGTTTCGAAGCGCTTGCGGTGCACGGTGCGATGGTGCGGGGCGCACAGTGTGATCGTCTGTAGGCTAGAGCGCACCGCACAGTGCGATGGTGCGCGCCGTACATGTTCGATCGTCTGATAGCACTTTAAAATGTGTATGATTATTGTTCTATTATTAATATTTCACATACTTTTAGTTTTATTTGAGCAAAGGTTACGAGGTGATATAAATACAATACTCATCGAAGGTTCTGATAAGGCTTTTACTGGATGTGGTTAGTAACTATTTGAGTTTAAAAAATAGTGCCGTGTAGTGTCGGCTTAGAATAACACTACCCCTTTCTACCCGTGGGTGATCGTAAGAGGCGACTAAGCGTATAGGGGCTTGTTAAGTGGTTTTTGGGCGATGCGGTTGCAGACCCGTCACCAAAAACATTTATTATTACCATCTTTTCCCCAATCAACTTCCAAAAGTGGCTAAGGAATTTCTCATTCCAAAGCTCTGGCTACCCCGTTAAGGGATTTATAGCCGTGAGTATATGTATGTATGTATGTTTAAGAAATAAACATTAAAAGAAAGTGTGTCAAGCTGACAGCTTAAATTATCATGATCGATTGAATAAAGTATTTTAGAAATGTACACCATGTTTCTCTGCTGACCCCATGTAAGAATAATGTTGTTATGTCTGGAGTAATCGTTAAAGTGACAAATCGGTTGTGTTTTGGATATTTATTAACAAGGGTGCGTCTCACCACTCCCGTAGAACGTTGTTAAACTGGTATTTGACACGAAATCCCAGCAACAGATTGTGATTTCCATATCACGAAATTCTGTGTACTACTATTTATTTATTTGGATAAACATATCTATTAATTTAGGCGGCAGCGATTTAGAGAGTATTTTTTATATAATTTAATCTAGGTTAGGTTTTTCATATATTATAAGTTTTATTTTTTTTTAACCTGTATATATAGTTAAATGTGTAAATATATGTTATCCCTTCTGTAAATATTTTATGTTTAATGTACAATAAAGAAATTATACACTAAAAAAAAAAAAAACAATTTAGTAATAATTTATAAATATATACAATTGAGTAGTCCAAGCTGGCCTAAGATCTAAAGCTCGAACCCAAATTTCCCGCCGTGCATCCCCGCAAAGTTGGCAGACGCACTATACTTCTGTATATGACATATATTTTTTATCACCTGGGTTATCACTAACTACAACTCTCTGTACTAAACATAAGTGTTTATTCACGACGTTTTACCGCACTGTTAATAATCTCGATATACATTTAAAAATGTATTTAAATTAAATGACGATATAAGATCTAAAATGACCTATAAATGATAGTAAATGTTATGTAATAAAATAAGTTAGTTTTAAGTAAGCTTAATAGATTATCATGTTTCTTTTTCTTTTTTTCGCCTTGTTTTGTGCATCTACCAAAATAATTAATTTATCGATCTCACCTTCCAAAGGTTTTCTGGAAGAGATCGCTTTTAGCGATAAGACCGCCAATTGTACCTCACTGTAAACTGTTTGATCATATTATTATTTTTGTAAATTTGTGTTTGATGTGCAATAAAGAGTTATTCTATTCTATTCTATTCTACATAATTGTGGATGGATTAGTTGTACTAAGTCATGTGACATATGGAAACTATGTGACTGAGTTTACTATATTGCCAACAAGCTTTGAATAAATAGATCCATAGTAGGATTTAGAAACTGTCGTCAACCGGTGACTAAGGGTATGGGCCCTTTTTAATAGTTTTTGGGCGATGCGGTTGGAGACCCATCACCAACGCTATTTTATTTCTACAATATTGTCCCCTATCAACTTCCAAATGTGTCTTAGGGGATCTAGCTTTGAAGCTCTGACAACCCCTGCTTGGGATTTATGGCAGTGAGTATATGTATGTATGTATGCATTATCCTAATAAAAACCTTATGTCCATACAAATTCAACAAAAATGTTATTTAATAAAAACGCATACTTACTTGGATTCACAATGATGTTAAAGTGCAATAGTAATTCAGGTTCGTTATCTGTAACAAGAAATATTATTTTAAATTCAATTTACTTATAGGAAGCAAACGAAAGTAACGCAAGTAATTACTTTTGGGTTTAGTAAATTAAACTCAACTTTCACACTGCAAAACCCCCAACGCGTGCCAATGGTTCATCTGAACATCACATGTCATTTTTTTCAACGTCCTGCTGACGATTTGCTTGGAAAGTGTATCCACGTCACAGGGGCCTAGCCGCTTTCTACGAACAACTATCAAATGTCTGAGTACAACACAGCCTATTGATGAATAAAATACACATGTTACTCATGAAAACACACTTTAGTGAAAGCCCATCTTGGTATTTGAACTCACGTTTCTTTCATGAGAAGCATAGCGTATCTAGTGAACTACTAAGGATATTGTCATAGTGAATATAGAAGCATATAGATGCAAAAGAAATTGACAGAAGAACTAAAATGTGTTCGAATCTTTGATATTGCAGAGCGTGTGTACAAAGCCTTGATCCAAACATAGGATGTTGCTTAAGGTTCTTCAAATTTCCGCCTTTAATTCTAAAACACTAAGGCCTATTTCTTTGTTTTCGTAAAATACGTCTTCGGTACATTATCTTTTTGTATAAAATATCGGATGAGTGCGAGTTCGTTTTACTTGCTCGTAAATTTTCATTTATCCTTTTCCTTGGTAATTTGACAAGTTATGTTTTGGCATATTTAGCTAATGGAATATACACCCATTTACTGTGTTTATATGATTTAGTCAGTAACTTAGATAACCATTATTGTATTTGTAACTCCGAGAATCAAACAAGGAGAATGAGATTTTAAATATCGAGTTAACATTCGCTATTTTGTAGATTCTGACATAAAACTTGCAAATACAATATAATTACAAAAAAAAACTCTTTAAAGAAAATAATTTTAAAACCCATCGATTTTGTTGTGCGCTATGGTTACGTGCCAAAAATACTGGCAGCATTTCTCTTTGTATAACCAAACTTATTCTTTTGTCGATGTACTCGTAAATGATACTGATGTGAAGTGTTAATTTTCGTGTTCATCAGAGAATATGAGAACATGTAAGTTACTAATCCACAAGGCCTTTCCGAATAAACAAAATTGAAAAGAATACTAATAATAACTGATACAATATTCAGTATTTGTTAATTAAACCATTGTCTATCAAAACGTTGGAATAGCTCTGCTAAATATTAAAAAAATGTGAACATTTATTTTATTAATTTTCAATAAATATGTTATTCTATAAGCTTTACGCTTTTTAATTTTTATTTAAAGTTTATTTCGTTAATATTTAGACATTTAATTATTTTCTTCTTTAGATGTAACAAATGAATCTGACAGCTCGTTACTCTACAACCATTTTGTTACAGTTATTTGTACAATTCATGTTGTTGTGACTTGTTTTTAAGTTTGAGTAATGAAAGTTAATATTATTCGTACTTTATGTTTTTTAACTGGGTGTTGGAGTGAAAATATAAAGCAATTTAAGAAAAACTGAATAATTTTTAATTATCAGCAAGGTGGAGTTTATAACATTATATAAAAAATATGCATTCAAAACAGAACCACCTACTTTTAATGACATAAAGTCGCATAGCGCAATTGTAAATGCGTAATTGATTTAGGCTCATTCCGTTAAAACCATGCTTATGACGGACCCTTTAAATGAGTTAGTGTGTAAATTCACCGCAATCACCACTAATCAGATCATCTGCCGTTCCCGAAACTATGAATTCACTTGAATATTCATTAGTCACTGTTTAATATATTTAAAATATTCTCTATTTGTGGGCATTAAGCATGGACGAGGATTTTGCGGTGTTTGTTCTAAAGTTTATTTCGAGAGCAAAGTTGCCACTCCCGTTTATTTGGACATACTACGGTCTCTGTTATTCTTGTTGTTGACGATTAAATTACTGCCACAGAATTTAACTAAATCTTTTCTACTATACTGTGTATGTCGTTAAAGCAAATTAATTAAAGCCAATATAAATTATTTTATTAATTTATAATTAAATGTTTTGCCCACTCAACTTCCAAAAATGGCCGAGGAAATTCATGTTCAGAAGCTCTGGCTCCCTTTCCAGGGATTTAAAGCCGTGAGTATGTGTTGTATGTATTTTTTCCGTGAGTGACTACTTTAAGCAGCATAAGGTCTGCCTTTTAGCTCATGTATGTGGGTTTCCTAAACCCCAGATTATATGAATTTCAGATTTTCAGAAATATGAGTACTTCTTCTAGTTCTCCATACATACCATGTACATTTCGGGTGGTTTGAGTTTGACTAGTTTATTGGATTTATTTGAATACAATTTGCAAAAGAACTATTGTCAAAGTTTTCAAGAATATACTATTTAAACGTTTGATATACCTGCCTACACCCAATTCTTTTATCCAAATAATGGAAGACGAGAGAATAAAATTTTAATAGATTTTGTCCGAGCAAAAACGTCGGCACTCTGAACACCAGATGATTATGTCACGTGATAATCAGAAGTAACCTCTACCAACCCTTTGAGTGAACGTGTGAGTTAAATAGATTTAATCGAAACTCTTTTAGTACTAATGAACATAATGTTGAATTAATATGCGGTCATCAATGGTAGCCGCGAGTACGAAGAGGTAATAATTGGAAACAGTTCACTTAGAGCCATATTGGATCAGTCGATTAATTTAACTAATAGTGATGATTGCATTTTTAATACTTCCCTATCAGACGATAGATTTTTCTATCATCTTACCATATCATGACTGACGGCGTACTATTGGCAGCCATTTATTAAATTATTTTAGAGTTATATTTATTGTAAATAAAGGATCTTAACAATGAAATGCAAACGTCTATGTTCATAACTCAGAAAACATACTGTTAAATATCACGTTTTAAATTGGCAAGTTTCAATTAGTTACAATGCAAAAGCAAAATGTTTCGAACCGCTATGAGAAACGATAAAAAATCAAACTTTTCCGTCACAATAAAGTTCTTCTTTTGTACCGAGCGAAAAGTTCCACTTGGTGTAACTTTGACAAGCTCCTAAAGCTTTAAAAAGCGCTTTTTAGCATAACGAATTTATTAGATTTTTTACTATTCTCAACGAAACTTTTGCAGTCATTAGCTAGTCAACTCTCTTTCAACCTGTAACCTGTTTGTAAATGTTTGCTTATAAATTCCTCGAATGAATTCCTATTGGTTTGGCTATAATACTGCGAAAATGTGTCTAATTACATACATACATATACTCACGGCTATAAATCCCTAGATGGGGTAGCCAGAGCTAAGGAATTAGAAATTCCTCAGCCACTTTTGGAAAGTAAGTAGGGAAAAGATGGTAAAATAAAGGTTTTTGGTGATGGGTCTCCATCCGCATCGCCCAAAAATCCATTAAAAGCCCCAATACCGTTAGTCGCCTCTTACGTCCACCCACCGGAAGAATTGGGGTAGTGCTATTCTAAGCCGACACTACACAGCAATAATCTAATTAATGTCTATAATCGTGCATATATAATGGTCGAAAACGAAACAAATAGCCAATACTTTTGTTTACACCGGCATTTTTTGTTTCTAATTTCATAAATATATTTTCACTTCAATAATTGTTATTGTGTGTTAAAAAATCCTTATATATTTAGATATTGGTATTGTTTTTAAGTAAATGATATTACTTGTCACAAATTAGTTGCATTATCGCCGGTGTGTCATAAAAAATATGGTCGCACTGACAAGTGTAATTAAAATTGATAGATAACTCATTTCTCATTGTAACCTAAATCATTACAGAAACCAGACAACATACAATATAGAAAGGAATATAATAAAAAAAAACTGAACTATGGTATTACACAAAGTGTGGGGTTTCAGCTCCGCGTAGTCGCTGTGATTTTTATTTTTTGGAAAAAAAAATGAGTATTTAAAAACATGAGTTTTAGTAATATTTTTTAAGATTTTGAGCTAAGACATTTATTTTGTAAGTTTGTTTGTCTGTATTTAATAGGTAGGAATGCAGGGCAGACAACTAATTAATTTTATTGTTAATTACTAAAGAAAAGATTTAGGTAAAAGGGCTTTTAAGTGATGGTTGCGATGTAGTTGGATACCTATTTATCCATAAAAAAAATGGTTTTGCAATTTTATCGCCCTTAACTTCCAAAATTGGTTAAATATATAATTTCGAATCTTTGGCTACCTCTTTCTGGGAATTATTTATATACATTTATTTACTGTGGTAAACCAACTAAGCTTACAAGCATGCACAATGTAACTCGATTTTAATACGCTCAAAGCAATCACAGGACACGTAATTCGGATACGTGACACTGATCTGATCACTCTATTGTTAGCTGATAATTACATCCTAATATTCTATCATATTCCGTATAATATGCGTATAATATGCTGCTGTGTTTGCTACCAAGATATTTAGCTTACCGACAATATTATATTACTCACACACTTACGGCTATAAACCCAAAGAACGGTAGTGTAGCCAGTCTTCAAGAATTAAAAAATCTTATTTTACGTTTGAAAGTTGATTGGGAAAAAGGTTGTATAATAAAATAATCATTGGAAAGATTGATAAAAAGCCGCAACCAAGCCTGTCTGTCATTTTGTCATAAACCGTGGGAAGACTAGGTTAGTGCTATTCTAAGCTGACAGTACACAGTTTCACTATTTATAGACAACTGAAATAAATGAAATAATAAACCGTGGAAATATTATGTTTATTTGTCGCAATTGATTCTATACCTCGAAGCCACTCATCAATAATACAGCGAGAACTATAAGTTTAAAGAACAAATTCCGATATCTATACAAAAATCTCTCGATATCTCGTAGTTTCACAAACGGATAGGTAGAACTTCGGTGAACAGCGAACTAAAGAGTTGTCCATTGAAAAGTTATACTCCTATTCATATCTAGGATTCTATCATCGGATCCTTGTCAAGTTTGTTGTAAACGCAAAATGAAGCAAATATAGTGAAAATCGAGGTAACTAGTAAGTATTTTCGATAGTCCTTCGTTAAGACGGTCAGCTAAGATAACCCGACCCTCGTTTTTGAGTTACAAACATACGTGAAGTTATTTAATTCTTATAGCCTAAAAGATATAACTTTGAGCATCACAATTGTAATAATATATTTATGAGTTGTTGTTGTTTGTTACACCTGAGTTGGAAGTCATATATATGTCATTATGTTTCATTTAATAAAAAAGACTCCCATTATTTAAATATTCATTACGGTTTGCAGTGTTGCATTCATTATTTCAATATACATTTATTTTATCGTAAAAAGCTTCAAGATGTGTCTTCTTGTGTTCAACAAATATTACTTTCCTTTCTTTCTTGCTTTTAATTAAACTAAATAAATGGCGATTGAAACTTTTCTTTGTGTATTCATTGTATCGTATAAAGTGATAGATATCCTTGTATAAATAAAAGCATTCGAATCGATTCCGTAAGAGTGCATTTTTGATTAAACACGCTTATAATAGCTTCACCGGTATGTATGTATGTGACCGACTACTTATCGATGTCTATTTTGACCCACTTTAGACAGACTGTTTTAATTCAAAATTTGTAAACTTATCGATAATCAGGAACAATATGATAATTTCTTGGGATCCTCCCAATATCCTGATTAGGGTCGCCAGGATTAAGTAATTTCAGATGATGCAGAACTAAAAAGTTTATATTAAATGTATTTTAAAAAATGAACAACAAGTTTTTAAGCATATTTCCCAATATAAGCAGAAAAACGTGGGGCGCTCTGTGCCATGTTTTTCGTCTATCAAGCAATCCACGCTTTTTCAGGGTTTTCAGCTTATATTGTGAATTATTTTTCACTTTTTAGTTAAATATGCTTCAAAAGGGTGATTTTTTTAAAAGATTATGCAAATCATAGCAGAGGGTAATTTTACAACGTTATTCTTACTGAGTATCCAATAACCAAACTGTAAAAACATTTTTAAAAATATAGTGTTCTTAAAATAGAACTGCTTCCGTATCGACACTGCGTGTGACTGAGAACGCCGAAAGTGTATGTTACGAGAATCTCGAGTACTCGTATTATTACTACAGACGACACTCCCAATTAGATGTACTCCTTCTTGATTCAGTCAACTGTGCGGTTCGTTTACAAACATTTCTCAAACACTGTACTACTTCAAACAATATTATAATATTTTCACCAAACACTACCACCTCGTATCGTACGTAGAATTAATTAAACAGCTTTGTGATAATACACTTGCTTTCGTGCAGCTATTTTTGTAACGCTAATGAATTCGCTGGTGCGTAAGATAGATATATTTTTTACAGTTATTATATACACAAGTAACATGACCAAGATATGTTCCGTAAAAATGTTAGCTTAGCTATGCTATAAACTAAGCTTGGTAGTGTCGGCTTAGGATAGCAGTACACCATTTCTTCCTGTGGATGTTCGTAAGAGGCGTGGGTATAGGAGTTGTTAAGTGATTTTTGGGCGATGTGGTTAGAGATCCATCACCAACAACCTTTACATTAAAATCTTTTTACAACTCAAATTTAAAAGGTGACTGAAGATTTCTTGTTCTAAAGCTACTCCTTCTAGGGGGGAATCATAGCCGTGAGTATATGTATGTTTAAAGTGTCTTCACATTTTTCTACATACATACATATACTCACGGCTATAAATCCCTAGAAAGGGTAGCCAGAGCTAAGGAATTAGAAATTCCTCAGCCACTTTTTGAAAGTTTAATGGGGAAAAACAGGTAAAATAAAGGTCGTTGGGGATGAGTCTCCAACCGCATAGCCCAAAAATTCCTTAAAAGCCACAATACAGTTTGTCGCCTCTTACGTACACCCACCGTAAGAAATGGGATAGTGCTATTCTAAGCCGACACTACACAGCAAATTTTTTCTACACTTCTATTATATTAGGTAAAGTTTGTAACTAAATCTTTGGAAATACTGAATGGATCAAGAAACACATGTGTGTACAGTACAGTGTCTGTTATTTTACATAAATTATGTTTTATGTATATTGCATTACATACATACATATACTCACGTCTTTAAATCCCTAGAAGGGGTAGCCAGAGCTATATTATCAGAGATATATATTAGCTTATGTATATTGCTTTTAGTTTTACCCTTGCATAAAAATTGGATAAAGAATTGATGATCCCGAAGCACCAGCTATACTTGCTTAGAATACTAAGAGAACATGTACTTAAATATATAATATACTAATAGAGTAATATTTAAGTACATGTTCTTAATATAATGTACAAAAAAAATATAAACTGCTTTATTCATTATTATTACTTATTTTCTAGTGGGAAAATACAGCAAATTACAATTTAAAAACATAATTTTAAATGAAATTACTTCTAAACACAAACGAAGTTATACTGTTAAATTTTTAAGAAAATTTTGTTAGTGAAGTGTATAATAAAAACTAGGTTGATTTCAACCAAAATTTAGACAATATAATTATATTAATAAATTCCAAAATACAAAAACCGTGTTTGGTATCCACGATTTATTATCGACAGTTTTATATAAATATTTGGAACTCTAACCAAAAGCGAAATGATCAAATCCTTAAGCTTTAACTACGTTAATTGAATTTGATAATTTACATGCCTACATTATTAAATTTATGCAATAACAATAGAAGGTATTAGGTGCGAGTCACGTACGTAATTTGTTGATAATCTGAGATATACACACCCCAGCTCCGATGATTTATTTGTAAATATTTTGAACTTAGAATAGCACTTCTCTATTTTTTCTCGTGGTGCTAGGCAACTGAGGGTAACGAGCTTGAATACAGTTTAGAGTAAATATAGTGAGGCAGCTTGAATTTTCACAGATGACAGAACAAATCCTACGAATATGAATAAAATAAATAGTAAATAGAGCTACCATACAAGATATGATATTTGTTGCTAATTTTTTAACTCTGATTAGAGCTATAAAATACTGATTAGAGCTATAAAAATTTAATAAATTTTAACTCAACTCAAACGTTTACACCGCATATCCCCGAAGGGGTTGGCAGAGTTACTGATACTTCTGAACATCAGTGTACTGTACTGTACTGTACAGTGTACTCACGTAACAGGGGACAGGCCTATCGCCGTTTTGTAAGTTTAACTCTTTAAAAAAAAAATCAAAGAAAAATTTAACTTTAAGAGGGCCACTCATACAGCAAACGTTGTTGCTGCGAACCTTTTTGCGCAATTCCGACTACCCTACTCCATTTCCAAAAGTGATGAATCAATAAATTTAAAAAAACTACCATTTTTAAGATTATTAAATTGGTCGATAAACATTTTGGTCAAAGAACCGAAATCAGAAATAGATTAATCTCTAATTCTGGCATGTGATGCAACGCTTTATGTCATTTAGGACATTAGCGAGCTGGCATCGAATGAAATGAGTGAATGACGTATTGACATCGATATTAATGAACAGCGTTTGTGTCACCGTTCATTCATCATCTATTGTGCGTCGGTTAGGAAAATAATTTCATTAATCACATATTTTAACGTTCTGTTTGTCACTGTTTCTTTTGCATTGGGGAGAGATGTATTCTGAAATTGTGATGTACACAGTTTCATTTTGTTTTAAAGTTCTGTAAGAGCTATTTTAAAATCTGTATCTTTTGGTGTCACAGCCAAACTGGCATAAGCTGAGCCTCTACTTTTATATTCTTAGGGAATCAAATGTACAATGCATATATTGCTGGTTTTTAACCGACTTCATTAACCGACTTCAAAAAAGGAGGTTCTCAGTTCGATTGTTTGTATGTATGTATGTATAATTGTCCGCGATTATCTCGAGTTTGGCTTAGGCTATTTGGATGCGGTTTTCAGAACAGTATTCGTTACATTTAGGAGAAGGTTTTAGTGCCTTAACCGACCAAAAAAAGAAAGGAGGTTCTGTGTTTGACCTGTATGTATGTCTGTTGGTCCGCGATTATCTCACGTTTGGCTTAAGCTATTTGGATGCGGTTTTCAGAAAAGTATTCGTTACATTTAGGAGAAGGTTTTAGGGCCTTAACCGACCAAAAAAAGAAAGGAGGTTCTGTGTTTGACCTGTATGTATGTCTGTTGGTCCGCGATTATCTCACGTTTGGCTTAAGCTATTTGGATGCGGTTTTCAGAACAGTATTCGTTACATTTAGGAGAAGGTTTTAGTGCCTTAACCGACTAAAAAAAGAAAGGAGGTTCTGTGTTTGACCTGTATGTATGTCTGTTGGTCCGCGATTATCTCACGTTTGGCTTAAGCTATTTGGATGCGGTTTTCAGAAAAGTATTCGTTACATTTAGGAGAAGGTTTTAGGGCCTTAACCGACCAAAAAAAGAAAGGAGGTTCTGTGTTTGACCTGTATGTATGTCTGTTGGTCCGCGATTATCTCACGTTTCGCTTAAGCTATTTGGATGCGATTTTCAGAAAACTACTTGTTACTTTCAGGATAAGGTTTTAGTGATCTAACTGTCTCAAAAAAAAAAGTAGTTTCTGAGTTTCACCTATAAGTATGTATATAAGTTTGAAGGTTCTTAGTTATTATTAGACAAAGAGTTATCAGTTTATGTTATAACATTCAGGAAAAGGTTTAAGTTCTTTAACCTACTCGAAAAAAAGGAGGTTTCTTAGTTTGAAATATAAGTATGTATGTAAAGTTATTAATACTAGACAGAGATTTATCAACATATGTTAATAAAGTTTTTTTTATTAGTAATAAACAGAGTTACTAAATTATTAAACAAAAAAGTATATAAAAACATGAATAATTACTATTAATTATATTGAAGAAAAAAATATATATTGCAACATCATGTTTTTCATCCTGGTCATTTCAATCAAGGCTCTTTCGTCATGGAGATGGTTAAGTAATTTCTTTGAATCTATATCACTTAAAGCCATCTCATCAAGGGATTTTACACGACTCAACGCTACATATATATAAGAGTGTTTCTTCGCATTTGTGATAGGTGAACTTCTCTTTGCTCATATGTTTCGGCAGCAAGAGCAGCACGCTGACGATCTCTCTCGTTCTCAAGGGCAAGCACGAGTTATCGACACGATAAAGGTTAGAATGAGATGGCAGTATACGATACTAAGTAAGTGAGTAAAAGAAGGCTACTTTATCCCACGCGAAAACTAGTTTAAATACGGCTCGTGCTTGCCCTGCTGAAGTCTTTGTTTTTTTTCGATGGGTGTTTCGTTCTCCCTTACGCGACTTTTCCTTAAAGCATCCTTTGATTTTCTATCTAGGCCCCCAGGTAAACAAAATAGTAACAAGTTAGCTGAAGTCATTATAACAAATATTATAACTACCTGTTAAAAAAACTATAAAATAAACGGACAGTAAAACTTATCTCTAAAAAACTATCACTAATTCACTAAAAAAACTCAGAGTGATTTAAGAACTTATCACTAAAAAGTATAAAATAAAAAAGAAAAACAAAAACTTCAAATTAAAAACTAAACAGAAAAATTAAATATTATTATTTTTTATTTAAAAAAGAACCGCCTTCAAAAATCCAACTGAAAAGTATAAAATAATTTTTATTTATTTTATTATGTACAACTCTATTCAACTTCTTCTTTTTGAAGTCGGTGCCAAACAGACAAATCCAAAATGAAAATTGCTACATAGAGAAAACCATACGAATAATAAATCAATCGATAGCGCCTCAACAACAGTAGGTAACACAATCGCGCTCAAAAATCAAGAAATTTCATCCGCTCGCAACGACGTCGCTTTATAAAGGATGGAATTGGGGGACAGTGAGCGGTGCTTAGCCTGGTGTGCATGCGTCGCACTCCGCAGAGAAATTATCATAATATTCATGTCACCGTAAAACTGTAAATACTAGTAAATTATAATTTTAGATTAATAGCGAGATAGTAAACTAACGTTAGGTTAGGTTATGTAAGATTATCAGATTTCAAACTAACGGAATTAACAATTCGACAGAGACATGCATGCACCGAGTTGGCACAACCAATACTTCTAACACTTTGTAAAAAGACGATCGAGAATCTAAATCACTACATAGTATAAAACAAAGTCGCTTTCTCTCTCCCTGTCTGGGATATAGGGACATCCTTATGTATACTTTAATCTGTAAAACTACGAAATGAATTTTGATGCGAATGTTTTTATTAATTGATTAAAAAGGAATGTTTATAAGGATGACATACGCTGATGGGGTGGAGAACTCACTCAACTTGTGCGGACCACTAATATTCGTTCTTCTTTGTCATGAAAATTGGTTTGGCACCGACTTCAAAAAGAAGAAGTTGAATAGAGTTGTACATAATAAAATAAATAAAAATTATTTTATACTTTTCAGTTGGATTTTTGAAGGCGGTTCTTTTTTAAATAAAAAATAATAATATTTAATTTTTCTGTTTAGTTTTTAATTTGAAGTTTTAGGCTTTTGATAATACAAACAAAGAGTGATATAATTTATATCGTGTGTGTATATACACACATAGTGTTAAGTCTAAATTGCCGTGTAGTGCCGTCTTCGAATGTCACTACCCCTTTCTACCCAAGGCCAAGGTGTGAGGCGATTAAGGGTATAGGTGTTTTTAGCACCAACGATACCTTATTTTTACCATCTTAATAACTACTAAAACAATAACGGAACCGAAACCTTTTTTTCTATTTCTTTGATTTAGTTTTATTTTATATCTTGTATACCCCTAATTAGAATTATTTGTTGGGATTATTCTCAAAGCCTAAAACATCAAACATCCGCTAACATATTCTCATTTTATATTCCATCGTGCGTGATGACGTGATCTAATTACTCGTGATTTCACGAATCTTCACCAAACTCAACACATGAGAAATTAAATTTCGGAAGCCAAAAGAGTCAATGAAAAACAAAAATAAAACCTGTCATTTTCTTTAATATTCAAGCATTGTCAGCATCTCTTTTTCTGCATTTAAAGGAATACAAATTACAAACAAATATTTTATTTAAGTCCTTTATTTCAGATTTGGCATCCCCTTGAAATAATAAAAAAATATAGCTGTAATAATCTTCATTTACGTACTTTAACATAAATAAAAAAATAAAAAATAATCATTTATTTCAAAATAAAAAGATAAATCTTTGTTTTTTGAACGTCAAATTTTAACTTAATACTAAGTTTACTTCGGATTCGGAAGGTGTTTTGTTGAGAGAAGAACCCGTAAGAAACTCGTCAACACACATCTTTTTTTAACGTCCATTACAATTTTGGTGTTAGCCCGGAAACATCCTGCACAGAGCCCTGATGACACCAAGCCACTTCATCATTAATGTAATCATTGACATTGTAATAGGCTTTCGAACTAAGATTTCTTTTAACTGCTGCTTTGAATTTTGTTTCTGTTAAATTTAAAATGTCCTCAGGTATTTTATTATACATTTTTACGCATAACCCCATGAAAGATGTATTTACTTTTGACAATCTGTATTTTGGTACTGATATTTTATTGTTGTCTCTCAGGTTTCGAATATGTCTGTCACAATTTTTCACAAAAGAGGCCTGATTCTTTCTTACATACATAATATTTTCATAAATATATTGACATGGCAGTGTCATTATATTTATTGTTTTAAACAATTCCCTCAGGGAATCTCGGGATCTCAAATTGTATATAGCTCTTATTGCTCTCTTTTGGAGAATAAATATGGAACCAACATCAGCTGCTCTGCCCCAGAGTAAAATACCGTAAGACATTACACTATGAAAATAGCTGTAATAAACTAATCGAGCTGTCTGTACATCTGTCAAATGTCTTATTTTCCTAACGGCATATGCAGCACTACTTAGCCTGCCAGCTAGTGAGCTAATGTGGGGTCCCCATTGGAGCTTGGAGTCCAGAGTTATCCCTAAGAAAACTGTGTCATCCGAAAATACTAACTTTTCATTATTTAAAATTATTTCGTTATCAACGCACCTAACATTAGGTAATACAAATTTAATGCATTTGGTTTTTTTACCATTCAGTACAAGATTATTGGAAGCAAACCATGTTTGAATCTGTGAAACCGTGTTATTCACCTCGTCAATATTCTGATTATTTCTTTCAACGTCAAATACTAAAGAAGTATCATCAGCAAATAACACTATCTCGGACATTTTCTCGACCATGAACGGCAAATCATTAATATAAACTAAAAATAAAAATGGGCCCAAAATAGAACCCTGCGGAACACCCATTTTTACATGAGTTCCAGGTGATATTGCATTATTGATTTGCACTTTCTGTATCCGATCCGAAAAGTAAGACTTTATTAATTTAAGTGCGTCACCTTGTATGCCATAATGTTCTAATTTAATAAAAAGGATTTCATGATCTGCACAATCAAATGCCTTCGTAAGATCGCAAAACAAACCAATAGCATCATTTTTGCGTTCCCACGAATCAAAAATGTGTTTCATTAAGGCAACGCCTGCATCGGTGGTAGAGCGGCCCTTCGTAAAGCCAAATTGTTTTGGATGAAACAATTTGTTTGAAGCGAAATGCAAAAGCATTTGATTGAACATTAGTTTTTCGAAAATTTTACTTAAAACTGGCAGAATTGATATGGGTCTATAACCATCAGGACTAATTTTATCTCCTCCGGATTTAAGAAGAGGTACAATTTTACTATGTTTCATGAGATTTGGAAAGATTTTATTTCTTATACATTCATTAAATATGTCTGCTAAATATGGAGACAAAGTTACAATAAAATTATGGCAAACTTTCACTGACATACCCCAAATGTCTTCAGAACTTTTTAGTTTAAATGATTTAAAACATTTTTCGATATCTGTAGGGCTGACATCTTTAAAACAAAACAAAGTTTCGCACCTATCAACATTTTGTTGTAACAAGTGTTGAGCTTTTATGACCGATGTGTTTAAATATTCAGTTGTTTTTGATGGTATGTCAGTAAAATATTTTTCAAAAATACAAGCGATTTCCTCATTAGAGGTAGTCAGACCTTTATCAGATCGAACACAGAACTCCTGATCACATGGTTTACCTCGGCCTGTTTGGGTGTTGATAATATTCCACACTGTTTTAACTTTATTATCGGATGTTCGGATACGTCGGCTTAGGTATCTGGCTTTAGCCTCTTTACATACTTTATTAAATATTTTTGAGTATTTTTTTACATATTCACTCAATTCATTATTATTACTATAAGCTTTTTGATCATATAAATCGAAGAGTTTTTCTCTTGATCTATAAATACTTGGTGTTGCCCACTCACAAAACTTAAATTTACTGGTAATAGTTAAATTTTTTACATTGAAAATTTCATTAAACTCATTTATCAGAACATTATAAAAGATATCATAGCTAGTATCTGAGTTTTTATTAATTGTAAATGTAGGCAACTTAGAGCTTATTATATTTATATATTTTTCTACTTTACTAGCAGTAATATGCCTTTTTTTAATAACAATTTTTGGTTCTGGTATCTCTAGAGGAAAGCTAACAAAAAGGCCGCTGTGATCAGACTTTAGTTTATTTATAACACTTTTACTTGAAAAATCTGCATTAGTAAATACATTATCTAAGCATGTTTTGATTCTAGTCGGTTCCAAGAATAAATTTTCTAAATTGAACGATTGGAATAAACTCATCAACCGTGTTTTAAGATAACTGTCTTGTAGGAGATCCACATTGAAGTCTCCACATATTATTATACGTTTTTTATTCCTGAAAACTTTGCTTAATACATCTTCCATTACATTTTCGAATTTATCATAATTTTGGTTATAAGGGGGTCGATACACACATACTAAGAAATAGTTTTTTAACTCTATGCAGGATAACTCCACGACTTGCTCAACGCTTAACTTTACAATATCATTACGAATTTTTGATTGTATATTATTTTTTAAAAATATAGCGGAGCCACCACAGGCTTTAGAATTGCGGCAGTAGTTGCTAGCTAAATAATAGTTTTCAAAACCAAATATGAGTTCGCAATTCTTAAGCCAGTGTTCAGTAACACATAAACAATCTATTTCATATTTTTCCAAAAACAGTTCTATTTCTAATTCTTTACAAGAAAACCCCTGAGTATTTTGACATACAAGTTTAAACTGGGAGACTCCTTGTAAAGTATTCTTTTTATTAATATTGCCAGAAGAACCTCCTTCCTTGTTTACAATATTGATGTTAGGTGACGACTTAAGGACGACAGGAGGCTCTTCCATTGTCACTCTTAAAAGTTTAAATTATGGTTTCCACCATCGCATACTAGAAGTAAGTTTCCCCTTATATTAAATATATGGGGGTCAGATATATTATATGCTAATAATTTAGCAATGTTCCGCTTTTGATTTAAGGGTATGTATACAGTACCCAGTCGAGAATTTGAATAAGGTAAAAACTTATTCAAATCCAAACAAAACAAATTGTCGCTTTGACAACATGTCACGTGACATATTAAATTATTCATAATATGAATATTGTCATTCTGCTTCATATTAAGTAAGTATGGAAAGGTACAAAATATAAATTTACATTTATATATTTTTTGTATTTCCAAAAGTTTATTTATACTTTTATTTAATAAATACTTATTTAATCCTATACTATTGCCGACCAGTACGACAATCGTTGTATATTCGTCATAAGTGCCTAATAATATTCGTTCTACTATATAATTAAAGTTTGCACCCGTATAGCAATGGTTAATGACCTGTTGATTAAGATACTTATTTAGTATTTCGCCAAAACCTACGGCCATGCCGTCCGAAAATACTAATGTTCTGTTTGCCGGCGGCGGCGTGCTAACAGTTGGTAATGTAATCCCATTACTTGGTTGGGGTGACTGAGATATAACGCTATTTGAGGAAATATGACTATTCAGAGTAGCCGTCTCTTTGTCTATAAGACTGCCGATATGTTTGTATCTTAAATGCAGATCTTCCTGACTAACAATCAGCTCACTCAGTTTATCATTCAAACTATCTATTTGGTGTAGTAAATCAATTTTTCTGTAAGACTTGTTTATGAATTTTATACTATTTTTCATACTTATAAGACTTTTGTTTGTGTTGTATATACGTTTTTTAACTAATTTATATTTTTTACACTGTTTACGACTGAAAGTTTTTGAATATTTAAAAGAGGTCATAGAAGATAATGATTCTGCCTCAAGTTCGGCACATAAAGAAACTGCGTGAGAGTCTTCGTGAATATTCTTTATTCTATGGAATTCCGCCAATTGAGCGTGTGCCTCTGCCAACTGCTCATTCAGAATATGAATTCGCTCTAAAGCTACTTCATGCTTTGCGCACTGATCCTCATGCTTTAATATTAATATCTGCTGGTTTTCTAATTCCACTTGAGAAATGTCGTAAGATTCACGAAGCAACACAATTTTTTCTAAAAGATTACTATTTTTCAACTTTAAATTACGAATAGCTAAAACGTTTTCGTCCCGTTCTTCTAAAAGCCTATTTTTTAATTGTTCTGCATCATTTAACTCTCTTTTTAATTTTTCATATTTTTGTTCGGCAGCCATTCTACGAGTTGTAATCGAGTCCATTTTACGAAACGAATAGTCTTAATATTATATACTAGTTTAAAGCGTTACTATAGCGAACGATAATCCTAATACTAAAATATTTCAATCCACACAAGCGCCTACTTACAACAAAGATATAAAGTTATTATTTATCGTTTGTTTTCTATTAACTAAACAATATAATCATAAATGTAACACTCAAAATATGACACCGAGTGTTATCACTACCTTAATTTATTTTTAAATATTAACGTTTTACTATTTATTATATCCTTTACGACAAACAATTTGTACTCACAAATTCTAATAAGTACCTAATATTATAACAAGTGAAGGAATGCGATTAAATAGCTCAGTAGAAAAAGATTTTATATGATAAATTCACTTAATGTAAAGAAAAGTATATATAATTATAAACTATAATAATTAATAACGGGAATCGAACCCGTGTTTGAAAGATAGTAAGTAATAAGAAACCAGCTATTTGTCTCACTCTTACTTAGTTGAAGCGGTTATCAAATGAAGACCGTTGTTTTATAACTAATATAGGATTTTTATTAAATTGAAATACCTATTATTGTTCAAAAATACATAAATTTACTTAGCTGGTTTACTCGGCAAGGGTTCTCCTATCTAGCGATGTTTTCCTTTGTTTGGTTTCAGCCGTTAAAACGTCACAAACTTTAATCACTTATTTTGTCACATTCACTTAATATTACTCTAAGATAACACTTGTGTGGATGAAATACGCACCAATAACTAATTTACAACCATTTATGGTTTATTTCTATGCTTTTTAACAATTATAGCGAAAATTAAATAGCTAAGCACGAATTAGATATTATTTCGATCTACCCGATCCTATCATATCATATTTTTCCTTATTTGTTTCTAAATACATACATCATACATACATATACTCACAGCTATAAATCCCTAGAAGGGGTAGCCAGAGCTAAGGAATTAGAAATTCCTCAGCCACTTTTGGAAATGTAAGTGGGGTAAAGATGGTAAACTAAAGGTTGTTGGTGATGGGTCTCCAACCGCATCGCCCAAAAATCCCTTATAGTCGCCTCTTAGTTACACCCACCGGAAGAAATGGAGTAGTGCTATTCTAAGCCGACACTGCATAGCTCTCTTGTTTCTAAATATATAAATAAATCTAAATCTAGCTATATTCCTGTTTTCTGTAAAAGATTACAGTCAGATTAGACGATTTTGTATAATGACGAGATGTAATAATGATTTTAATACCAAACGTTTCATTTTCGACCGACTTAAAAAAAAGAGGAACTTATTTCGATTATATTTTTTTTTTGCCTGCATGTTACGCGGTTACTCTGCCAATTGTCGATTATTTCAAAACTTTTTTTTCGTTCTGTTGATTATTTTGTGTCAAGTGCCAAGTAACCATTGTTGCAAAATTTGACTTTCCTTGCTTCTCAACACCGTACTGATGTCAGCGTCCTCTACCTCCAAATTTTATAGTAATTCGGAAAAATACTAGTCTATCTTTGCAGATAGAATTCAAGTGTGTTGAGAACGCCTACCTATCACATAATTACACTAAAATCTTACATAAAGTCCAAATCTTTTGCAATTTCTGGATGCAATAGTAAATTCACAATTCAATTTTTATCAACTTCTATTTACAATGTCAGAATTTTGGCATTTCCGCAAGTGAGGCAATAATTGGAAATTTGAGACGGTCAAGCTTACCGACCTAAGCCTCCGAAATTATTTCTTGTCACATCCTCCAAAGTTGTGGGTCAACAGAAAAATAATAAGTATGCGTAGCCAAATTATTACATCTAAACAACTTTATGGAATTTTATTTTGTACATAATACTGACCTATTTAACATTCAACATATACTTGATTGTCCTCAAATAGCTGTGTAGTATCGAAACAGATCAGATTTTTATTCCATTCGATAACGTTTTGTCGCTTTTTAAAGATCGACTAAAAGTGTAACAGTTGTTTTTTATGTTGAAACAAAGCTTTATTATAGTATTAATTATACTAATACTATGCATACACATGGGTGACCGTAAGAGGCGACTAAGGAAATCAGGGTATTTTAAGTGAATTTTAGGCCAAGCGGTATGAGACTCATCACCAAAAACATTTATTTTAAAATCTTTCCCTAACTTAATTCTAAAAGTGGCTGAAGAATTTTGACTCTGCAGCTCTGGCTACCCCTTTTAGGGATTTATAGCCGTGAGTATATGCGCGTATATATGTATGTATTATTTACATAAAATCAATGATAATCCTTGATGAAAGGAATTGACTAAAGATCAGAACAAAAGATGAAAAATAAAAGAACTGAATTTCAGTACTGAAACGGCTGCTAAATCTAATTATCCAGAAACGCTTCGTCAACGTCACTCCTGACGTATGACGTGATATGGAATGACATCACAAAACAGTGTACTGGTTTTACTCATATTTGTTACAGTTTTAGATAAAGCTCTAGAAAATATTTCAAATTCTGAAGCCCAGTTTATTTTTTCTACCAAATTTCATAATACCAATTCTAGAGTCGGAAATACGCAAATAAATTTTTCATAACCATTTTTATTAAAAACTATCATTCCATAAGAAGTCTTGTTCCTTTATACAGCAATATTAAAATCCTGAGGAAAATACAAAATCATAACGAAGAATAATATTTTATGTTTTCGTCTTAAAAGTCTGACTTAAATTTTTAAACGTAACTTTCTAGACTGTTAAACTTCAACTCAACAATTTGTTCTTTATTCCAGAAACTTGGAAATAAAGAAACAAGAAGTTCCCTTTTGGCAAATAAACTGAGAATGACGAAAC
The DNA here is from genome assembly GCA_963576735.1 of Bedellia somnulentella. NCBI lineage: Eukaryota > Metazoa > Arthropoda > Insecta > Lepidoptera > Bedelliidae > Bedellia > Bedellia somnulentella. Next base: position 5,007,999 of record OY755177.1, read on the forward strand.
AATTATGCTCAAAAAATCTTTTAACTTTGAATGTCTAACTGCCTAAAGAGAAATAGAATTTACAGCGCTGAGGACTAATCGGAAGTAGTTAAACTACATTTTGTCCTACTTACATCTATTGTTTTTATTAAAATACATTCTTGTAAATAATAAAATACATACATTAATTTTTTGTTCAAAATATATTTACTTGCAGGTGTGTAGTGTCGGATAAGTATTGCACTAATCCATTTCTTCCCGCGAGTCTCATTCGAGGCGACTAAGGTATGAATGCATTTCGGTGGTTGTAGGGCGATGTGGTTGGAGACCTATCGTATTTACTTTGTTATGCTAGGTTTTGATATACTTGAAAAGTGTACATTAAACAAAATTATCTGACACTGTTTACAATATAAAAAAATGTTTTTTTAAGTATGAGTAAAGCAGGGTTAATGATCATTTAACTGAGTATGCACTTTAAAGAGCCTTGTACCTTAGTCGTCACTTTATCAAATCACCAGTTACACGATAGCTGTTATTATTTAATGGTTTTGTGACTTGTGCTTTTATAAAAACTATTTTCATGACATCAAATAAACAAAACTAAGTTTTAACTGTGTTTCTTTTATGAGTTTTTATTGACAAGTATACGTCTCTATGCCTAGATATAAACTTATCTCTTATCTACATATTCTTTAGATTGACTTTTATATTTTGTTCCTTATAATATAAAATACTATTTATGCGTTACCAAAATAAACATATATTTTAAATTGTGAATAACAGTCATGTCTTTGGGTCACTAATTTTTTGTGTTATTTATTTTCCTACTACATTAACTCATACTAGAAGGGGCATCAAGATATAAAAGCAAGCTGGCTATGAAAAATTCTACTTTCATGAGCATATAGCATGAAGTACGACACGGTTTTATAATACATATATACATATATTTACGGCTCTAAATCCCTAAAAGGGGTAGCCAGAGCTTCAGAATAAGAAATTCCTCTCATTTTTGGAAGTTAAATGGGGAGAAGATGGTAAAATAAATGTTTTTGGAGATGGGTCTCAAACCACATCGCCCAATATTCACTTAAAAAGCCCCAATACCCTTAGCCGCCTCTTACAAATACCCACGGGTAGAAATGGGGTAGTGCTATTCTAAGCCGACACTACACAGGTATGTATGCATATCACTTCATGTTTAGTTATTTGACTTTGTTTATGTGGACGATATACTTGAGTCTCTTTTAAAGCGGGCACTCTGTACATTTCAGGTGACGACGAAATATATACGAGAATAATTTCTGCCTACCTTTTGAGGAAGTACAGCGTAATTAGATACTTTACTTTCAAAGCCTGAAAAAGCTTTAAAAAGCATCCTCAGTTATACTTATAATTCATCTTTTAAAGTAGTCACGGAAATACTCTTTTTGCATACATTTATTAGCTCATTAAGATTGTGACTGTTCAAATTTAATCTCCTTTTTTATTAGAAAGGGTTTGAGGAAGGGACTTTAATTACCATATTAAATAAATAATTAAGATTTTATTACTGAAATCACAGTTTCATTTATATGAAGGTAGAATTACCTACTTATACTCAAGACTTCAGCGTTCACGCCGCATATACCCGAAGGGGTTGACAGCGGAACTAACTTCTGAACATCACGTGACATTATCGCCGGGTGTTCAGAGTACCCATGTTTTGCTTGGACAGTGTATTTACGTGATAGGGCATAGACCTATCGCCGTTGGGTAAGTATATATTCTCACATGACTAGGTACCATGTTACATAGGTTCGCCATGTGGGTTATGTCACGATGTTTTCCTCACCGTTTAGAACCATGATAAATTAACCGCACATATGACTTTAGAAAAGAGAAATTGGTGTAGGCTCGACCCGGGATTTGAACTTACACCTGTCTGCATTAAGGGGCGCTCGATACATCCATTGGACTACCACGGCTGTTTGTTCTACCTACTTATACTCACGGCTTTATATACCAAGAAACGGTAGCAAGAAATTATGAATTTCTAAGCCATATTGAATAATTAAGTAGGAGGAGTAGCTGGAATAATTAAGATGACCTTGAACAAAACCACGAAAAGAAAGAACTATCAAGTTTACAGGTACAACTAATACTATGTAAATTATAATCTACAATTTGCTATTTGAAACAGTTATTTATAATTATTTATGTTTTATTTCATTATTATAAAATACGTAACAATCTCTAGCATTAAAAACATTTTTTTGTTTATAAATATTTATTATGGTAAAATCACAACTGTCAGCTTTGACAAGTATATTTTTAACTATTTCATGGAGTCATTTTGTACAGTACAAATAAGTCCGCATTAAATTCATTTTTTCATTAGTGCACACTGCGCTATATGTGGATTTGTCATTAAGCAAGTAAGACAAGTATTCTTAGGCTAAAGAATATTACAAATATGTAAATGAATTTTAATTTCTAGCAAATTCTCACGTTTAAATTCAACGCCAACTACATAACATGTTGCAAACAAATATCTCTCCAATAATTTCAAGAAGTCCTGAACGCGACACGTGACGTCACGAAACAAGATGGCGACCTACCAAGTTATATTGATAGCGTTGTCTTAACGTTGTATTGCTCCTGACAACCGATACAAATGGCAATAAATACAATATCGTTTACCTTGACACCAGCCAAATGCAGAACTATGCACCTAGTCTTCGATATTGCAGTTATCGCCTGGAGTCGTTTAAAATAACCTTGCTTTTTATCTGCCTGTTTCGTAACAGGAAATTAATTTAAAACTTTAAGATGCTACGAGTAGTAGTCTGTTTTGGGATTTCTAAGGGAGGTTTAATAATTCGTCGTTTAAAAACTATATCCCTGAAAGGGTGGTACAGATATAATCTCTTTTCAACTATACGTGATATTTTGGCACCTGGTGTTCAAAGTACGGTTTGCCTAAAATATATAATGATAACGGTAAGTGATGAGCCTATCGACGCCTGCACAAAAACACTGTGATATTATTAAGTACACCTAAGTCATGTGGCTTTCCTCAATGTTATCATATCAATAAGAGTTTATAAATGAACTCTAATATATGTTTAGGGATGTTTGACATGAAGCTATGTGTTTTTTCTTGTAGAACTTAGTTATCATGCAGATGATGTCGTTTCAAATTCCTGGTCGGGCCTACACAAATTTGGCTAAAGACATATGAGTGGTTATTTTATCATGGTTGTTAACGGTGAGGGAAATCATCGTGAGGAAACCCACATGACTGAGTTGTATTTATTTATGTGACAGTGTATTCGTACAAAACAGCGATAGGCCTGCCCACCATCAGGTGAGTACACTATCCAAGCAAAACGTGGGTACTCTAAATACCAGGTGATGATGTCACGTGATGTTTAGAAGTATTAATAACTCTGCCAACCTTTTCGGGGATATACGGCGTGAACGTTTGAGTTAGAGAATTAACTTAACAATCCTACTTGCAAGAAAATAGCTAAGAATAATTTTGCTCTGCCTATCATGAATGTCCGCCCCATTCGTCTTGTGAAATAAGGATATTTATCTTGTTGACACAAAATGAAGGCCTGTTTTGGCAACACTATTTTATTGTATTACCAACTGACCTAACGAAGTATGACTAACCATAAACAAAAACAAAATTTCTGATTAGTTTTGTTTATGCAGAAGAAGTAGCTAAAACTTAAATGTTGGTCACATTGACCGCTGTCCAAATCATACAATCTTATATACATACACATACTCACGCCGTTTGTTCCCATTGGGGTAAGCAGAGACTATCGATCGCCACTTTGTAGGATCCTGGCAAACCACTCTAGCTTCGTCCACATCCATCAATCTTTTCATACATGCGCTTGTATTCTTCATACTTCGGACACCTGCCGTTTTGAGCACATTCTCTATTTGGTTCAAATGAGTCCTCCGAGGTCGTACTCTACTAACATTACCTTTCACATTGGCTTTATGGATCTCTTTCACCAATTTACTATCATCCATCCTCTCTATGTGTCCAAATCACCTCAACATTTCTTTTTCTCTCTCTTTTACAAAATCATCTTTCACACCGCACTTTTCACGAATTACGCTATTTTTCACTCGATCACATACCCTTACATTACAAATTTCGATAATTATAATATAAAAATTGGTAAAGCCGCTAACGAGGAGTTTTGTTACTGCTGTGATGTGACTCTATATCACTCTGTATCACTGCATTACTGATGGACAAGAGAATTTTATATAACAGAGATACATTTAATTAAAGAAAAAGTGAACAAGATTTTAAAAATATAAAGCAAGTGTTGCAAACAAATACAGACACAACTAATTGGATGTCTCCAAACAAATAATTACTTGAGTAAGTTTTTTAAAATGAAATAAAATGTCAAAATTTATAATTGGTGACGTAATATTCGATTTAACAAAAAGTAATTGCCTATTATTTTCGTAACGATAACTTTTAACTTGCATAAACTGGTAATAATAGTAAATGGTAGTAATTTGCTATGTAGTGTCGGCTTAGAATAACACTACCCCATTTCTTCCGGTGGGTGTACGTAAGAGGCGACTAACGGTGTTGGGGCTTTTGAGGAATTTTTGGGCGATGCGGTTGGAGACCCATCACCAACAACCTTTATTTTGCCTTCTTTTCCCCACTCAACTTTCCAAAAGTGGCTGAGGAACTTCCAGTTCCTTAGCTCTGGCTACCCCTTCTTGGGATTCATAGCCGTGAGTATATGTTATGTTATGTTATTATTTTCGCAACGATAACTTTTATCTTGCATAAACTGGTAAGACATGATGCAGTGCATATTTTATCAAAGATTGATGAGAACATCTTATAAGTTTATATATTGTAAGAGTCCTCTGAGTCCGTAATATCTGTAATGGATTTCACAAGTTGTGGAACATAGTGAGGCTGTTATCACTATGAGGCAGTATATATATAGCAGTCCGTTTATAATTTTCTTGTTTATTTCGTAGATTCTTTATGAGCTTTAATTTTGATGTTAAGTGTTTTAATATAAAGTTTAGTCGTCTCATAAGAAGTGTAAAGTAAGTTTTGATATAGATTTTGATGGATTTTACATACATATACATACATATACTCACGGCTATAAATCCCTAGAAGGGGTAGCCAGAGCTAAGGAATTCAAAATTCCTCAGCGACGTTTGGAAAGTTGAGTGGGGAAAAGATGGTAAAATAAAGGATGGGATTTTGTTCCCACTTATCTTCCGATAGTGTTTTAGGAGTTGCCAATTCTGAAGCTAAGACTTATTTTGGATAATGATAGATACAGGAAGCATAAGTGAACATAGTTATACCTTTTGTGCAAACCACATTTAAATGAAAGTTAACTGAAAGCAATAAAACTATGTTAGAGGATATTTAATGCGTTAAATAGACCCGTCGTGCCCAATCAATTCTTTTGGTGCAAGAATGTGTATATACTGTCGAGTCTTTTAAGGTCATTTATGTATAAAAAATCCGAAGAAAATAATAAGGGTTAGAATCTTATTTAGATAGCATTGTTGGTGTAAGAGTAAGACAGCTACGTAAGACATTTGGAGAGTCAAAATAGAAAAAAAAACGGCGACAACACGATAAACGTCACTGCTTACATACATACATACATACATATGCTCATGGCTATAAATCCCTAGAAGGGGTAGCCAGAGCTAAGGAATTGGAAATTCCTCAGCCACGTTTGGAAATTTTAGTGGGGAAAAGATGGTAAAATAAAGGTTTTCGGTGATGGGTCTCCAACCACATCGCCCAAAAATCCCTTAAAAGCTCCAAATCCGTTAGTCGCCTCTTACGTACACCCACCGGAAGAAATGGGATAGTGTTATTCTATGCCAACACTACACAGCAACCTCAAAATAAATAAATGGCGTGAATCTAAGTAAGCAAGTAATTGTTACTATCAAGTTAGTTTTCTATCAATCATATCAAGAAAATTGAAATACATCACTCTCAACCCTCAAAGATCTGTAGCTCTTTCGAGTTAACTGATAATATAAAGACATTTTATACATTATCATCCTTCACATACTCCAGAACGGTAATTTGGGAACCCCTTTATTTCAAAGACATTGAGTGTCTTCACCATTTCGCATTGATAATAAAACTGAGATTTACGGGTTTATTATGCATTTCAAGTTTATACACAGCAATAAAATTATATTTTACAGTTTCTCGGCAATGGATATTAAAGTAGATTTTGATGTTTGCTGTCAAATAGTTAATATTTAGTTGAGTGTCTTCCCGGATTTAATTTTATTACTGGATTAATAAGTTAAAAATAAATGGAAGTATTAATCACAGATTCTACCCACCCCACCCCATTTAGCTCCGTAGCTAGGTTAAGAGGGTATGACTACTTTTTATTCATTCTTTTTGTTTTGCTTCATAATGATTATTCCCAAGCAACAAAGGAAGACGCAACGCTGAGTGTTATGAAATGTATTTCATCGCATTTCTCTTAATATTTAAAGTTCAGTCTTATAGTTGCCGTGTAGTGTCGGTTTAGAATAGCACTACCCCATTTCTTCCGGTGGGTGTACGTAAGAGGCGACTAACGGTATGGGGCTATTAAGGGATTTTTGGGCGATGCGGTTGGAGACCCATCACCATAACCTTTATTTTTAGTGGCTGAGGAATTTCTAATTCTGTAGCTCTGGCTACCCCTTCCTGGGATTTAAAGCCGTGAGTATATGTATGTATGTATGTTCAGTTTTACCTATTGGAATTAAATTATATTAGAGTACTCTGAATGGCAAAATATAATGATATGAGATGATGGAGGTACTATACTTTATACCAGGTCAAGGTTTTTATAGCTAGTATGATTAAATTATAAAGTATAGGTGATTCTTGGGTTTTATGAGCGTGGGAAATATACCTATATATTATTCCTACAAAATCACAATGTAGTTTTATTTGTATGCTTAAAAAAATATTGTAATTTTTAAATACAAAAAAAAAGTTAAGTCATGTTTTATGTCTTTTCAAAAATGTGATGAAACCAAAAGTATTACATATATACATACATACATATACTCACGGCTATAAATCCCTAAATGGGGTAGCCAGAGCTGAGAAATTAGAAATTCCTCAGCAACTTTTGGAAGTTGAGTGGGGAAAAGACGGTAGAATAAAGGTTGTTGGTGATGGGTCTCCAACCGCATCGCCCAAAAATCCATTAAAAACCCCAAGTCCGTTAGTCGCCTCTTACGTACACCCACCGGAAGAAATGGGGTAGTGCTATTCTCGGCCGACACTACACAGCTATTAAAATGTACACAGCCAAAAGTATTAAAATGTTATTATTTATGTAATGCCACTGTATAGTCCGCAACATGAGCATTTAGTTACTATTAAATAATGACAAAATGTTTCGTCACTCATTCACTCACGTCACTATTATATATAGATTCAGGTAAATCCTGTAAATAAAAAAAATCGTATACTTATTTATATTTTTTCTTAATCTTAAACTAAATTAATCAACTTTACTTTAGGCAGTCATTTGAACGGAGACATCCAGAAAAATAAGGTTCGCTTTAGAAACCTACACAACCTAACTATTATTTAGAAAGATCTACTATTGTATGTAAATTATAATTGAAAATCAATTGTAGAGTTAAGTTACCACTAAGTGATTATCTCATTCAATAGAGTTCAAGTTTAAAGAGCACATGTAAAAGTCACTGTACACAGACTCACATTTGTAGTTTTGGCACTCTCATTAGTCATGTTTCACCATTCAAACGCAGACCGAATGTGCATACAGAAAATCCGCTTGCAGCTTATTCGGGAATCCTTTCTTTATTCGTGCGCACTGAAAGTCTGAAAGCTACGAAAATGTAGAGCGTTGTGGGGCTCAATACAGTTTCCATATATCGAGTGGATAGTATGGCTTGTGTTAACGTCACTCCAATCTTGTGTGGCATTGTGTCACGTGACGGCTGAGGAAAGACAGCCATGCCATTCATGTCTCCCTGGTACTGCTGCTGTATTGTGTACGAAGTTTTTCATAGTTAGACCGAAACCGTCTTGTTTTTATAGATGTTATGCACGTTATTGAATCAGTCGGCAATAACACTCTCTTGTTTTTAAATCATTGTTTGTGGTTAATCTCAACAATATGCTCACGAAACCGGAAAATGATATTTTTTAACCCCTGCTCTACCCCGTTTTAAGTTGTTGTTAGTAGATATACCGAAAAGTTTAATAGTGTTCGGGATTAAACAAAACCTTGGAGTTTGTAGGCAGCCAGAAAATACACTTACGTTCGTGAAACAATTATTGTATAATCTAAAGCTCATTTTATTGTTTGGGCTAGCTTCATATGAAATGCAGTTTTGATATGTTTTAATAGCACAAGTTACTTAGTACATACATACTGTGATCCGGACGCTTATCTCTAAGAACACTATGTGTACATAATGTTTACGTTCATAATCCTAAATGGCAAATAGTTCCAAAGACATTCGGTGCAAATCTGTGTTTGTATTGTTTGTGTATAATAGAAGTTTAAGTTATTTGATGTTTAGTCCTCAATAAACAATAATTAAAATCGGGTTATCCAGTTGTTAAGCAAAACCAAATTTCTAGGATAATTTGGGATAACTTAGGCACAAATTGACCGTGGTTGGAAACTTAGCATAAGTTTTAAATTGAATCAGTTAACTCTATGATGTTACTAAGTTAGAACTTGATTTAGAGGAATTTGAAGGCATTTGCCGTGTAGTGTCGTCTTAGAATAGCACTACCCCATTTCTACCCGTGGGTGATCGTAAGAGGCGACTAAGGGTATAGGGGCTTTTTAAGTGATTTTTGAGCGATGTGGTTGGAGACCCATCACCAAAAACGTTTATTATTATCATTTTTTCCCCAATCAACTTCCAAAAGTGGCTGAGGAATTTATCATTCCAATGCTCTGACTACCCCGTTAAGGGATTTATAGCCGTGAGTATATGTATGTATGTATGTTGCAGACCGAAGAATAAGTTACATATATATTATTGTCACAAATCTGTATCACCTTGGTAGTGAGTCGGTTCAATATATATATTATTTATTCTATACCATCAACGAGGATCTATTGAGACTTGATGAATCAACTGTGTAAGCGATGGCGGCGCGCTTTAGCGTTAGTTTTAGTTTTTAAATTTGAATTTTTATGAACGTATAATGTATCTGTCATTTTTATAAATTTTGTGGGTGTTATGTATTTTTAATGTAAAATGTCAGGTAGTTTTGCTATGTCAGTCTGCATCTAACGGTTGTACGGCGAAGTCTTTTGTGTGTTTCCAAAATCGAATAAACGTTTTGTGATATATTTTGGACTTTGATTTGGGTGATCCCGGAACTAGCTTCAGTAGCTTACATTGGTCATTCGAGCCGGATCATGCCAAATCTTTTTGATACTCCGCCACAGAAGAAAATGAGTGCCCGAGAGGAGCGTGCTGCGAGGCGTACGGAAAAGCAGGAGGAAGACATTGCTGCAGGTTATCTGCGTCATAAACTGTCCTGTGGTAGCAGTAGAGCTTCGACAAAGAGGTCATCGGCTTCCGTGGAATTACGGAAGAAGCAGGTGCTGTTGGAGGCAGCGACCAAGAAGGCGGCCATCGAGATGGACCTGATTGATAAGGAGGCTCAAGTTCAAATGGCAATGGCAGATGCAGAACTCGAGGAAAAAAGTTATTACAGTCCACAAAAAGAAGGCGACTTGGATAATTGGTTGGAGAATCAGGCTAGTTACACTAGGTCACGTCAGAAGGTCTCCGAGCATGAAGAAAACCCGGACGACAATTTGTCAAAAAGTATGGCGGTAGAACGACCGCGCGTCTCCCATGGTTTACCCGGGCCCCCGGCACAAGACGCGGCGGCGACATTTGATGTCAACTACACCATACAGCAATTGACTAGCGCGCTGAAGGATATTACCAAGTCGGTTGCAGCGAACAATGTACCTAACGGTCATTTACTTGGTCGATTGAGTACATCAAGAGATTTACCCGACTTTTCGGGTGATTCGGTGGAGTGGCTTTATTTTAAAAAAACCTATGAAGATTCTACCCACTTATGCAGATATACGGAGGCTGAAAACTTGGGGCGATTGAAGAGATGTCTTCGAGGTGCGGCAAAAGATGCGGTCAGTGGCTTATTTATCTGTGCTACATCGCCAGAAATAGTTATGGATACTTTGGAGCTTCGTTTCGGTAATCCTGACTGTATAATAAAAAGAATAATGTATGACATAAAAAAATTAACACCACTGCCTAACGAATATCATAAAGAAGTAATTAGTTTCTCAGTGAAAATAAAGAATTTTGTGGAAGCAGTGAAAGCGGTTCAGAGGGACGAATATTTACGAGGTAACTCTATTACTTCTATTATTTTGTCAAAACTACCCGCTGTGTTAATTTCAAAATGGTCGGATTACAGTTATGATCGTATCATGCAAAGCAATGAGTCACGCTTGGTCATTTTGTCAGAGTTTTTAACGCGAGAAGCAGTGAAAATATCAGCTACGGCCAGTACAATAAACATCGAAAAACCTCTGCAAAATAAAACATTCTTGATGCATACGGACACTTCCAGTTTATGTTTATTCTGTCGAAAAGCTAAACATAAAATATCAGAATGTAAACAGTTTAAAAAGGCCATGCGAAAGACTAAATGGCAGTTTGTGAAACGTAATGGCTTGTGTTATAAATGTATAGCTGCTCGACACAGCCGCGATACATGTTCAGCTCCCGTGTGCGACAAGGATGGGTGCGGTCGAGAACATCACCAGTTATTACATTTCGCCGAAGATAAAAACCGGGCGACCTTGACATTGCAAGACAGCGGACAACAGCAGGCAGTGTCGACGGCGGCGGCGGCAGCGCGCACTCCATCTTGTACGAGCGCGAACGCCAGTAGCTCCGAAATACAAACTGTTTCCCATGTAAACACGAACGCGCCAGTGAAAGTGTTGTTAAAAGTGCTGCCTATTCGTATATATGGCAAAAATGGCTATGTGGATACTACGGCTTTGCTCGACGACGGGTCCACGGTGACATTAATTAGTAGTGAACTAGCAAATCGTCTGAATTTATGTGGTAAACAAAAAACATTACGAGTGAGCGGTGCATGGTGTGATAACGAACTAAAATGTAGTACAACTGTTTTGAATTTTAAGCTTTCTGGCAAGGACAATAGGGTTCATAATATTGTAGCTCAGAGTATTGATCAGTTGAATTTACCTTACCAGGATATTTCGTGTGTAGATATAAATAAGTATACTCATTTAAAAGGTTTGCGTTCAGAGTTTATAAGTTCAAACATAAAACCTGAAATACTAATAGGGCAGGACAACTATCATTTAATGTCGCCAATGAAAATACAATTAGGTAGATCTAATGAGCCGTCCGCTACGCTTACTCCCCTAGGGTGGTGTTTACATGGTGTGGTACGTGTTCCGCGGTGCGCAGCAGGTGAGTGGTCATTTTTTACATATGACAATTCTGCCACTTTTGTCACTCAAAACGACAGCCATCCAAACCTCGAGGAGCAATTATTACGTGAGATGTACAATGAGGTAAAACAATCCTTCGCTTTGGACTCAATGGGTATATCATGTAAATCTCGCGAGAACGCAAATGATGCTCGCGCCGTGGCTATCTTGGACAAGACTTCTGTGCTCGTTAATGGTGAGTGGTATGTTGGTTTGCCGTGGAAAAATGAAAATTGTGAGCTAACTGATTCTTACCCTGTTGCGTTGAATAGGTTAAGGAATATTCACAATAAAATGAATAAGGATCCGAAGTTTGCTACAAGATATAATGAGAGAATCAGTCACTTATTAGAAAATAATTATGCGTCAATAGTAGGAAACAATGAACCAGTTGCGGGGTCTAAGATTTGGTATTTGCCGCATTTTGGGGTTGATAACCCAAATAAGGAGAAGCTACGTTTGGTATTTGACGCCGCAGCTAAAAGTAAAGGATATAGTTTGAATGATTATCTTCTGACAGGACCAGACCTTTTATCATCACTATTTGGTATTATGCTTCGTTTCAGGGAAGACAGGGTCGCTGTAACAGGGGATATAAAGGATATGTTTCTCAGGGTGAAGATACGAAAGGAGGACCAGCATGCCCTGAGATTTCTTTGGAGTAGCAACAGCTGTGATACACCTAAAACGTATGTTATGAATTCATTAATTTTTGGAGCTAACTGTTCTCCCTTTATTGCACAGTATATTAAAAATAAAAATGGCTCACGCTATTCATCATCCATGCCGCATGTGGTTGATGCAATATGTAATTATCATTACATGGATGATTATATTCAGAGTTTACCGAACGAGTTAACTGCAATAGAGATGGTAAAAAATATATCATTAATTCATAAAGAGGGCAATTTTGAGATAAGAAATTGGATAAGTAATAGCGCTGCCGTATTAAACAGCGTGCCTAAAAAGACTTGGGGTAATTCAATATGCAAATTTAATATAGAAGGTAGTATTTCTGAAAGAATATTGGGTATGATTTGGTATCCAAAGGATGATCTATTAGGTTTTGATTTATCTTTAAAACGCATCCCACAGAGTATCATCTCTGGAAAACAACGACCGAATAAACGAGTTATGTTACGTGTAATTATGTCAGTATTCGACGTACTTGGTTTTTTGACCCCATTTACTGTCCAAGGTCGTATAATGTTACAGGATACATGGAGACTCAAGGTCGGTTGGGACGAAGACATACCAGATGAAATATATAGAAAATGGTGTCAGTGGCTCGACCTACTTAAAGAAATGGGAAATGTTCGAATTCCAAGATATCATATGAATATGATGATGGGCGATGTTACGAGAGAGAGCGAGATAGCTACTATTGGCAGAGCTACCGCGACGTTCGAGCCTACGATGCACGATGCTACGCAGGAGGCTACGAGCGCCTACGACGATGGCGTAGCAGCGGCTAGGAATACGCAGTATAACAGGTTACAATTACATATTTTTAGTGATGCGTCTAGTAAAGCGATGGCTGCTGTAGCCTATTGGCGTTGGGTAGACAGTAACGGAAAGATATATGTTTCGTTTATTGCAAGTAAAAGTAGAGTAATGCCTGTTAAACCCCTAACAATGCCGCGAGCGGAACTTCAGGCTGCTTTACTGGCAGCACGATTAGGAAAAACATTAATAGAGGAACATAGACTAAAACCGCAACAAAAATTCCTATGGTGTGACTCGACCACGGTACTTCACTGGATCCGTAACAATGAACGAACATATAATACGTTTGAAGCCAACCGATTAGGGGAAATCGACGAGTGTACCTCTATTAAGGAATGGCGTTATGTTCCCACCAAATGTAATATAGCTGATTTGGCTACAAGAGAGTCGTTTGAGATGAATATATTTAAAACAAGATGGTTTAGCGGTCCCGAGTTTTTGCATTTAGAGGAAAGTTTATGGCCAAGAGACGTAATCGAAACAAAAGGTAAATATTGTGATAATATTTTAGTGACACAGTCATCCCCGTTACCGGCTAATAATTTTCCTATACCAGATGTGTGTCGATTTTCATCGTGGTTGCGCTTAGTCAGAAGTACTGCTATGGTTTTATTATTTATTGCTAAATGTAAAAAACAAAGTGTAAAATTGGATTCTGCTATTCTCGAGCAAGCTGAACATTTGCTACTAAGATATGCGCAACAACAATCATTTGAAAATGATTTGAATATTATAAAGGACAAGCGTTGTTTGCCTCGTTCGAGCAAGTTGCGAATTTTATCACCTTTTTTGGATGGAAATGAGATAATGCGTGTAGATGGTCGAATAAAACACGCAGAAGTTGATATTCAAGTAAAAAATCCCATCATTTTGGATGGACGTCATTGTTTAACTAAACTTATTGTGTCCCACTACCATAGAAAAGCTGCGCATTGTAACCAAGAAACTGTTGTTAATCAGCTTAGACAAAAATATTGGATTATTAAACTAAGGCCGACTGTTAAAAATGTTATATCAAAATGTATGTTATGTAGAATACGTAAGTGTACTCCTCAGGTACCCAGAATGGGTGACTTACCTGCTGCGAGAGTAGCTCATCATCAGCGCCCCTTCACTCACTGCGGTATTGATTTGTTTGGCCCCATGGAGGTCACTATTGGTAGAAGGAAAGAGAAACGCTATGGTGTTCTATTTACTTGTATGACGGTACGTGCGATTCATTTGGAAACAGTTTCATCTCTTACTACAGATGACTTAATTATGGCGTTACGACGTATGGCGGCGCGTAGAGGGTGGCCTCGTTTCTTTTATTCTGATAATGGAACTAATTTGAGAGGGGCTGAAAAGGAACTAAGAAAGTCTTTTCTAGATTTAGATAATACTTCTTTGAGGGATGAAGGTCTAAAACAATGGATCTGATTGGGTCTTTTCACCCCCAGGAAGCCCACACAGGGGTGGGGTATACGAGAGGATGATACGAGGGGTAAAAACATCGCTACGTGTAATTTTAAAGGAACGTTCTCCGCACCCTGATACACTTGCAACATTGTTGGCTGAAGTGGAGTCTATTATCAACAGCAGACCATTGACTTACGTAAATACAGATGATCCTAGCTGCCCAGAGTCGATTACACCAAACCATTTTTTGATTGGAACCTCTGTCAGTGGACCCACAATTGGAAAATATGATGACACTGATCTTTCTTTACGAAAAAGGTGGCGATCAGCTCAAAGATTAGCTGATATGTTTTGGTCCAGATGGGTCAAAGAGTATTTACCCACATTACTTCCCCGTCAAAAATGGAACAGCGAGGAGAAACCACTTGAGGTAGGTAACCTGGTTTTAGTTGTCGATCCTAACAGTCCCAGGTGCTCTTGGCCCAAGGGGCTCATAGCGCGAGTGTTCCCAGGTAAGGATGGTCGGGTGAGAGTGGTGGAAGTGCGCACAGCGAGTGGTCTCCTGCTGCGCGCCGCGACACGCATCGCACCTATTTCTGTAAGTGATTCGTGCTGATAGCACTGGGGTGGGGAATGTAAGCGATGGCGGCGCGCTTTAGCGTTAGTTTTAGTTTTTAAATTTGAATTTTTATGAACGTATAATGTATCTGTCATTTTTATAAATTTTGTGGGTGTTATGTATTTTTAATGTAAAATGTCAGGTAGTTTTGCTATGTCAGTCTGCATCTAACGGTTGTACGGCGAAGTCTTTTGTGTGTTTCCAAAATCGAATAAACGTTTTGTGATATATTTTGGACTTTGATTTGGGTGATCCCGGAACTAGCTTCAGTAGCTTACAAACTGGTTAACATAAAACTTTTTCTTATTGCTGTATATAAATCTCAGACTGTGGCTTCATTGATCATAGCAGCAAGTATAAGTTAGTCCATGACCATAGCAAATAGGCATTGATCGATGCACAAAATAATATACAGGGTGTAATTGTAATGACTGTTTTCCTTGAAAAGTATGATTAATTATCACGTATAGAGGCAGAATTCGTTGAAAAAAAACACACTTATTTTTTTTCAAATTTTGTTAAAATTTGCACTAAGAAAGTAGTACTATTGACACCAACACGCTCAATGTATGCGTGAAACGCGATGACAAGGCGGGCAACTCAGCTGACAGCTGCGACCCGCCCCGTGACCTTTAACCGGCGGCCAAATCAAATCAAGGCCAGTAAAGTAATCAATCGAACTTAGCTTCTAATATCTTCTTATTTTTTACATGTTATTATTTGACATGATAAATTTGAATAACACTACCCCATAGTTAATACTGCGTTGGAATGCGGCAGTATGTTCAGAGAAAAATTCATAATTCGTAAACATCGATCGCCGCGAAATTCAAAATCTGCATGTATCAACAAGTCGGGCGGGCTTGTCGGCATTACATCAAAGGAACAGTATTAGTACTAAGTTAGTTGTTTGTAGCTCATTGTGTTTGTGTCGCTTATGATTGGATGTCACTTTGATTTTTCGCATTAATTTTCGGAGTGTGAGTTCAGTTTTAGTATCTTGTGTTGTGATTGTGTTGAGTAAATATGGCGTACACGAACCAGCAAAGTTCAGTGTTGGTGTTTTATAATATTAATTCTCAAAATGTTCTGCGTTTTGCGCAAATAAAGGTGATAGCCCGGATCTGCCACTGCCAATCAAAACGGGGTGAGTTATTTTTATTCGTATTCTTTAGTTAACTGTGATAAAGTACAGATACACCCGTTTAGAGCCCTTTAGCCCCGAGAGAGTTTAGTAAACACCAAGAACTCCTCCAATTTCGATGTCGGTTAATGAATGAATAGGTATCTCTTGCGCACTTTATTTTATGCCACGTAAATGCATCGTTTCGAGGGTCTCTATTTGTTTTTAACTTTATTATCTTACGCTCATGAAGTACATACATTACATACATACTCACGCCGTTACTTCCCATTGGGGAGGCAGAGATATAAAGTAAAACAAAAATAGCGGTAGCTGATTATTTAGGACGACAGTTTTGTTATAATCGTCGGTGTTAATTAATAGAGATAGATTTTTTACATACATATTCTCATTCTCACGCCATTAGTTCCCATTGGGGTAGGCAGAGACTATCGATCGCCACTTCGTACGATCCTGGCAAACCTCTCTAGCTTTGTTTACATCCATCAATCTTTTTACTTGAAAATGTTTGAATTACACTACCCCATATTTAATACTGGATTGAAATACGAGGCGACTAAGACCACAGCCTCACCAGGCGCGGCGATAAGTTCAAAGAAAAATCAAACATAGCCGCGAAATTCAAAAAATTTTTGCATTGCTGTCATAGTGCGGTTTATACGGTCACGAGCAAGTGTGCGCAAGACTAGATGGTCACATGACGCGCCCGCTGTTCTCTGTGTGTGGGTGAGACATTATACGGGTAGGAACTAGGAGTGTGTGCGCTAGGCTAGTGTAGATAACCACAGTTTTCCATCTGATGGAGAAAGTAGGTTTTTCTGCTAAAGCGGTTTTAATCTTTTTGTTTATTTCATATGGTGGATATTAAGCATTAAACTTTAATATACGAATTAATATTGAAGTAACAATCGCCGTCAAACTAACACGCTGTATTCTCTCGAGTTACGAATACCACTGTATTTCTATGATGGTAGTCATTTTACCGCATACCGATTGGTATAAACATACATATGCTCAAGGCTATAAATCCCTAGACGGGGTAGCCAGAGCTAAGGAAATTGAATTTTCTCAGCCACTTTTGGAGAGTTGAGTGGGTAAAAGATTGTAAAATAAAGGTTGTTTATGATGGGTCTCCGACGGCATCGCCCAAAAATCCCTTAAAAGCCCCAATACCATTAGTCGCATCTCATGTAAACCCTCCGGAAGAAATGAGGTAGTGCTATTCCAAGCCGACACTACACAGCTAAATTTGCGTATATATGCACGTGTGGTATAAAACACCCGTTTTTTCATACTAGCTAAGTTAAGTAATAATAAGTAATACAAAGTAGGGCCCCGCCAAATTGAGAAAATCTTAGTGCTAGAGTCCCACTTTAACTATTTGGTTAATAGAACCTTTAAAAGTTCGTTCCAAAAGCTGATTTTTAAACATTATTAAAGTAAATGTTAACTTTTGGTACCAAAATCTATACTATGAGATACATTTTATATCAAAATCTAATGATCATGTGCGTAAAAAATAACGGCCAATATCAAACAGAAAGCTCCTTTGAAGTTTAATTAAAATTGCTTTTCCTGGAACGTTTTGTAGTGGTTTCAGGATTTTAATACCAAATCTTAAGTAGCTGGCTGTAACAATTACAATTATTTCTAATATATTTATTTCAGAAATCAAAGAAAAATTATATCGCCTCTTCATTTCAACTACAGTTTCCATCGCGTAATCTCGGTATTACAAATTGTAATCTAACAATTTACTGAGAAATCAAATAAATAGGATTATCGTCAAGTAATCGCAGCTCGTACTGTCGTGCTTTGCTACCAGCTATTTGCAATTATTAAAATTCAACTAAAACTCAAAAGTTTATTATTAGTTTAAAATACAATATGGTTATCCACCTGATTATGTTTATTATAGGATTTAGTAACAGTAGTATAAAAAGAAGTGTCAGTTTAGAATATCAATACCCAACCACTTCCTGAGATTTTCGGGTATCTAAGAAGTGTAGGGCTTCAAGTTATTGGTGGGTAATGAGGTTGGAAACTTATCATCAACGACCCTTTTTTCGATATCGTTTTCACTGTCAATACATACATACATATACTTACGGCTATAAATCCCTGGAAGGGGTAGCCAGAGCTAACGAATTAGAAATTCCTTAGCCACTTTTGGAAGTTGCGTGGGGAAAAGATGGTAAAATAAAGGTTGTTGGTGATGGGTCTCCAACCGCATCGCCCAAAAATCCCTTAAAATGCCCCAATACCGTTAGTCGCCTCTTACGTACACCCACCGGAAGAAAAGAGGTAGTGCTATTCTAAGCCGACACTACACAGCAACTTCCAACTTCAACTTCCAAAAATTAACAATAACATGATTTAGCTATCTCATAACTTTAGCTATCCAGTTAAGGAATAAACCCGTGATTATTGGTGTGTGAGTAATATAAAAATAATAAAAACGGTATTTATAAACATTGTACTGGGACTTAAAACCTATAAAAATATAATAATTTCTCGTCACGCAGAATACTAACTCGTCGATACAATTAATATAAAATACACATATCAATGACATCCAAGAATGATCTAGAAGCAAATGACCTAAAAACTAGAAAATGGGCTTCCAAAAAATGGTATTGAGTAATGAATTATACTCGATTTGGTAACTTTTACTTGTAGTAACATTTAAGTATCACGGTTCGTTTCAGAAACGATTGAGTGTATTTTATGTTACGCTACCTTCTTGCCTAAAGAAATTTCTTCTTTTTTCTAAAGATTACAACAAAATTGGAAAGAACAGAATAAAAAAGACAAGGAAAATAGAGAAATTATATCGCCTCTTCATTTCAACTACAGTTTCCATCGCGAAATCTCGGTATTACAAATTGTAATCTAACAATTTACTGAGTATAAATAGGTTTGAAAACATGCAACTTAATTAAAATATAAATTGAGTTTTCAAACAATGCTATTTATCTATTTCTTTTTAATTCACATAGGTTTTGTTTAATTTTTATAATGACTCAGTTATTTTAAGTTAGACTGACTTAAACTATTTTTAAAATACCTGAAGACTGATTAATTCTCGGTGCTGTAAACTATTTAGCATGTTCTTAAAAACAACTTCAAATCCAAAATAAAAATTTGCTTAACTAAGGCGAAGCATAACGTAATATAATGTAAGCTTGCTAATTTCCTATACTTATGTATGGCAATGAATGCAGTAGAGATCAGGTCCCTCAGAAAATTCCTGATTTTAGTTTATGTGATCGAGTGAGAAATGTGATTCGTGAAAAGTGCGATGTGAAAAATGATAGTATAAAAAAAGATGTTAAGAAAGAAAAGAAAAGAAATGTTAAGAAAGTTAAGGCTTAAAGAGACTATGAATGATTTCAAATTAGTGAGATTAATAGAGCCAATGTGAAAGGTAATGTGAGTAGAGAATGAGAAGTATTAAATAGAGAGTGTGCTCAAAAATGCTGGCGTCCGAAGTAAGAAGAATAGATGAGCATGTATGAAAAAAAATATGAATGTAAACGTCGCTAAAAAGGTTTACCAGGATCTTACAAAGTGGCAATCAATAGTCTCTGCCTACCTCAATGAGAACTAACGGCGTGAGTATAAGGGAGGATATAAAGTAAAACTTCAAAAGTGAATAAATATTCAAGTGTACCTATATACTTGAATAGCATACAGATAATTTTGCCTTTCTACCTATCGTCTATCAGAAATTCCCCGCGCGAAATTCTTCCCACATGCTTTGTTAATATATTACGCATTTGCGGTGAAAGCTGAGTGCATAATGCATCGACTTAGCGACTAGTTTATACGTGTTAAGCGAATGTTTGTATCACGGGCCCAATCGAAATTGCGGTCGGGCATTCGTGCGGTTTTGGCAGAGGCGCCTTCAATCGCAGATATTTCCTGTTCCACTTTGATGTTCACCACCATGTTATAATACTATTATACTGTAATTAAGGAATAATTGGACGTTTATCGTTTGATGGTGTATGCTTGAGTGCATTTCTGGTATATGAATGTAATTGTTTTTTTTTTAATAAATTAAATAGTTGTTATCTAAAAATCATTGTTGATCATGGTTGTTAAATTAACCATTTAATTTCATTAATCATAGCATACATAAATAGGGTATATCATAAATAAAAATGATATACCCTCTTTTGGAAATTAAGTGGGGAAAATATTATAAAATAAAGGATCGCTTGTGTTGGGCCTCCAAAAAGCCCAAATACTCTGAGACGCCCCTTACGATAACTTTTGGAAGAAATGGTATTAGCTTTTATAAGCCACCGCTACAAGTAATTATCTTTGATCGATGTTATCATAATCTAATCCATTTAGACTCCATATTACAATCAAGATACTTACCTTTTGCTTTTGCTGTGTAGTGTCGGCTTAGAATAACACTACCCCATTTCTTCCGGTGGAAGTACGTAAGAGGCGGCTAACGGTATTGGGGCTTTTAAGAGATTTTTGGGCGATGCGGTTGGAGACCCATCACCAACAACCTTTACTTTACCATCTCTTCCCCACTCAAGTTTCCAAAAATGGCTGAGGAATTTCTAATTCCTTAGCTCTGGCTACCCCTTCTCGGGATTTTTAGCCGTGAGTATATGTATGTATGTATACTTACCTTAATACAAGATACTTAATATTTAGTCTTTCACTGATTCAGTTCCGTTAAATTTTCTTTTCTATAATCTCTCTATTACTCGTAAGTGGCACTTTAATTTTTCTTACTTTGGGATAACCATTATAAACAAGTCTAACAAAACATAATAAAGGTTGTCTGGAAGAGATCGCTTTTAGCGATAAGACCGCCGATTGTACCTCACTGTAAACTGTATGATAATTTCTTTTGTAAATTTGTGTTTGATGTACAATAAAGAGTTATTCTATTCTATTCTATAAATCGTAGATTGTGCTAAACTTATTTAACAAATACACTACAGAAGGCAATATCAAAAGTATATCACTAATTTTAATAGCGATTACTCTGACAGAGGAGGGAATCAATTAGTGATTTATATATTTGTATAAATTATAATAGGCATGATGACAACAAGTAAATTTCATTGAAATAATTTGTGTGTACATTATCACAAAATTCCTTTTTCTAGGACTCTGATTCTTTTCATGATTAAAAGCAAGATGAATATTATAATCGATAAAATAAAATCGCTAAATACGGCAATCCGCCATGACTTGTTGAACGCCAATCAGAGCGCATGACGTCACGTTAGAGTTCTTTCTCTTTGTTTACATTTGAATTACTTAAGATAATACGCACTCGTTCGCTTTTTTTAATTAAATAAACTTCAATTTATTTTGTGTAAATTGATTGTGCTAAATTCAGTTATTTCTATAACATCCATAAGGATTTACAAAGGCTTCCAGCGCAAATTTATCAAGAATCGACTTGATAATGCTAGGAACGTTTCTGACATCAAAGATTTCTGTTCAGCAGAATTTAGAAATGTTAGAACTTCCATGTAAGTCTTGTGTATTATACAGTTAATTAATTATTAAAACCACAAAAATAAATAGCTATTGTACATATTTCAGTATAACATTCAATATTATAATTTGAGGTTATGTTTATGTTAAATATTTCTTTTTGCAATTAAATATTTACATATTTAAAATTTGGTAACTAAAAATAAAATAAGACACCTTTTTAATAGCTCATACATTAAGGATTTGATAACAGTGAGTAAGAGAATCATAACCTCCAAATTTTTTTTATATCAACGTTTACTTCTTCTTATAAAATTAGCTTATAATGAATTTAGCAACAAAATCCTACAAAATAAAAAGGAAATACTTACGTCAAAGTGATCTTCACAAAAATAAAGCTGTGTAAAGCTACTTCTTTCTTAATTTCTTATCGAAAGGAACGAAAATATATAACTTCTCATGAGTTTTAATGGACGCATGAGTACCCAAAGGGACGGAACACCACCTATATGCTTTTGAACTTACTTACTTATACTCACGCCCATTATTTCCATTGGGGTAGGCAGAGACTATCGATCGCCACTTAATACGATCTTGACAAACCTCTCTTGCTTCCCTTACATTCATTATTCTTCTCATACATGCTCTTTTATTCTTCTCACTTCAGACCCCCGCCTTTATAAGAACGTTTTCTATCTAGTCAAGAAACGTTTTACGAGGCCGTCCTTTACTAACAATCCCATCCACATTGGCTCTATATATCTCTTTCGCTAATTTATTTTTATCCATCCTCTCTATGTGCCCAAACCACCTCAACATTCCTTTTTCTATCTTTTGAAGTCATGTTTTAATGTAAAAATTAGTGAAATGTCTAAATTAAATATGAATTAGATAAGGTTTACATCTACCAAAATGATTTACTCTATAGTGACGTAAGCAAGCGACGTCATGATACTTTGACGCGTTTTGGTGCAAATTTTAAATTTATGAATAAAAATTATTTTTTTAAGCACTAAACCTAAATTTTCCGCAGAAATATTATGTTTATTACAATTTATATATATTTCCTAATATTATAGAACAGTTCCTCAAAATTTGTCATCATGCCTATTATTTATATTTCGTGGTGTATCACTTAAATGCAGAATTCATTTTTGATTACTCTTCTCTCCTGCCAGGCACCCCAATATCCTTTTATAGCTAAAGTCAACGTATACGATTAATAATAGCCTCCTACATAAAATATGGGGAGAATTATTCAACCGGCGGCCCCAATAAAGCTCAATAATTAAGCTAAAGTAAGTTTCGATATTGATAGATTCCTTTACCTTAGTTTGCTGGGTCTTACTGTTCTCAGCTCTTCAATATTTGTAACATAATATTATGATTGTATTTAATGCAATGTAGTGTCGGCTTAGAAAAGAACTACCATCGATAGTATTGAGGCTTTTAGGTGATTATTGGGCGATGCAATTTTGGATCCATTACCAACAATCTTTATTTTACAATCTTTTCCTTACTAAAAAGTGGCTACTAGGGATTATATGTGTTTACATACACGTGTCTAATGCAAAAAACTATATTTAATTAAATTAAATCTTTAAACAAGTCAAGGCATTAAACCTGAAAACCTAGACCTTAAACCTTAAACTAATCAACAAGAGAACTCATAACGTTTCTCCCAAATAAACGGCCGCTTGAGCTACATTGTGTTCAATTTGAGTTAAAATCTTGACATATTATTCCTCCTGGCTGATGTATTATTTAAAATGTTTAACTAAAAAAAAAAAGTAGTAATAATAGTATTACTAGTGCTGAGCTAATGATATAATAAAAATAAAATGGTTCAACTTTCAAGAATGCATGTTTTATACGTACTATAAAACATATTTTATCTTTTTTCAATTATGCATTGGGTTTCTATGAAACATAGATTTAAAATCGTATAATTACGGTAAAGACTCAAGTACATTTTTTTTGTCATATTATGTTAATAAAAAGAAACTTCAAAAATACCATTAATTCGATCAATATGAAGCTTTATATGCAGGCTTTTGATTTTCAACTAATTTAATTTATCAAATTTCTTCACTGACTGAAGAACAAAGAATGGAATCGACTAAACGTCTATCCAAAATCAAATCAATCAAACATTTTTGAAGCACTTGTTTCACCGCTCAGCTTAATAATATTTAAGAGTAAGATTCATTGGTAAGTATGAAAGGCACATTCTTGATCAAATAACAGTAACAGTTGCTTACAAAATCCAACCAAATAAAATTAAACGTAAAATTGTACCCATGTCGGAAAGTGGTTACTTTATGAATTAAGATTAATATAATCCAAATCTGGAATATTATTTTATGCGCAGACAGCAAATTCGGTAATACAGAAATGTTGTGTGAAAAAAATTATCGCTTGTAAAAATTGTGTGTTCATAAGAGTGACTGGATGAAAATAACGTAGCGAAATCTGGGGGCACGGCAGTGCCCCTGCCAAGTCTCGAGCAAAACGGGCACGGCCGTACCATCTTTTCTCGAAGCGGTTCGCGGCTGTTTCGCCCCCCCTTTATCTTCGACGTGGACAAAGCTAGGAGTTTAGGTTTTCGGTGAATAATAGTAGGCATTGGAACAAGCTTAAGTTCGAAATTACACGCCAAATGAATTAATAGTTTAAAGTTACACCATTTTGTCACTCACTGACTCACTGACAGATCATCAAAAATCTAAGGTACTTCTAGCAGACTTAGAAACTTCAAATTTTGCACCAAGATAGGTCATTAGCCACATATAAAGGAAAAATTATAAAAACATTAAAAAATTATATGCCATAGAAAACAATTTTATATTTGCGGTTTGGCAAGAACATTATGTATGGATTTTGACTGCATTGTTAACTTTGTTCGTTGTTCAAGTACCTATTCAATTGGATGAATACATACATAGAATAGAAAAGAATAATATAAATGTAATACATAGACTATCATTAATACAAATTAATACATAAAGTTCATTAAATTAATAAAGCTAAAACTCCATTGTATTGCGATAAATATTGTATGCGCGCTCGATAGATGGCGTTGCACCTGTCTGAATCGCGCTATGGTTGCGTTACAAAGCGCAGTGTAAGTAGTAGGTACTTCAAAATAATTCGATAATTTTCATCTGTCTATGAAAACCCATTTCGAAACTAAAAAATATTGTAGTGATAATTGATATTCGGAGAACTTTACGTGTTATTTAGTTTAGTTTAGTTATCGTTTGTAAGTTAGTAGATATATATTTATTTAGTTAGTTATTTGTTAGTTAGTTTAGTTCTATTTAGTTTGCATATATTTATATAAGTTTAAGCCCTATTGTTATAGAAGTAATTGTAAATATAGTGTAATGGAACGTGAAATATTGTACATAAATGGTGACCTTTGTCCACAGAGTTATCTCTATTCCTGGAGATGGGTCGTGTTTATTTCATTCGTTGTCATACAGCATGTATGGGAGTTTTCAGTCGTCAAACAAGCATACGTGGCCCTTTCAAGAGTGACTAGTTTGGGTGGATTACATTTAATAAATGTGAATTTTAGTAGTATCAAAGCTCAGGAGACAGCAATAGCTGAATATAATCGACTCCGAAGTATATATCGCCCAGACTTGTCTACCTTAGAAGTAACGAAGCCTCAGAGAAGAAACAGAAGAGATAGAGATAGAGAATGGGTTCTAAGCAAAGCAGTAGCTGACGTCCAAGAAATTGTGAGGTCACCTAAAAGTAAAAGAAAGAAATGCATTACAAAAAATAAATGAGATCCCACCAAAAACATTAAATGTAAAAAAATGCCAAGTCTCTCGATGCAGTTTTTCCATCTTAAAAAGTTTTGAGATCTCATAGAAGCCAAGTCCTATTCAAAATATTTCGTAGTTATAAATCAACATTTAGTAATTGTATCAATAGTTTTCTTTATATTATAATTATAGTGACTTGGCAATGAGCACAAATTAAAAGCTGCTTGCTGCCTGGAATTATATGCAAATGTTACTGACGAGACCAGTGATCAGATTATTTGTTATGTGTGAATCATGATGGTCACTACCGACTACATGCTCCAATACAATAATTAAGAATACCTTACGGGCCATCGCTTTATAAAAGTAAATGATTCGAGAGTGCACTAAGAACGACTGCCGTTGCCGAAATTCGGTTGGGACGACACGGATAAACCAAAAAAAAATTAATTTTGTGATATTAATGTTTACGCATGCGGTGTGTGTAACTTTCAACTCCTCCAAATATGCCGTTTTATTTGTTTCTTCTTGTGCTCATTGCCAAGTCACTATAATTATAATATAAAGAAAACTATTGATACAATTACTAAATGTTGATTTATAACTACGAAATATTTTGAATAGGACTTGGCTTCTATGAGATCTCAAAACTTTTTAAGATGGAAAAACTGCATCGAGAGACTTGGCATTTTTTTACATTTAATGTTTTTGGTGGGATAGATATATCGCGCCAATGTCGATGATACTTGTAGTAACAGATGGTCATTCTAGACGCTTGAATACCAAAAAAAAATTGTTACAAATATGGGAAACCGAAGTGAAATTAATAAAATAGCATTTGTGAAAAGAATAATGAAAGTAAGGGAAGCAAAATACGATTTATCGGATTTAATTTCATCGAAAGCCTCTGTTTACTCGGATAGCGTATTAATACCATAAATATAAAGAAGTTTGTTGAAGAAAAAAACTTCTTCACTGCTATTTACAAGAATATATTTACCCAAAATATTTTTATGCATCTAACATAATTTAACTCTCTCTGTAAAATTCACTGCAATCTCTTAGCGTCTCAGGTGTTGCTTTTAACAATGAACTACCAAGGTCGTTAAAGGTTGGTAATTTCTATAGCCAAGTCTGTCTTTACTCACTGCGATATCCGCAATTATTTCTCTAATGGTGCAACCCTAGCCTTATTGCTTCAAATATTTACACCGTTAATTTCTTCAGGCACTTAAAAGGTGTAAAATGTTAGTGCCATTTGTAACCAGTAAAAGAAGAATAAAACAAGCTGCAAGGTTCACGTTATTATAAGCTAATATCTCGTTAAGTTTTTAGTTTTTTTTTTGTATATAGAATTGAAGAAAATAGTGTGATATTTTAAATTTTAATTGTTTGTTCAAATATTGTGGAGTTTTTCTTTAACAATAATTTTGTTTCATAATAATTTGCTTTAATATATATGAAGAATATACATACATACATACATATACTCACGGCTATAAATCCCTTAACGGGGTAGCCAGAACTTTGGAATGAGAAATTCCTCAGCCAGTTATGGAATTTGATTGGGGAAAAGATTTTTTTGGTGACGAGTCTCCAACCACATCGCCCAAAAATCACTTAAAAAGCCCCTATACCCTTAGTCGCCTCTTACGATCACCCACGCGTAGAAATGGGGTAGTGTTATTCTAAGCCGACACTACACGGCATGAAGTATATATAAAGTAAAATTTTAAAATATATGTATGTTATACATACATACCACGTCATCCGAAAATATTTTTAATAGTTTCAATACACTTAGTCGCCTCTTGCGAAGATCAAGATCACGGGGAGAAATGGGGTAGTGCAATTTTAAGATGACACTATACAGCGCAAAAAATATCATTGTAGCTAAACTTTATATGTCCAAAGTATAATTAATTGCAAACATTTTCAAATATTGTGGAGGATTAAACGATTGAGAAGCATATCCTTCACTTCCACTCCTATCCTTCCTATTCACTTTTCGGTTCATTATTTCTTCAGATAGTGTTTAGTACTTGAAAACTAGATGATATTTTTACACGTTTCACACATCAATATCGTTTGAATGTAAATATACTTAATACTTTATTCGATTTTTGACCGTTCATATAACCAGAGCGATTGACCGAAGCTTCAGAATTAGAAATGCATCGGCAACTTTTAGAAGTTTAGTGGCAAAATTGTTTTAGGATGATTACGGAACTAAGTTAAACAAACAATTAGTTTTTTTTTATTTAATATCCAGATTAAAGTTATTTATTTGATAGTAAATATATTTTGATTTCAAAGTATAAGTAAATTAATATTAAATATTTATACATTTTTCTTTTATCTTATTAATCAGATATTTTAGTTTTTTATGGAATGGAAAAACTGAGACTTATTAACGTAGTAAAACTAGCTAAACAATAAAAAATAAAAAACTAGACAATAAAAATAACAAATTATGTTAAAGTTAAAATCTTTTTTTAAATCTTCAATTCGCTGATCAGGTGGCACAAGAAGTGCATGACAAATTTTTGTATGACTTTTATTGATTCTCTTTTTGTTTTTATTTAATAATTAATTTATTGTTAAATGTTGTTAAAATTAAGTTGTATAAATTTATATTACTTGTTCTTCTTGTGCCTACAATGGCGAATAAACATTTTTCTTCTTCTTCTTATTCTATATATTAATTATTTTTATCTTAATCGATCTTAATTCAATTAAGTTTAAAAAAAGATATGGTAAATCGTCGTGTTGTTATAAATGAGAATCATACTATCCCCGATCGCCTTATACGAAACCAATGAAATGGGATGGGATTCTTTTATTCTTACCCATTCTGAGAACAGGTATACAAAGGTACAAAACGTTTTTAGTTATTATTTAAAAACTTTTGTAATATGTGACACTGGTATAAACATTTCGCGGAAAAGTTTTATGTAACCTCGGTGATGAATTCAGCGATAGGCCGATTACAAATAGTGAGTTTTCTTAAACACCAGGTGACAGCAATATAAAGATAAAATATATTTATTTGTTACCAAACACAATGACAACATATAGAAATATTACAATTTAAAAAGAAAAGATGGCAACAAAAAGGCAAAGTACCTCAGCTAGGTTCCCAACATTATCCGCAGGACACTGCTGGGGAGCTACGTAATATCACATTATTATAACTGTAATATCACGTTATGTTCAGAGTTATTAGTACCACTGCCACCTCTTCGGGGATACGCGCCTTTATCGTTTGATTTTTAAAGCTGAACATTAATGTGATGATGACTGATTACAACTTAATGTAAACTATTTTCGTAT
Organism: Bedellia somnulentella; assembly: GCA_963576735.1. Classification (NCBI taxonomy): domain Eukaryota; kingdom Metazoa; phylum Arthropoda; class Insecta; order Lepidoptera; family Bedelliidae; genus Bedellia; species Bedellia somnulentella. Next base: position 5,036,781 of record OY755177.1, read on the forward strand.
AAACTTTAAAAGCATTACCGTATGCGGCAAAAAGTTTACTTAACACTATGTAAGCATATAAACAAACCACTAGCCTACCCGCTGCACCTCAATCTATTTTAGAAAGTAAATAGATTGTAGCTGTATTAGAAACAACATCAACATATTTATGTGCAAAACAGATTGTTATGACTCATACGCAGTATAGCAGAAAAATAAATATGCAGCACCATATCATTTACGAAATTACAAATTAAGCCATATTCATTACGATGAAACAAACAGGCAAATATTATTAGACTAAAGGAGAATAATAATCCTTTATTTACCCACCTTTTGCCTTTTCCTCTTTCAAAAGTGGGTAAGAAATTGTTTACTTTATTACATAAATTTAATTGTTAATTAAGTTGTTTAATTAAGTTTAATTGTTATACATACATATACATACATATATATATATATATATATATATATGTATGTATAACATGCGTAATTAGTAAATAATTGTAGCGCTCAGATGCTTATAAAAATCACTTCTGCTGTAATGATTAACTTTGCTAACTTGTTTAATATTGTACCATTTTATTTCTAGTAAAGTCTGACATTAAATTCTCTGCTCTCTTTATTAAAACTTTACTTTCAGCCTATCATGAACACACATACATATACTCACGGCTATGAATTCCTAAAATGGGTAGTCTGATTCTGAGTCACGTTTAGTGGGAAAAAGATTGTAAATTAAAGGTTGTTTGGTTCACCACGTCATCCGAAAATATTTTTAAAAGTTTCAATACACTTAGTCGCCTCTTGCGAAGATCAAGATCACGGGAAGAAATGGCTATTTTAAGAAGAAAGTGCTATTTTAAGATGACACTATGCATCGCAAATATATCATTTTAGCTAAACTTTATATGTCCAAAGTTTAATTAATTGTAATTCGCGTAAAAATAGTTAAACGGAAAGTATATTTCTGAATGTTCTTTCTTGATCTTTAATTTTGGAGAAATCAGAATATGACAAAATTGTTCTCCTGCTAACTAAGAATAATAAATAAATCAAGTAAAACTAGTTTTTAATTTATTTATAAACAAATATTCTTTTGAACATGAATATTCATAAAAAAAAAGAATAACTGGTAGCCCTCACTTAATAAATATGGTACGCAAGATATTTGAAATAAAAATAATCCTTCAACTCATAGGAACTTTAAATAAAACAAAGTTGTGTGGTTAGTACAAAACCGTCGGGAAATGGTACAAACATAACAAAACTCTGAGCAAATAATCAAAATTAACTATATAAAGATTCACTTACTTTACTACTAAATAAAGAATAGAAAACACTTGTTGTAGGAAAGACTTGATACTGCAAAATGTGTCGATTTTTCACTATATCATTTACAACAAATTATGATCAATTCAAATTTTTTTTATTATATAATGTAAAATAAAGCTATCAGTGGTCGCCCCGGAAATATGTTCCCGAAAATACCTAATTGCGCGCACTTACCTTTTTTTATATAAGTTCATTTATACTAACATTACATTTAAGGTCTTAATTTTTAAGTTTCTAGGGTGTTGCCTGAAAACCAGGGTACGATATGGTTCCATGTCGTACATTATACTGAGGCAGGACCTTTTTGGTAGCATAAAAATCTTACTTTGTATTACTTTTGTTTAGTTGTATTTTGTTATTTTTTACCTAATAAATGATTTTCTTCTTCTTCAAGATATAAACAATATTTTCAACCTTTACTTCCTACATTTTGTTAAAGTTGTTTTGTGCCAATTGCGGATAAGCGGATAATAGCTATTTATAAATTATTAAATGTCATCTATGAAACGTTGTATCAAACTGTTTTAAATTACACAATTATATTATTTTATGTCGATTATATTTTATGAAATGATATTTGTCAATCGTTCCCACACATATTGTATTATTTTCGTTTATATTTTAATATTACGTTACTTATAAATCTGATTTTGATGAAACAATTCAGATCAACTATTCAGAAACATAATAAATTGTTTTCAATTATAGTCCTTCTCTAAAAGACTACTTACAACTCAACATATCTCTGAAAATATATATTTTTAACCCAATGCAGTTAAAATTACCGGTTTAAATTTTTACAATATTAAAATTGAGCCGAATTAAAGTCATATATTTAAATTAATTTCAAAACTCACCTTCAGCAACTGTAAACGCGCGGGAAAATTCTTTAATAAACTTCGAAAACGGCTGGAGACGCGTGTTGCGGTGTATTCCGCCAATGTCGCGCGCATGCAGTAACAAAGTTTTCAGCCAGTGTAATCCTTATATAGGAGCTCGCCCCGCCCACCGCCCGCCCTGAGGCGTTACGGACCCTGAAACTTAAACTTATGGTCAAGTTTTCTATTAGAACACCTTAACGTTTCCATGATATTTTAATACCTGAATATGATCTTGAAATTAAAAACATATCTCTCATTGGATAGCAGTGCCTTAGAAATAGCAATGAAAGCTAAAATTTGTTTTCAATATCAATCAATAACTTTTGCAGCAATTGTTATAGTAACAATACAGAAAAAAATATCAAAGTATTTTGTACAATTTCTATTTAACTTTAATTTTACACACATACTCACGTCGTTATTTCCCATATTGGGGTAGGTAGAGCCAATCGATTGCCACATTGTACGATCCTGGTAAACTTTTCGAGCTTCGTCTACATTCATCATACAAGCTCTTTTATTCTTCCAACTTCGGGCGCCCCCCGTGGTCCTCTCTACTGACACTAACTTCCACATTTGCTATAGTGTCACATCACAGTATCCACGTTTTGCTTGGACAGTTTACTTACGTGATAGAAGAAGAAGAAGAACAAGAAATAATGTTTATTTGGTAATTTAATGGGCAGGCCTATCGCAGTTTTGTACAAATACACTGTCACATGACTAAAAATAACTTCGTCATGTGGGTTTCCTCACGATGTTTTCTCTCACCGTTAACAACCATTAAAAAAACAACAATTTATATGACATACATACATATTCTCACGCCAAGTTCCCATTGGGGTTAGCAGAGACTATCGATCGCCACTTTGTACGATCCTGGCAAACCTTAGCCCTAGCTTCGTTCACATCCATCAATCGATTCATAGATGCTCTTTTATTCTTCATACTTCAGACACCTGCCTTTTGAGCATATTTTCTATTTGATCCAAATGTTTCAGCCGAGGTCGTCCTCTACTAACATTACCTTCCACATTGGCTCTATAGATCTCTTTAACCAATTTACTGTTATCCATCCTCTCTATATGCCCACACCATCTCAACATTCCTTTTTCTATCTTTCTTACAATATCATTTTTTACACCACACCTTTCACGAATCACGTCACTCCTCACACGATCACATAACCTAACATTACAAACATTTCAAAATTAATTTATATGAACATAACATAACATAAACGTTCACGCCGTTTATCCCCAAAGAGGTTGGCAGAGGTACCAATACTTATGAACAACGTGACAGCGCCACCTAATGTCCAAAGTAGGTACCCACGTTTTGCTTAGACAGTGTCCTCACGTGATAGAGGGCAGGCCTATCGCCGTTTTGTACGAATACACTATCACATGGCTAAATACGGCCATGTGGGTTTCCTCACGATGTTTTCCCTCACCGTTAACAATAATGATAAATCAGCCACACATATGACTTTATAAATGACAAATTGGTGTAGGCCCAGCCTGGGATTTGGACTCACGCCTGTCTGCTTACAGACGGGTGTTCTACCCATTGGACTATCATGTCGTTATAATTTATATGTCTTTAGATATGCTGTGTAGTGTCGGCTTCGAATACATCTGGACTCAAAGCTCCAATGGGGACCCCACATTAGCGCGCTAGCTGGCAGGCTAAGCAGTGCTGCCTATGCCGTTAGAAAGATAAGACATTTAACTGATGTACAGACCGCTCGTTTAGTTTACTATAGTTATTTTCATAGCATCATGTCTTATGGCATTTTACTCTGGGGCAGAGCTGCTGATGTTGGGTCAATATTCATTTTACAGAAAAGAGCAATAAGAGCTATTTATAATTTAGGTTCACGAGATTCCCTTAGAGAATTGTTTAAAACCATAAATATAATGACACTGCCATGTCAATATATTTATGAAAACATCATGTATGTGAGAAAAAATTTGAAAGCATTTTCCAAAAACTGTGACAGACATACTAGAAGTCTTAGAGATAATAATAAAATTTCAATTCAAAAGTACAGATTGTCAAAAATAAATACATCTTTTATGGGGTTATGTGTAAAATTTTATAATAAAATACCTGATGACATTTTGAATCTAACAGAAAAGAAATTCAAAGTAATTATAAAACGCAGTCTTCATTTAAAAGCTTATTACAGTTTAAATGATTATATGATAGATGAAACTGCTTGGTGTCACCAGGGCTCTATTCGGGATATTTCCAGACATACACCAATATTGTAATTTGACTAAGAAAAGATGTGTGTTGCTGAGTTTCTTACGGGTTCTTCTCGCAACAATACACCTTCCGAATCCGAAGTAGAGTCAGTAGAGTAAGATTTAACTTATACGTAAGTTTGTGACGTTCAAAAAATAGAGAACAATTCTTTTTATTTTGAAATAAATATTTTTTTATCTTTTTTAATAGCACTACCCCATTCTTCCGTTGGGTGTACGTAAGGGGCGACTAACGGTATTGGGGGCTTTTAAGGGATTTTTGGCGATGCGGTTGTAGACCCATCACCAACAACCTTTATTTTACCATCTTTTCCCAACACAACTTTCCAAAAGTGGCTGAGGAATTACTAATTCCTTAGCTCTGGCTACCCCTTTTAGGGATTTATAGCCGTGCGTATATGTATGTATGTATGTTTAGAAAAAACACTTAAAAAATTAGGCCCGACTCGGGATTTGAAGCCACACCTCCCTGCGTGATAGGCGGGTGCTCTAACCACTGAGCTATCACGGTCGATTGTTGAGTACTTCGCACAAAAATGGATATGTTAATACAATGAATAAAATAAAAATTTGCAAATTAACTTATTTCATTATCTATATAACATATTTCATTATTACATTATCAAACACTAAAGTATTGATTAAAAAACAGTATTAAATCATAATACAGTTATAGAGCTAGAAATATATGATATAGAGCTTTTCCTCTGTTGTGACATAACAAAGAGAAATACACAGATTTTTAATTAGCAGTTGGCCCTACCAAAGGACGAGCATCTTATGAGAAACATTGTAATTAATTATTATTGAAATTACGGCCTCCTCAGTTTCATCAAGTAATTAAAATCTACACTTGATATCTGTTTTGACATAAATTAACTAAAAGAAATATGTACCTCTTAATGTTACTTTGATATAACCAAAGTAGCAACCATCATGGACCGTGATCGGAATTTTGAAGGTTTTAATTAAAGTAATTTATTGAATGGCCGTGTAGTTCCGTCTTAGAATGTCACTGCCCTTTCTACCTACGGGTTTCGTAAGAGGCGACTAAGGGTATTGGGCTTCCCGAACGTTGCCCTCCCTAAATATAGGACAACCAAATTAAAGGTAGGATGATGGTTTTCCTTTATTTTGGTTTACCTATAAAAAGATATTCTTTCATAATTTCCCTCTCAAAAGGTAATATGAGTAGTTGTTTTGAAGGGTCAATGTATGAGACATTAAGTAACGGGTAAGCCAAATAATAACTTTTGTTTTTAAGTTTCCTTTCCTTAAGGTTTTTCTTGGTGTTTGTTGTTTCAATTCATATTCAAACTGGAAGTTTAATCATGAGAGTAACATTACATAGATGTATTTATATTGGTATTCAGATGTCAAAACAATTATTTACAGTTATTGCGCTCACTCTTGTTCAGTCTAATTCAGTGAGAGTAACAAACACTAACAGATCGCGCGTGCAGAGAATCTCCATAATACTTTGTTCTATTCAAAAACTATAACATTGAAACAAAACATGAACGTCTAAACTACCGATAGTAAAATTTCTCTCAAATACATACATGACACTCATAGCAAGAATTATTTAGTTTTGTTTTAGGGCAGAAACTGCGTTACGCGTGTGCGCGTCGCGGGTCGGGTCAGATTACGCTGGTCGCTTCATAGCTGAATGGGCATTGACCACTATTAGTAGACCTCATACGCCGCGTCCACGTGTGTTTAGAAGAGCAGTCAATTTACATTGGTCAGTGCCTAATCTGCTATGAAGCGGCCAGCGTAATCTGAACCTACTCGCGCGTGCACACGCGTAACGCAGTTTCTGCCCTTAATATATATTTCCCTATATAAAACCATATAACAAGGAAGAGAAGGGAATTAAGAATCCCTTATTTCTGCTCATGGCTCGTTAATTATATTTTATAAAATATTCAATGGATTTTTTTGTTTAAATTACATATTTATCATTTATAAAAATTAGCAGCTACAATTGATGACGTAAAGGAAGCCTTCTCCTTGGTTCTACATTAGTTTACATTCAGTTACTTGGTTTTAAATGCAGTGCATCAAACGTTACATAAGCAATACTAAGCTCGGGTTCGATTCCACCTTTTACGAATCATATAACCAATATCATTATTTCTACTGGGAACTTCATCTCATGCTGTGCACACCAACAGCAGAGTTTTGATGTTCAGAGCATGATTCTTCTATCACGCCAAATATAAGCTTCTTTACATAGGCGTAGGATTTAGAACAGTATTACGATTTGCATTTCACACGATATTGGACAGCTACTAATAAGTCGTTATGTCGTTCACTGATCCATTTACCTCATTGCCCTTTTTCACTCTTCTTTGGAAGTTTTCACAATCTTTTCATACCCAGCAAACAATCTTCCGAGATATACAAACTAATTTAAATCTTTTTGTTCATGAAAACCTCATGTGGGGATACTAATAAACAAAGAATAAATAAAGGAAAGAAGATTCCCGCCTGTGTCGAAATTTTTCTTTCCTTTATTTATTCTTTCTTTATTAATATACAAACTATTTTACATGTACCACTTTCCTACCATCAATCTCAAGCACGCATTCTGTCACATCTGTGGAATCTGCTTTCCAAAAACCATGGTTTTGGTTTTACCCTCATTCATCTCTCTCTATCTTTTGAAAGACATTCAACAAACTGTTACTAATCCTAAAAAATCATAATTCATTCTTCACCCTTTTAATCTTTACATGTGCATGCAATGAAAAAAAACTTAGGTAAAAAAACAGAAATAATTATTTTTGTGCGAAAAAGTATTGTCAAAAATGTATCATGTTTGACAAGCACTGCAACGTTATAGAAGATATAAATTAAATATGTTTGTCTTTGAAATAAACGAATTGATTTGAGTTTAATCCGACATGACACCGCCAGATACGAATAAGAACCCCACAGCCAAAACATTTCACTTGGGACTTTCTCGTAAGACTATTATGAAATAAAATTCTTGTTATTCTTATAATATTGTATTTCATTTTCCGATATAGTTTTTACCCTAAGGGTATATCTTATACTGTTTTGAGAATGAAATAGGTTTGCCGAGCTCCGCAAGATTTGTTTTACAATGATACATATTGTTATTGCGAACTGGGTCGTGACTCACGTTACTAATATAGAAGTATCATATTTCTCGCAAAAGTAATGTTATTATTTCTCTATATATAAATAACAAATAAGATTCAAACATTCAAATAAAAATTAGATACATATTTGTATAAAAAAAATCACGGGGAAAAGATTTTAAAATAAAGGTTCCTGATAATGAGTCTCCAACAGTATCGCCCGGAAATATTAAAGCCCCAACACCCTTAGTCGCCTCTTACTACACCCACGGGCAGTAATGGGGTAGTGCTCTTCTAAGCCGACTCTACACGGCTTAACAACTATAGATTCACAGTTCCGTTTAAATTTATACAATATATACTACCCATGTTAAACCCTAGTGATTATTTTATTAAAAAACCACCCGAACAAATATTAAAAAATAATGTGATCCTTAATATGCTAACAACAAAGTCGGTAATACACTTCTGCAGCAATTAGCATCATAGTAGCTCTTTTGGCTACTCAAATAATGTATAAATGTTCTGTTATTCAATGACTTTACATTTTATATCATATTTTTTCTTTGTTATGTATAGTTGTATGTTTTGGATACAAAGCTGATAGTCCTTTCGGCTTTAATAAATTATTAAATAATCCAAACAGGGTTGAGATGTAATGATGATAACACCATTGAAAATCGTATGACGTATGTTAATGCAATCAAGCTGATCAATTAACGTGTAAACATTAATTAAAAAGCAATCTATCTTTCATCGATGAATCTGATAATTAATGCCACTTCAATTGAATACGTACATTTTTATTTAAAGAACAATATTTGCATGTTATTTCTCGTAAATGTATAGACGTAGTATACATACATACATATACTCACGGCTTTATATCCCTAAAAGGGGTAGCCAGAGCTAAGGAACTAGAAGTTCCTCAGCCACTTTTGGAAAGTTGAGTGGGGAAAAGATGGCAAAATAAAGGTTGTTGGTGATGAGTCTCCAACCGCATCGCCCAAAAATCCCTTAAAAGCCCCAATACCGTTAGTCACCTCTAACGAACACCCACCGGCAGAAATGGGGTAGTGCTATTCAAAGCCGACACTACACAGCTAGACGTAGACGTAGTATGTACATAAGAAATGTGATTATTTTTTAGAATGTGAATATTAAGAGATCGCTCTTAGTGATAAGACCGCCAGTTGTACTTTGGCTTTTGTACCGATCTTTTTTTTTTGTAATTGTTTTTTTTTTGTAAATGTGCAATAAAGAGTTTTATTATTATTATTTTCGTATCTATTCTTATTTTAATGAAGAAAAATTGGTTTGTGTATTTGATTGTCTGTAGTGAATTTATCCATAGAAACATTCCACCTTCAGAAAATACTTAAAATTTCTTTAGAAATGAACAATGACTCAAGAAAACTTAAGATCTTTGAAAAACACTTCCACAACCAGCTTCACAGTGTAGCCCCCTGTGAAGCTGGGGCGGTATTATTTGTCGAAACGTAAACTTTTCCGTCGCATATCCCCGAAAGTGTTGGCAGAGGTACTAATACGTCTCAACATCTCGTGATATTGTCACCTGCTGTTCAGAGTACCCACGTTTCCCTTGGACATGTCACATGACTAAGTTCACCTTAGCCATGTGGGCTTCCTCACGATGTTTTTCCCTCACCGTTACAAAAGACAAATTGTTAGAAAAGACAAATTGGTGTAGACCCAATCTGGGACGTAAACCCTCACCTTCTGCACGATAAGGTGAGGGTTAGGTAAGTGATGTCAATTTACTGAGCTATCACAGTTATATTTGCATATTCTAAGAACTCTAAAATTAAAGCATATAACTTTTGTTATATTTTTGATCGCACATGTAAAGGATAGATATAAACTCATTTTATATGATGTTTTTGTGGTATATGTAACTATACATTTAATACAATAAACGTTTCATATAAAACATTCTTTAATTTCATTTGATATAACATTCAACTTATATAAAATACATTTCACATAATATTCAAAAGTTATAATTATTGTTTAATTTTAAATCGGTTAGTATAAATGTCATATCATAAAACCCTACATCTTTATCTCTTAAAATATAAGAAAACAGACGCGCTCGCTGCATTCAAGCAAGCAAACAGGGATGTAGCAAGCACGCGGGCATCACCCAGAAGACATACATCATGCAATGTATACGTGTGCTCTGGCACGCTGCTGGAAGGCAGCCCCTCCACCCTGCCGTAACAAAGCCTTTGGCGACAAGCCTAGCTCACGGATATAATCTCGAAGTAGTATCCCAATCATTTAGTTATGTCCGTAGTAATCTCTATATAGTTTGTGGTAATGTCAAATAATCACACCGACTAAAATATTCAATAGAATGGAAAGAAGAAAAGATCAAAATGTAATTTTGAATAATAATAATCGGTTGTAAGTCTATGAGAAACAACTGTAAACAAACTAAACTAGCGTGCGCTCATATAATTTTTATGGGAGAATTAGTGAAGAGATAAAAAGCCGTGTCGGCGTGCTCGCCCTAGCGCGTACTCGATAATCACTCGCTACTTCTCTCCAATTTGGCATCGCGAAGCATTTATGCCTACCTAGTAATTAATACAGAATTACATACATATACTTACGGCTATAAATCCCTTGAAGGGGTAACCAGAGCTAAGGAATTATAAAATCCCTCAGCCACTTTTGGAAGTTGAGTGGGGAAAAGATGGTAAAATAAAGGGTTTTGGTGATGGGTCTCCAACCGCATCGCCCAAAAATCTAATAAAAAGCCCCAATACCCTTAGTCGCCTCTTACGACACCCGTGTGGGTAGAAAGGAGTAGCGACATTCTAAGCCGGCACTACACGGCACCTAGACAAAATTCTGCTTAAATTTTACATTTTCATTATAATTTAAAACATTGAGGTAGCAGATATTGATAATTTAAAACTATTAAATTGACTTATTCATTACAGCGAATATAACAAATATCTATCTTCTTACCAATCTATTTCCCAAAAGTGGCTGAGGAATTAGTAATCCCAAAGCTATGAGCATCTCTTTTTGGATTTTATAACCGTAAATATAAGTTAGGTTATATAAAGAAATTGCTTCTCTAAAGGTCGGATTGAAAACACATGTGAAGCAAAAATGTGTTATTCAATTTTGTAGCAGCAAGAACCAACACTATGTTTATTTTTCTGCAAGTAACTTGTTTACAAGCAAAGCTGTTTTCTATCTAAACGTAGTGCGCTATTTTGCAATGGCGTACTGAAGCTTGGCTCATCCACCTGTTAACTTGATAGCTAATATATCCACAGGTGCTGTGGGAAGCGAATTGAGAAAACATTGTGTATTACTTGAACTTTCTTACGATAATATACGTTCTTTATCGCACGTGTAAAATGATGTTTCTAGATAGTGAAATAAAGTAAAGCCAGTACTGATCTCAGTGATTTGAAAACTGAGTTAAAGCTAAGTATACTTTTAAAAAGTTGTGTTCTAAAAAGAACAAGCCGAAGCCTGAAATTAAAAGGGGTGTATGAAAATATTCATTAATGTTAGACGAAGCTCGAGAGGTTAGCCATGATCGCACACAATTACGATCGACAGACTCTGCTTACCCTTTTAAAATATTCATGTCCGACGCGGTAAATTAGTAGTTCATTTTCAAGTTCAATAAAATTTTAATCTCTCAAAGAACGTTTCACTCAGCTAAGTTTATGTTCGAAAATTATCATTTTTTTAATTATTTAACTATGAAGTAATTAAAATTTCATGATATAGCTTGATCCAACACTCAGGATTATACTTTTACATACCCGCGGCACTCCTTTACACACTTGGTGCCGAAGCGTCGAGAGCGAGCTGTGAGCTGCGAGACAGAGCTGGATTATGGCCAAGAAAGTCTCAGGGGATAGATTAAGGTACTCGTAGCAAGTGAAAGTGTTGCAAAATAAATCAAGGTTATCCTTCTACAATATTATATATTATACAATATAATATTATATTTATAATTAATATTATATCCTCTATGAAACTAGAACACTATATGCGAACATCAACTAAAGTGTGCTGAACTGAAGTTTTTTGAGAAATTTTTAATTTAGTTTTCATTGGATGCTGCAATATTTGTTTGATTATTCTGATATTAAATTCGAAATAGTTTTTCAACCTCTGTATATAAGGGAAGTGGAATTAAAAGTCTATTGCATTAGTAACATTTTATTTCAATATACTCATAAACAATTTGGAATAACTTCTTCTGAAATAGAAAACATAGATAACATAAAATATTATTCCAATACACATTTCCGTTAGCATTTCCTTCAACAAAATAATTGGAAATACGTTCTAGAGTATTTTAATCCCAGGGTTTAAGTGTAGATTAAAAACTGCGCAAAATATGAGCTAGTACTTATTAGTAAAGAATTCATTCATACTCACGGCTATATATATGTGTATGGTATAGTTTATCTTCGTCTTGTAGAGACGGTAAATCCAATTTAGTTCTAATTTATTTTACAATACATAACACGATCCAAATAAAAAGATTTTAGATCTGATTTTTATATCCCAAAAAACGTGGCTTTTAGAATTTGAGTAAAGAAAAATTAAAGATGATTGGTGATGCGTCTCCAACTTCATCAATCCACAAACCACAGATAATAGGTATAATACTATACTAGCCCAAACCCCCAAAAGCCATACTTTAAAACTTACCAATGCCTTCAAAAAGAAATAGATAAGTGCTATTCAAAGCCACTACACAGCCATACTATAAAGATTAGAGATTGTAAAATTAGTGAGTATGCAAAATGTGGCGATATTAACCGCCCGATGTTTCACGATGCGAGAAATTGGATCAGGCTGCTTACTGAAGTGAGAACATTGTTGGCCGCTTCTAATGCAATCTGGTGTCAAGCCTCAAACTGTTTATACCCTCACCTGTTAACTGGAATCTCGCTTTACGACGGTTTAATTTGTAACAGGTTTACAACGCAGCTTTTAGTATGTAATACTCACGGTTATAGTTCTAGAAAAGGCAGATAGAGCTTTGGAATCAGCATTTCTTCAGAGAATGTTGCGATATAACCCATTGTTTCTCTTTCTTAGTAATATGTATGGTAATGTCAGTAGAAGACAAGCAGTTAAAAAGGCAGGGATCGTCCAAAAAGGGCATATATGAATCGTACATAGTCTCTGCTAAATCTTATTTCGACTGCAACCAAACTAAGCTCATCGCTCGAGTCTCAGGTTACAGATCTTGTTTCTATGAGTTTTTGCATGTATGTGGCTAAGTAATCCTGTGCGACACATACAAAATGAGATAGTACAGTGCTTTTGCAATTTGTTTGGTATAAAGTATTTAATTAAAACAGAGCAAAACAACACATATATATCTCGAATTATTGCATCTTGTCATTTGCAACAAGCTGTCATTATAATTTGATGCATAGGTAAAGAAGGACATAAATGCATACAAGGGACGTAGGTCCGAATCCTGAGACGGGCCTTCACCACTCTGTCGTTTCTAAAGGCATTTTAAGGTTAATTTGTCATTATTATTATTTATTTATTTATTCTGGACAAACAACAGACACAGACTAAATACATTATTTCTAATTAATTACACTGTGAAATCGGTCTGTATCCAGAACTGTTCATCACAGAATATTGTTGTTAACAGAGAGATAACATCGTGGGGAAACCAACATGGCTAAGTTGTACTTAGTAATTGTACAATGTATTCGTTCAAATTACGACAAAAGCGTTGTCTCTTATCAGTTGAGAGAAATGTCACGTAATGTTCAGAAGTTTAAGTATCTCTGCCAGCCCTTCGGGGATATACGCCGTGAGGTATAAGTTTTGAGATTGACAGGTGAAGTTTAAGTATAACAGAGACTGAGTATTTCTCCACCGGGAAATCACCCATGATAATTATGGGGTTTCAAGTTTTAGGTTCAAGGGGTGGTGTGTTGGGAACATAACGCGTTATATAGTTTATACCAAAATTTATTATTTTAATTGATTGTGGTAAGCTTGGGCACTTAAATATTATGCATAAAAAATACATACATACATATACACAAAGCCATAAATCCCAAAAAGGGGGTAGCCAGAGCTTCAGAGCCAAAAACTCCTCAGCCACATTTGGAAGTTGATAGGGGACACGATGGTAGGAATAAAGTATTGTTGGTAATGGGTCTCCAACCGCATCGCCCAAAAAACACTTTAAAATGCCCCTTAGCCTTAGTCACCTCTTACGACACTCGTGGGTAGAAAGGGGTAGTGATATTCATATCATTATACATTTGATTTTTAACGATAAAACAGCATGAGTATAACTTATCACAAATAGATGATGCTAGTAACAACGGGGTACCATTAACTAAATGACTGGTAATAAAAATGCTTTTTGGCTTTATATCACCTGCCAATTTTCTTACTGTGTTTGACCGAATCTGGAAGCCTTGATGAATATTTGTTTTTTGACATGATACTTTTAACCTTATTATTTCAACATTTAACTACATTACTTATATGCAAGCCTTTTATGCCAAAAAGAGTAGCCGGAGTTTGAAATTAACAATTTACCAGACACATTTAGAAGTTGATTGGGTAAATGATTATGACCACGCTTAATTATGGCACTACAGGGACCTATGTCAAAATTTTGATGTATTGAGTTACAATACTACACAGACCTTAAAATCATGCTCAATAATATATGAATACGAGACGATAGAGACCTAAGTGAAATTGAACCTTTTTGTGTTAAGAATACGGGTGTTTTCTCGTGCCTAGGTTGTAGATTGTAGAGCATGCTTTTTAAGGTCTGTGTAGTATTGTAACTCAATTCATCAAAATTTTGACATAGGTCACTGTAGTATTAAGTGTGATAATTCTAGGTAATATTTAATAACTAATGGAAAAAAGTAAAATATTACGGTAATTTTATATTCTTTAATGTTTTTTGACATGAATTCCTCATGTGGGGATTATTACTCATAAATAAAAGATGTTATTAAAGGAAAGAAAAATTTTTCGACACTGGCGGGGTTCGAACCCGCGACCTTCGGGTATAATTTTTCTTTCCTTTAATAACATCTTTTATTTACGAATTTTATATTCTCCCGTAAGTTTTATCTCAGCAAAAGCAATGTCAACTCAAACGTTCACGCCGGATATCACCGAAGGGGTCGGCACAGATACTAATACTTCTGAACATCCTATGACATTGTCTCCTGGTGTTCAAAGTACCCACGTTTGGCTTGGCTAGTGTCAAAGCAATGTCTTACAATACATAGTACACTTATTTAAAAATAAATATTCTAGATACCATATTCGATACCATAGCTCAGTTGGCAGAAGGACGGGGCAGATTTGTTATTCGATTAATTAATTAGTAATAATCCCTACATGAGGTTTACATGCAAAACATGCATGCATATATATTTTGAAGTTAGTTATAGTAACTATGACGACGTGATAGCTCAATGGGTAGAACGCCGGTTAACGTGCAAGTGACAAGTGTTCAAATCCCGGGACGGGCCTACACCAATTTGTTTTTTCTAAAAACATATGTGTGGTTAATTTATCATGGTTGTTAACGGTGAGGAAAAAACATCGTGAGGAAAACCTCATGGCTGAGTTATACTTAGTCATGTGACAGTGTATTTGTACAAAACGGCGATAGGCCTGCCCCCTATCACGTGAGTACACTGTCCAAGCAAAACGTGGGTACTCTAAACATCAGTCGACAAAGTCACGTGATGTTCAGAAGTATTAGTACCTCTGCCAACCCCTTCGGGGATATTCGGCGTGAACGTTTATGTTTTGTTATGCATATGTTTAGTTATAGTAGAGTTTATTTTTACAAAAATGTGTCGGAAAGTAATATATTAGGTGTTCCTTAGTCCCGATCTTGCATTTAGTAACTGATTTGTGAGAACCCATATACAGAACAGCAGGCGTTCTCTAGCATTAACAGCTTTAATAGGTCAATTTTATTGCTGGAGAGTAATGAAATTAAGTCCTGTCATAGTGTAAGTACTCTATTTTCGAACTTTGATCTCTTTAATTATAAATTCACTTATACAATAAACAAACTTGCTGTGTAGTATCGGCTTAGAATAGCACTACCCCATTTCTTTTCGTGGGTGTTCGTAAGAGGCGGCTAATGGTATTTGGGTTTTTTAGTAATTTTTAGGCGATGCGGTTGGAGACGACCCATCACCAAAACCATTTACTTTAGAATCTTTTCCCAACTTAACTGCCAATAGTGGCCGAGGAATTTCTTATTCCGAAGCTCTGGCTACGCCATTTAGGGATCTATAGCCGTGAGTATATGTATATGTGTATAAAAAAAATACTGATCTGAATGTTGAATATTCCAAGCTTTTAATTTTGTCGCAGATTCCTTTTTTTTCTAAAACTTTATCATTCTATTTCAGTTCACTCACACACACACACTCTTACTCACTCACAAATATTCACCCTCGCACATACACACAGTCACACATACATTCATTCTCACATACATATCCAATACACACACACACACATACACATACACAAACTATTACTTAGTTGCTTTTGTAATTTAGTTAGTTTTATTTTTATTTAAATCAGTTTTTTGTTTATTTTTCTCTCTTAATTAAGACTTGTATTATTTGTTGTGTATTTTGAATGTGTTCCCTAGATTCATGCGATACAGGCAATGCCTAGTGCGTGAATCATTGTAAATTTTAATGTAAAGTGTTTTTCTTGTAATAAATGTCTTATCTATCTATCTATCAGTTATTATTCTCACACAATGTGGAGCAGTTGTTCCATCCCTAGGCTTACAACATAGATTATTTATTCCTGAACACTCGCTAGTAACATATGTTACAATAGGACGCACACGCTTCTAACCACACTCATTTCTGCCTACATTTTCTAAGCTAACCTTCAGCCTATTTCTAGCCAAATGCATTACACAATTTCCCTGCTATTTTAGGTACATTCTAGATTTAGGCTAAAATTTGTAAATTTTATAATAGTTGGTAAATTGGTTTTGTTGTTACATGTTAACGTGTAACACAGCTGAAAATTGCTTTACATTGTCTTTTCCCTGTAGTCTCCTTGCTGGTCTGAAATACAAGGCTTTTATGAAAAATAGCTCTTGAAATCACCTTAAGCCACTGACCTCCATTATACTATATAAGTACGCTGGACTAACGATACGTATCAAAATGACAGCTATTTACTGTGCCAATTTGAAGCGCCCCCAATGAAGGAACGAGGAACTAAATACGACGTAAACTGCAAAATGGCCAGTGATTTTTTACCATAAAGCATAATATATCTATGGTTTTTAGAAACAATTATAAATCAATAGTGCTATAAAGTTTCGTTTCGATAAAACTTAGCCTTTCCTTTAAGCAGAAACATTTTATCGATATATTTTATCTTACTGTCCCATCTCTTTTATTAGTTCCTTGTTCCTTCACTGCTGCCGTAAGCGCCAAAATGGCGAAAATCAAATCGCCTCACTGTCACCCGGCCTATAATTAGTCCAGCGTACTTATATAGTATAATGGAGGTCAGTGCCTTAAGCTGACAGTTAACGTGAAGAAATATAGTCTTTTCAACGCACTTGCTGAAAAAGTGACGTATCTTTTACTGACTTTTAGTATTCAAAACTGCTCATTGCCAAACTGTTACTTTTTATTCAATACAACTTTTATGCCATTAGAAAAGTATGTGTATGCAAGAAGCATGGGTTAATCGGTTTAGTGTGGAAAATTGATAAATATTTATTTGAATAACTAAATTCTTCTTTCACCCATTACCTTTTTACGTAGTTGGGTTGTAGTTATAAGAACTATATTTTTAAAATTAGATATGATTGTACATAAATTTGCTATATTACTATTTACTACCCTAACTAGCCTTTGTAGTTGTAGAAAGTAGTCACTTACAATAATCCGAAACAAACCACATGCATTCACTAAACGTAATTGGTATGGAGTTGATGTGGTTTGCGATAACAGTAAAACGTGGTTTCAACCAACCCCTTAGTTAACAGTGCAATTAATTCTATGATATTTTGTTATAGTAAAGGTTTCTTTTAATTAACATACTGAAAAATTTTACCGCTCAGATGTTATGGAAGTAAATGAAATTTAGAGTACGTTAATTTCCATCGACGGACGTCCACTTTTAAATGCTTTATAGTTTACTATGTTTTCAACATTTGCATTCTATCTGAAAAGATAGACAAGTGGCCTTCCGAATTAGTAAAAATTCGGAGGTAGGAAGCGCGGCTTCAGCCACGTTCGTAACCAAATTTTCGTAACTAGATACGAATGTGGACTTTTTATCACTGTTTCGTAACCAGTTACAAATCAGTTACGAATGTGGTTTTTTTTTCCATTTTCATAGCTGAACCAAACCTCTTAGTTATGTATGGACTCCTGGTACTTCTACGTGATATAATGCAGACACAACAAATAATATAAATGTGTATTTTTATTGGTATTTTGTAAGAAAATTTATCTGTTACTTCTTAAATTTAAACAAAAACATAAATTTACATCTGCATCAACTTAAAACATAAACTTTCACATGATTCACGATTTATGTACTGATAAACGATACTCGAACTCTTTGATGATTGATTATCTGGCCACTTTTCTATTTCAAAGATGAGTAGATTTGACTTTGAAGCGCAATTGTTTATTGTTGTTGACTGGCCCATGGATCAAATGCAATTGTATTTTACTAACAATTTCAAAGCATTTTCATTTAGTTAAAAACCATGGAGTTCATTCCTACTAAACGAGGCGGTTTGAAATTAGTGTACCAAGGCTGTGAATACCATCTCCGAAAAACCTATGCTAGTGGTAATAAGTTTTGGAAGTGTATTAGTATCAAAGAGTGCAAAGGGAGTGTAACGATAAGTACTGAAAATGTTGTTGTCACAGATAATCCTCACAACCCAAACTGCAAACCAAATTCGCCAAAATATGCAATTATTCAAAAGCTTGTTCAACTAAAGGATAGTTTTTGCAAGAATTATGATCCTATTCAAAAGCAATTTGAACAAGCAATGTGTGAACTGAAGGACGGTGGTTTGGATATAATTGAGGAATTGCCTAAATATGAAAATGTGAAAAGTGGTTTATACAATGCCCGGAACAAAGCATTGAACGTTCCCAAGCTTAAACATAAACTACCAAAAGACGTAATAGTGCCTGAAAAGTTCGAAAAATACTTAATAGCTGATTATAATGGTGCGATCAGAATTCTCATCTTCTGTTCGCCTGATACCGAAAGTATTTTAGGTAACTTCAATGTTTATTTAAGCGATGGTACCTTCAAAGCATGCCCACTACCTTTCAAACAATTGTACTGTATCCACGGATACAATACAGAAACAAAAAAAGTGGTTCCGTTATTTTTTGCCTTTCTTCCCGACAAAAGTACAAAAACCTACGAAATAATGTTTAATTTAATTAAATCAAGATTTCCAAATTGGACCCCGTCGAAGATGCTGATGGATTATGAGAAAGCAGCTATGAATGCTGTTCATAAGATAATTCCAGGCGCTACAGTCAAGGCTTGTTTCTACCATTTTTGTCGTAGTCTTTTTAGAAAATCGAAAATCTTAGGAATCAAATTGAAAGTAGAGAGGAGACATGTTGCGCGATGTGCTGGTCTGGCTCGTTTGCCTATAAAATATATTACTTCCGGCTACAGATATATAATGAAAAAATCGCCAAAGACTGAGAGGGTAGCACGGTTTAATAAATATTTCAACCGATTCTGGTTAAATGAAACTAAATTCATTAAAAAATGGTGTTGCCAAGAAGAAGAATTAAGAAATACAAATCACCTTGAAGGTTGGCACTCGCGATTAAACCGTTTTATTGCGCAAAATAGACCCTCAATAGCTAAAGTATTGGACATTTTAGTGAAAGAAATAAAAATGAGGAACACAAGGATAAAACGTAAAAATGAAAACTATTTGTTGATTGATAGTGAAATTAATGAAGCTGTGGAAAGGTTAAAGGCTAAAGAAATAAGTGTCGGCCACTGTATAGAAATAATTGCCCCATTTATGTTTTAAGTTGATGTAGATGTAAATTTATGTTTCTGTTTAAATTTAAGAAGTAACAGATAAATTTTCTTACAAAATACCAATAAAAATACACATTTATATTATTTGTTGTGTCTGCATTATATCACGTAGAAGTACCAGGAGTCCATACATAACTAAGAGGTTTGGTTCAGTTATGAAAATGGAAAAAAAAACCACATTCGTAACTGATTTGTAACTGGTTACGAAACAGTGATAAAAAGTCCACATTCGTATCTAGTTACGAAAATTTGGTTACGAACGTGGCTGAAGCCGGAAGCGCAAACACTACTTAAAACGTGTAAAAAGAAATAAAGGATAGAAGAATTTCGCGCTGGCAGCCATTGACACGGTAGCTCAATTGGCAGAGCGACGTATACCCGAGGTCGCGGGTTCGATTCCCGCCTGTGTCGAAATTTTTCTTTCCTTTATTTATTCTTTATTTATTATTAATAATCCCCACATGAGGTTTTCATGAACAAAAATAAATTAAATTATGTTTTATAGTTTTCCCAATATATTTCACTATTTCAGTCTATGCTTATAAAGTCATATATGGATATAATATAAGATTGAAAATAGGTCATTTTAGTATATATGATGGCCTGCATGTTCGCAGTTGGCTTAGGAGAAATCTACCCCTGACATGTGAAACAAGCGGCTTCAGGCGAAATACTGCGAATTCAGCTTGTTTCTGTGACTCAAATTAAATTGGACAACAGCTATATATTGTACCGACGTGCATTTCTGATTTGGAAAATGATTACTATTATCTAGGTTTAACTAAAGGAAGATCTGAAAAACACAAAATATATTTATTGGAAACTTTTAGTGTTTTATTATTATGATATAGTCGAGGAGGTGATTTAATGTGTCTAGAGAGGTATGTATTAATGTTTGACGGTTTATCTGTTATCTCAGACGGGAGAACAACTGCCAATCTGTGGGCAATCACGAGTGGTGGCTAAATCAACTGTTAACGGAAAAACATCGTATAAAAACCCACATGACTGACTTGTTTTGCTTGGGCATGTGGCTGCACTGCACAAGCAAAACCTGGTAATTTCGATCACCAAGTGACAAAAATGACCCGACATGTTCCGAAGTAATACCTTCGGGAATATACGGCGTGAATGTTCAGTTGTTTATTTTCAAATCAAGTTTGGGCTCCTCGTTTACAAAGGATTTAAATTTAGACTTATATAATTTATATTATTTTTAATTATAACAGTTAATTACCGTCTTACGTGTATCTGTTTTTAAAATAACAAGGGCTATATTTATCAGTTTTTCACCATCTAACATCTTAACCTAATGCTTAAAATAAGTTTGGAAATACTCAATAAACTAAACAAGATAAGCTAAGGGGTTTGTTTTCCTCATTTACTTTCGAAAGAGTGGCAGAGGAATTTTTAATTATAAATCGCTCGTTATTTCTTTTTGGAAGTATATAGCCGTAATTTTAGTTAGCTTGGTAGGAACTCGGAGACGCTCTGAAAGCAGTGTTACATTTATGCCAAAATTTTCCAGCACTAACATAGTAATTGCATAAAATTATATTCGGAGACTATGTTCTATGCAAATTTTGATTAACTAACTTGTATTCTTTTTATTTTATATTCATAAGCGTAGTTATGAAACACAAATGAGTTAATTAACAACCAGCAAGAAATTAATATTATAAAAAACATAACATTTTATAATTACCTTATTGACGTATTTTGTGTTTAAGTCTGTACATTGAATTTTCAAATTTCTACTAAGCAACACTTATAATGATAGTATAAACAGTCATACCTACCAGAGCTTAACAAAAAACAATTGTGACGAGAAATGTTTCTCTCTTAATCTTTCTTAAAAAATATATTTTTTGGCTGGAAAGTTTTGAAGTAATGTGATTTGCAAAGACCATCTCTTTATTACTTATTTTGGATGTTCAATTTGGTTAACAAATACATACTTCTAATACTCTGGTTTTAGTTTTCGAATACTTGTTAGCAAGTATGATTTGGCGAAATAGGAATCCAAGCATTTGAGACTCTAGCTCTGTAGAAATCGGAGCTAATTAAAAACGACAGCTACATTCATACATACATATACTCACACCATTAGTTCCCATTGGGGTAGGCAGAGACTATCGATCGCCACTTCGTACGATCCTGAAAAACCTCTCTAGCTTCGTTTACATCTATCAATCTTTTCATACATGAATATACATACAAAGTACATACAATATGACAGCTAATTAATGTTTAATGGTTATGCACAATGAACATGTACTACAAATCAAGTTCAAGTCAGGTTACAATCTTATAAGGTGAGACAAAAGAAGCACGAAGGCCGAGTGAATACAGAAAAGATGGTCCTTCAGGTAAAATGACCCTGTCCAATGCCATTGAAAGGAGGACACATTGTTTTGTATGGAGTCTGGTCCTCCCCTTAAATGTTATGTAATTAAAGGTACTGATGTATAGAACTCCTAAATTGATGGCGCTTGAAGTAATTATATCACCAATAAATAAAGAATAAATAAAGGAAAGAAAAATTTCGATACAGGCGGGAATCGAACCCGCAACCTGAACAAAAAGATTGAATTTATATCACCAAAGAAAGTAATGTATTTTTTTTTCAAATTCAACTTCTTGGAAAATTAAGAAAATAGCAAACATTTTCTATCCCTTTTTACAAATAATGCTTGGTTTACATAGAGAAGGAGAGCACAGCTTTCTATGTTTGTAAATATATTATTTTTATAAATTAAAACTTTACACACACTATCAAGTATTTGACTTAGGATGAAAATAGTAGTGGTTCTCGAGAGGTTAATACTCGACCACAGAATAATAGAAGTGTAATAAGGTGTTTGAACGCCACGTGACGACAAACTACCACAAAATCGATATGGAGAGCGAAATGAATATATTCATCTTCGTTCGGGCGCTCAATCACTTGGATACGTACATGGAAATGGAACCAATACCAATATAATCAACTTTTTTCACTAATGAAATGTTAATCAATTTATCAATGTCTCGCATTGACCAAACATTCCCAAATAAATTTTTCTTTGCAATGGTAAGCAAGAAGGCACAAATAATAATTATACCTATAACTACTATCAACTCCAAGGTATTCCTTAGAACTTTAAAATTACCTAATAAAACTCAACCACTTCTGAAAGTTAAAGGGAACTTTCCGAAGTGTCTGAGTGCTTCCTCCCTCAGCTTCTATTGTAAAATAAAGAAAGAGGTGAGTTTCTGTCCATATCGCCCAACATTAATTTAATATCCAATTAATATGAATATATAAAATGTTTTTTCACTATAATTAAAGTTCAACTAACATACAATTAAAAGTAAAGCCATATTTAGTTTGGACTAAAATGCTAACATCAATCGTATTATTAACAAATCACTTATGTAAGTTTTTTTTTAAAACTCTTATAAAATATACTATAAACTCTTATAATAGCTGTGTAGTGTCGGCTTAGAATAGCACTACCCCATTTCTTCCGGTAGGTGTACGTAAGAGGCGACTAACGGTATTGGGGCTATTAAGGGATTTTTAGGCGATGCGGTTAGAGACCCATCACCAACAACCTATTTTACCATCTCTTCCCCATGCAACTTTCCAAAAGTGGCTGAGGGATTTCTAATTCCACAGCTCTGGCTACCCCTTTTAGGGATTTATAACCGTGAGTATATGTATGTATGTCTTATAAAATATATGCAAATAAAGTGTTACATTTTCTAAATGTTGATTAAAGAAAAATTCAGCCCACGTGTATTTTGCTTGAGTTGTCTAAAATGTATAATTATTTTCCCTGCGGTACCAGTATGTGACTAAACTTCTAATCGGACTTAGATAGCGGGCCGGGATCCGATTTCGAACGCTTCGATTCGGTTGCTTGATTAATGTATTTTTAAGAAGCAGTGAACTTTTTCCTCGTTAATTTGTCTAGAACGACACAAATGTTTTTGAAAATATAACTCAAACTACGTTCACGGCGTATATCCGCTTTGGGGTTGCCAGAGGTACTAATACTTCTGATCATCACGTGACATTATCACCTGGTAATCATATTGACCACGTTTTGCTTGGACAGTGTACTGGCAGGCTTATCGCCGTTTTTGTACGAATACACTGTCACATGACTAAGTACAACTAAGTTATGAGGGTTTCCTCACTACGTTTTCCTTCACTTTAACAAACATGATAAATTAACCACACATATGACTTTAGGAAAGAAAAATTGGTGTGGGTGACCCGGGATTGGAGCCCCCTTCGTCTGCACGATAAGCGGTGTTCTACCCACTACGCTATCGCGGCTGAAAATATAAGTGAGTGCAAATAAATAAATGTCTTCCTTTTTTTATCTGGTTTTGACTCAGATAAAAAAAGGAAGACATTTATATATTTACAAGTCAATTTACTCACTTAAGTAGTAGTACCCGTAAGAAGTTGGGTTGAATAACATCATAGTATTGGTAAACAACGTATATAATATAAATAATATATGCAAAACAAAATATCCAAAAGTGAAAAAAACATCAATCGCCACATTAGAATATCTATGTACACGACACCTTCATAAGTTTACGGCAGTAGCCGAAGAAAACATATTTTACATAGAGACACATACATAAACTTGGAATGACGATTCATATCATTCTTCTTAACAATCTGTATGGTTTTACTCCTTAAATAAATGATAGCATTAAAAAAAAATATATAATGAATAAAAGCAGTTCCAATAAATATTCATTTAGAACTTTTTATTAATTTTTGTGTTATAGGAAACCTACAAGACTGAATTTTACTTAGTCATATTATATTACTAGCCCCTATCACGTGGATTTCCTGTCCAAGCAAAAAGAAAGTCCTTTTAACCCCAGTTGAGGACGGAGTAAAAATTTTGTTTGAGAGAATTTGTAATTTATTTTTGCGTGGAGTGTACCCTTATATCAGTATTTTAGTCGTCTTGAAGTATCAGATATAAGATAAAAGATTTACATTGAAAATCTCTGTAATAACGACAACGTTTGAGGTCACGCCAAATGTAAATACACAAAAATTGGAACCTCGTACCTGTTTTTGAAGTTAAACTTATTGCAATGAAAAAATCGGGAAACGTTTTTTGATGGACAGTTACTGTTTCAATAGTAGCTTAATTGACCTTTACAACTAAATATAGAACTGTGTGACAGTTTCATGCAAAAATCCGAGTACTATGAGTTTTTGAATACATTTTTATTTCTTTTTATAGCCTGTATCATGTCATGACACAAGTAAGGCTTTATTAATGATACGATATCTCATTTTTCTAGATGTTAAACTATTATAGAAATCATGGTGAAACAGATGAACTTAAATAAAAATAAATATTATACTCAGATCAAGTTAGCCCCAAACTAAGCATAACTTGTATTATGGGATACTAACTCAACGATATATTTAATATTATTTTATACACATATAAATAACAACCCAAGACTAACAAACAATCATTTTTGTTAATTCCCATAAATGTTGCTTTCAGCGGAAATCGAACCCGCAACCTCCGTTACGAGAAGTAGTCACCTATCCACTCGGTCACGGACATCGTCTACTTATACACATACATACATACATATACTCACGGCTATAAATCCCTAAAAGGGGTAGCCCTCTGGCTAAGGACTTAGAAATTCCTCAGCCACTTTTGGAAAATTGTGTGGGGAAAATATGGTAAAATAAAGGTTGTTGGTGATGGGTGTCCAACCATTGGGCATCGCCCAAAAATCCCTTAAAAGCCCCCAATACGTACCGTTAGTCGCCTCTTACGTACACCCACCGGAAGAAATGGGGTAGTGATATTCTAAACCGACACTACACAGCAACCTTATACAACTTATACACATAAAACCTTTCAAAATCATAACTCTGTTTTTGTTCACCGAATAGTGTATTTACAAACTTTTTTTCTTAATAATGGTCTCTTACAATTCAATAGTTACTCAATAAAAGGTTTGAAGTTAGATCTGAAAAAATATAATAGATTTCTAAAAAAATATAAAAGACATAGTAACGTTCTATACAACATCTTAATAATGTCCCTTTGTTTCAGTACAGTTTCAATAGAAACAAAAAAAGCAGTGTGTCTTGCAAAACGTCAATTTCAATTCAATTGGTCCACAGAAAAGCCACTTACACACGTTCGTCGTCGGAAAACATCGAATACAATAATTTGGCTGAAAATACTTACCTGTATTTTTACCTTCGTGAATAGAATTAATAAGTGTTTGCGATACGTTATTATAGAAAACGTAAAACAAACAATGATATTTTACATACATATACTCACGGCTATAATTCCCTAAACGGGGTAGCCAGAGCTTTGGAATGAGAAATTCCTCAGCCACTTTTGGAAGTTGAGTGGGGAAAAGATGGTAATAATAAAAATGATATGTTGTACCAACTTAATATTCTCGATGACCGTAGTTAGTGGCTATGTAGCCGGGCTAGAAGATAATGAGTTTGATACCCACTTCGGACAAGGCAAACTTTAATATGATGAAAATGGATTTCTGTCTGTTTCCAAGAAGTATTACAAGCCATGGCGCAAAGAGAGCGGTACGAAGAGAACGTGTATCGCAAATAATAAACTATGTGGATCTGAGTTAGCATATCACACTACACGTTCACTTGCAACCGTACTCAATATCAACTGTAGTCTTTAATATGCATTCTGTATGTTATAAGTTTGCTGTGTAGTGTCGGCTTAGAATAACACTACCCCATTTCTTCCGGTTGGTGTACGTAAGAGGCAACTAACGGTATTGGGGCTTTTAAGGGATTATTGGGCGATGCGGTTGGAGACCCATCACCAAAAACCTTTATCTCACCATCTTTTCCCAACGCAACTTCCAAAAGTGGCTGATGAATTTCTAATTCCTTAGTTCTGGCTACCCCTTCATGGGATTTATAGCCGTGAGTATATGTATATATGTATGTATGTATGTATGTTATAAGTCACATTGGCTGATGATTATTTAATTACGTATATTATAGTTAATTTTATTTTGAGTGCTTTATTTTCGTTTTAACGTAGGTTAGGTGAGGTAACATATACATTAACATATTGTGAATTTGTGACTAATAACCGCTGAATATTTTTTTGTGACTTTATTGATTACATTTAGGCTAAACTATATTATTTGGTGCAATATTATAACATCTAAAAATATTATTACTAATCTTATTTTTATGTTGCTAGTAGTTAAAATGAAACTATTGGTTTAAAATAATTGAAAGAAAGAAAGAAAGAAAGAAAGAGAAAGGGAGACATTTATTCGCTGATATAATAATTGAAATGCCTTTTTCGCTTCTCTTAAACAAATTTAAACTTACCTTTTAAATTTTTCAGCTTATGCTTCTATATTTGCCCACTAAGTAACGATAATCTCATCAAATTTATTTGAAAACGGGAACATTTAAATCCTTTGAACAAATAGTTTCTTTGTGCAAAACATTTAAAGAAGCCATGCAGCACCCTTGTTTGTGTCTCGGCGGCAAATTAATATTTGTTTTTATTCAGAACGTCCACTCAGTCTACTGTCCTAAGCAAACGGGACGTATTTATACGTGAGCGAACTCTTTTATTACTTGGTTTTCAGCTTTTAAATTGCAGAAAAAGAAAGATTGCTGTGTAGTGTCGGCTTAGAATAGCACTACCCCATATCTTCCGGTGGGTGTACGTAAAAGGCGACTTACGGTATTGGGGCTTTTAAGGGATTTTTGGGCGATGCGGTTGGAGACCCATCACCAAGAACCTTTATTTCACCATCTATTCCCCCACGCACCTTCCAAAAGTGGCTGAGGAATTTCTAATTCCTTAGCTCTGGTTACCCCTTTCTTGGGATTTATAGCCGTGAGTATATGTATGTATGTATGTGTAAAAAGAAACAAGTGAATTGTGTCGGTGTGTTTGTGTGTGTATGTGAGTCCAATGTAAGAAGAATAGAAGAGCATGTATGAAAATAATAAGAAATGTAAGAGCAACAAACATTAGTCAGAATAGTGTTATGACGATTGACAGTCTCTGCCTACCACAAAGAGGATAAAGGTATGAGTATGAGTAAGACAGTAGAATGTTTGGCTTATGTGTCACCTATTTAAGTCATCACGATTCATATGGCTCACATTGATGGTTTCAAACAGGCTTGGATTTAATTGACGCAAATATTTCAGTTATATCGTCAAGAGCCTAACGACACTCATGTAGAATTGATGGCGCTTACAAATAGGTACCACATAAAAATGATGACGTCATTAAGTGAAATACATATACCAGTCGTTAAACGTTCAAAATACCAACTTTATCGTTTTCACTCTTTATGTAGCCGTTCCACTCTGCTTTCACTCTCTTAATAAATCTTATTCAAAATGGAAGATATTATTGAATGAAATTATAATACACGTACATACATAGTATTATACCGCATATTATCGAAGAAGTGGGAGTTTTATTGCTTAATAATACTTAGATTAGTAAACACTCAGACCAGTAATGGGGATTGACAACAGTGAGTTGATACACATTTTAAGATTTAATGAAGAATAATAGAATGAGACTGTGGTTTCTGTGACTGTGGTGACTGTGGTGTGTGGTTGATTCATAGTACATGATCTGGCGCCTAGTGCCAACTAAGAAAATTCTCGTGCTTACAGTTGGTTGATTCCTTACTAGATTAGAAGCGCTAGTGTTGAGAGGAGGACAGAAATGGATTCTTTGGCTTTGAAAATGAAACAATAAATATTCAGAAAACTACGTAAAATATTTTTTTGGCGTACTCGTATATTATAATTTGTATGGTGGCTTATGGGATAAAAAAAAATACTACGGTTATACTCGTATGGCACCGAACGTGTTAAACCAGATCTTAGACTAGTCTTTAGAGTAATGGGCGGAGTCACCCTGGATCTAGCTTTAAAGATAACTTATCAAACTTAAGAAGCATACACGTACGAAATCACATATGATTTCAGACTGCTCTACCCTGAGCCAATATGGCGAGCTACGCCATATTTAGAGTTTGTACTTTTTTATCGTGCTAAAAGCAATTGTGCCATTTTATAGCACCGACAATAATCCTATATCAATCGGTTACCTCAGCTCAACGTATTGCTCGTTTCATGATTTATCGTGTAAATATTGTACGTTGAACGACGCCGCACTTGACATCTGCCCGTTGATCGATTCATATTGGCATGCTTTTGATTTAGCTGTAGCGTACGGAACACAATCCTTTTGTACTGATAGTCTGAATTTATATGGTAGCAACACGTTTGCCGTGTAGTTCCGGCTTAGAATGTCACTACCCCTTTCTGCCCATGAGATTCATAAGAGGCGACTAAGGGTATGGGCCTTTTTTAAGTAGTTTTTCGGGGTAGCGGTCCGAGCTTAGATATTCCTTAGCCACTTTCCAAAACTGAAGAATTTATTTATTAAGTTTATTTATTTATTGTATTGTGATAGATCGCCAGCCAAATGGCCTTTTGTACTTCACACTTTAGAAGCCTGCCTAAACTTACTTGCTTAAAATCACGCCCATTGCTCCCAATGGGGTAGGCAAACACTATCAATGGTCACCTTGGACGATCTTGACAAATCTCTGTTGCTTTATTCATACGTGTTCTTTTATTTTTCTCACTTTGGACTTTCACCGTTGAAAGAACGTTTTCAATTTGATTTTCAAATATCTTGCGCATTCGTCATCTGCTAGCAATACCTGGCGCCTACCTTAACACATCCTCTATTTGATTTGAATGTGACCTTCGGGTCTATATAGTAAACAAAAATATAGTAGGTAGTGAAGTAGTGAAGTAGTATAGTTCATATATTTTACGTATAGACACGGCTATAGCCCCAAAAATGTATTAGTCAGAGTAATTTTTATGACATGATAGAGGAAGAGGTGATGGAATAAAGGTTTTTTTGTGTCAGGTTTCATTCATCATTTAATAATGACTTAAAAACTCCTTCTAAGGCTTATCACCTCAAATGACAACTACTGGAAGAGGTGGAGTAGTGTTATTATAAGGTACAAAGGTACTACATGAGAATTTTCTATTAGTTTGCGTTTATAACGTAGGAGAGCTATATTCAGTTGCAGTTTTACACCCACCTGGGGTGTATGGGCCATCATCTCATTTCACACCTACGCTATACGATTTTACGTGGGCACTAAGATAATACAATGCGAGTTGCTGTAATAAATAAAATGTTAACGTATGATTTATAGATGTTACTGTGAAAGCTTGTTTGGTAGTAAATCTTACCGAAAATTTTAACTGTTTAGGTAAATTTAATTCAACCAGAAACATTGTTCGAGGGAAAAGTTAAAAATCATTTCCATCATCACCAAAATCATTATCAGTTGTTGGTGGCCTATAAAAAAACTTAAGAATTACATTTAATTTTGCATCAACACATGCGACATGATAGTCCAGTGGGTAGAACACCCGCCCGAATATAGAAGGGCGTGAGTTCCAATCCTGGGACGGGCCTGCACCAATTTGTCTTTTCTAAAGTCATATGTGTGGTTAATTTATCATGGTTGTTAACGGTGAGGGAAAACATCGTGAGGAAACCCACATGGCTGAGTTGTACTTAATCATATGACAGTGTATTCGTACAAAACGGCGATAGGCCTGCCCCCTATCACGTGAGTACACTGTCTAAGCAAAACGTGGGTACCTTCTCTGGAAACTAGATGGCGCTTGCCATGTGAGTTCAGAAGTATTGGTACCTCTGCCAACCCCTTCGGGGATAAACGGCGTGAACGTTTATGTTATGTTATGTTTTTTTATTGCATCAACACAGTCACTATTGAAAATCAAGAAGTTTGATCACATTATAAAAAAAAACATCTAGCTAATTTTTTTTAAATATTTGACGTGATAGGCGTAACAAGTAGACAGTATTATTTTTCATTTATACATAATAATTAAATATTTACATACAAACATGAACGCACGGCTATAAATCCCTAAAAGGGGTATCTAGGACTTCCGAATTAAAAAATATTTAGCCACTTTTGAAAGTTGTGTTTAAAACACACAAATGTTTTCTTTTTAACTGAGGCGTAGCTATTTTCTATTTGTACGCAAAGTGGTTATAGAAACATGAATTTTACGTTGAAAGGAATAGTAGGACTTTATCTCGAGGTTAATATTCACTCTTAAGCTCGCACGGTGTTCAG
Organism: Bedellia somnulentella; assembly: GCA_963576735.1. Taxonomy (NCBI): domain Eukaryota; kingdom Metazoa; phylum Arthropoda; class Insecta; order Lepidoptera; family Bedelliidae; genus Bedellia; species Bedellia somnulentella. Next base: position 5,067,720 of record OY755177.1, read on the forward strand.
GTGATCTAAGTGTAAGGGGTATCGGAGTCCTACGGATCCAATTTAATGGATGATATAGGGTGTTGGTCCAATTGCCCCACTTAGCATATCAGCTTATCTCTTTTTATGTTATAGTCCATAAACGATGCGCTTATTGGTTCCCCGGGTGCAGTCTAGCCTTTAACACAGTACTAAATGATATGGGGCAGGTAAGATTGACCTTACGTGCAACTTGGATGCTCTAAGTGTGCCGATAAGGCCTAGTACTAACATTTACATATAATTCTTACTTGCTGATGATTATGATGCTGTGTAGTGCCGGCTTAGAATAGCACTACCCCATTTCTTCCGCTGGGTGTACGTAAGAGGCGACTAACGGTATTGGGGGCTTTTAAGGGATTTTTGGGCGATGCGGTTGGTGACCCATCATCAACAACCTTTATTTTACCATCTTTTCCAAATGTGACTGAGAAATTTCTAATTCCTTGGCTCTGGCTACCTCTTCTAGGGATTTATAGCCGTGAGTATATGTATGTCTTATTTACTTAAATGAAATCCCACCAAAAACATTAAATGTAAAAAAATGCCAAGTCTCTCGATGCAGTCTTTCCATCGTAAAAAGTTTTGAGATCTCATAGAAGCCAAGTCCTATTCAAAATATTTCGTAGTTATAAATCAACATTTAGTAATTGTATCAATAGTTTTCTTTATATTATAATTATAGTGACTTGGCAATGAGCACAAGAAGAAACAAATAAAACGGCATATTTGGAGGAGTTAAAAGTTACACACACCGCATGCGTAAACATTAATATCACAAAATTAATTTTCTTTTGGTTTATCCGTGTCGTCCCAATCGAATTTCGGCAACGGCAGTCAGTCTTAGTGCAAACTCGCGATTCATTTACTTTCATAAAGCGATGGCCCGTAAGGTATTCTTAATTATTGTATTGGAGCATGTAGTCGGTAGTGACCATCATGATTCACACATAACAAATAATCTGATCACTGGTCTCGTCAGTAACATTTGCACATAATTCCAGGCAGCAAGCAGCTTTTAATTTGTGCTCATTGCCAAGTCACTATAATTATAATATAAAGAAAACTATTGATACAATTACTAAATGTTGATTTATAACTACGAAATATTTTGAATAGGACTTGGCTTCTATGAGATCTCAAAACTTTTTACGATGGAAAGACTGCATCGAGAGACTTGGCATTTTTTTACATTTAATGTTTTTGGTGGGATCTCATTTATTTTTTGTAAGTGTATTTCTTTCTTTTACTTTTAGGTGACCTCACAATTTCTTGGACGTCAGCTACTGCTTTGCTTAGAACCCATTCTCTATCTCTATCTCTTTTGTTTCTTCTCTGAGGCTTCGTTACTTCTAAGGTAGACAAGTCTGGGCGATATATACTTCGGAGTCGATTATATTCAGCTATTGCTGTCTCCTGAGCTTTGATACTACTAAAATTCACATTTATTAAATGTAATCCACCCAAACTAGTCACTCTTGAAAGGGCCACGTATGCTTGTTTGACGACTGAAAACTCCCATACATGCTGTATGACAACGAATGAAATAAACACGACCCATCTCCAGGAATAGAGATGACTCTGTGTGGACAAAGGTCGCCATTTATGTACAATATTTCACGTTCCATTACACTATATTTACAATTACTTCTATAACAATAGGGCTTAAACTTATATATATATGCAAACTAAATAGAACTAAACTAACTAACAAATAACTAACTAAATAAATATATATCCACTAACTTACAAACTATAACTAAACTAAACTAAATAACACGTAAAGTTCTCCGAATATCAATTATCACTACAATATTTTTTAGTTTCGAAATGGGTTTTCACAGACAGATGGCGCTATCAAATGAAAATTATCGAATTATTTTGAAGTACTACTTACACTGCGCTTTGTAACGAAACCATAGCGCGATTCAGACAGGTACAACGCCATCTATCGAGCGCGCATACAATATTTATCGCAATACAATGGAGTTTTAGCTTTATTAATTTAATGAACTTTATGTATTAATTTGTATTAATGATGAATGATGTATGTATTACATTTATATTATTCTTTTCTATTCTATGTATGTATTCATCCAATTGAATAGGTACTTGAACAACGAACAAAGTTAACAATGCAGTCAAAATCCATACATAATGTTCTTGCCAAACCGCAAATATAAAATTGTTTTCTATGGCATATAATTTTTTAATGTTTTTATAATTTTTCCTTTATATGTGGCTAATGACCTATCTTGGTGCAAAATTTGAAGTTTCTAAGTCTGCTAGAAGTACCTTAGATTTTTGATGATCTGTCAGTGAATCAGTGAGTGACAAAATGGTGTAACTTTGATCGACCGTAACTCCTAAACTATTAATTCATTTGGCGTGTAATTTCGAACTTAAGCTTGTTCTAATGCCTACTATTATTCACCGAAAACCTAAACTCCTAGCTTTATCCACGTCGAAGATATAGGGGGGGCGAAACAGCCGCGAACCGCTTCGAGAAAAGATGGTACGGCCGTGCCCGTTTTGCTCGAGACTTGGCAGGGGCACTGCCGTGCCCCCAGATACTTTGCACTTTTGGTCCGGCAAATATTGGTTAGGTAATGGAAAATAACTGGTGTTTTATAAATTTGTTTCATTAAAGACATTTTTTAAGCTTTGTTAGCGACTGCCTTAAAACAAAATCTTAAAAAATATGTTCTTAGAATATTTTTTAAATGTCTATGTGCAACGCTTTTCATGAAGAGCGCGGGAAGTGTGAGTAGAAAAGCGTGACAGAAACATCCCAAACTTTTTTACTACTATTCAAGCGTTTGGCAACCCTAAATGCGTTTTATAACAATATCATTGTTAGTCTTTAATTCTATTAGCCAATGTTATGAAATGTTCATCTTTTTGAAAAGGAAGTAAACATTGGTACCATCATATCTTAAGGACTTTGTTGAGTTAGACTATGCTTCGGAGGGCCAAAAATTTCTATTTTCTCTTTCCTATCATGTTCTTATACCATGTAGGTGCGCTCAACATAACCGTGTGAGAATTTGGCATCGACATCTGAGATACAGGCATTTAAATAAAACCATTTTTTGTATTGTGTTATTTATTTTCACAACTGATTTCCATACAGTAGGCAAATCATCTAACAAAAACGTAAAGTTTCCAAATGCATAAAGTTTAATACTTTCAAAATATAAGCAATTCCAACTTAATGCCAGCATATTTTAAAAAAACATAAAAACGCACGCAACTGTATCATATCTTTAATGATATTGATGATATTTTAACAAATTAATAATTACAATCAGAGCATATTCCCGAAATAGTAATAAAAACTTGATGTTTTTTTTAAAGAAAGTGATATCTTAGTATATATTTTTTAATATTCTAATCTGACTAGTATGGAAAAATAGTTTATGAACGAAGTGACTCTCCGTTCATGACATGACTGACATTAAGCTGAAAGTATAAATGCACTAACAATACATTTTAGGCTTTCTGAAACAGTTGAACTGATAAATGTTTTTATTCCAAAAAAGTAAGGTAAAATTAAGACCAATACGATTTGTAGGAGTATTTAAACATCTCTTTAAAATCCCATGGAGGCAATCAAAAAGCAAAAAATAATTGTTTCTAGTAAATAATATTGAGACAAAATGCAAACATCAAAAACTTATCTTCAGTTTTCAATATAAAATTAGCTTCATACATATAACTTAAATAATATCAAAAGAAAATATAGTACAAAATAACACTAAGGCACTGTTATTCGAAAACTGCTTAAAACGGTAAACTATAAAAAATTAAAGTATATTGGCATCACTGTATTTGTGCATAGTATTAATAACTGTTTTATTGATTAGTTCTATGGAAAATTTTCTTCTTAATAACTTACAATATTATTAATGTGAATTTGAATAATGTTTTTAGCCATAAGATTGGATTCCGATTGTTTGTTACATACGATGAATTATTATGTTTACTCTATTATCCCAAAATACACATAGAAGTTCCTTTGACTATATTTCCAAATACTTTAAATAATCAGTATAGTAGTAACTGCATTTATTTAGCTAGAATTAGAAAATCTACACACTTATTTGGTGTTATATTAAAGACTCTATAAAGCACTTTATAGTTTTATACATGTACTTAATATTTCTTTATGAAATGACAATTACAATATGATCTATATCCGACTGAAACTCAAGATACATTAACTAAATCATGATCTGTTATGGCAGATACGGATGTATGGATTATGTGTGCAATAATAAAACCAGTACATTTATTAAACCATATGCAACATTTATATAAAAACACCTTAAGAAACTAAAATTAGTATAACCAACATTTCTATGCTTTCTTCATTTGTAGTTGTAACAAAAATTAAGCAGAATACGTTTTAAATATACAAGCGTACTAATGTTCATATTTCTATAGAATACTCTGCCTTACTCGTATATTAATATCATATCAACGACAAAACGACAAAAACAATATTCCTTAGATATTCATATAACTATATAAAATATGAAAGATACAACGTCAAAATACTTAAGACGATATACACTGACAGCGCGGAAAACCGATTGGAAGCAAGATACAACTACGCTTTGTAACATATTCATATTTGATAACTATTTTACTATTGATGATAATGACTTCTAAGGGATTCCTCAAAGTAAACTTTATTATTTTAATCATTTGAGTCAGATTAGGGATAAAAAAAGCCTCATTTAGTTATAACTAATTGGTCTTTAGTAAAGCATTTATATTTTTCTCACGTTTTTGAATAAATCTCGGGTGTTTCGAGTAAATAATATCTTTAAAACTTTAGTTTTATTTGTATTAATGACTGTTAAAAGACACTGATTTAAATGTTTTCCATAATCAAGACTATGATATAACTTCGAGATTAAACTGATTATTTTTTAGAGTACTACTTTGATTTTGAAAATGGATTGCGTTGCAATATTGACAACTATGCAAGAGTAATCTAATTGAAAGCTTAGCATTTCAACCCGTTTATTAAGATCAAAATGTGATACATAGAAATAACCGACTCCAATCGATATTTCTTACTATCACTGCATAAGTCCTTAAGTAGTCAGAACAAACAACAAAGCAAATCAACGACAACCACTGGGATGAATATGGTGCAAATTGAGATAGTAAGCAAAACTGGCAATGGATATACGTAAAAATGTGCGTAGAAAGATCGGAACGGATGTAAACCGTACTTTTCTTTCTACGGCCTCGTGTCAGCGGGCCACACTGTTTTCATTGTAAAGTCGAATAATTTCTTTCTGAATGAATTTGAGTTGGTTTTCATCTATCACGTGAATCATTTTACCGGCACTGGAACTAGAGAATACTCCGAACATTTTCTTTCTGGGTGTTGGTATGAAGATGCTGTGGGGAGTGAATATTGGCTCGCCGGTTAGCTCTTCCCATAGGAATGAGCATTGGGCCTGTGAAAGATCGGAGATGTTTAGTATCGTAGTCAGAATATAGGTTTAATTTAATTCGATCAGGAAAGCTACTTTGATAAATAAATGTTTCTGAGCTCTAGTCCCCGTTGCATGAGGCGCGTGAGAACGCGTCTTTCAAGTCTTTTGGTAACACCTCTAAGATTTAGCTAAATAATGACGACTTAGTCAGAGCTTAGACACGAGTTTCGCTCGAGCGCCCTTAGTTACGCTACGAGAGCAGTATCGAGTATTGATCGATTATAGTTATTATTACGTCACGCTCCTTCTATTTACCCCTTATGCACATGTTACTTAACTTTATTTTACACGTTTAAAATTTAAAAGAATACTTTACCTGCCAACCCCCAAATACAGCGTTCTTTTCAAGCACCATGATCCTCTTATCCGTGCACATCAATATCAATTCGCTGTTTAGCCAGATGTGCGCCACGTATGTGTCAGTTTTCACAAATTTACCCTGAAAAGTAGACAGTGGTGATAAATGTGAACACTTGTTAACTCTCAAGCCAAAATAAAACCAGGTAGATGCTAGACAATCGTTGGGTAAAATTGCTATTACGATGTTTCTCTTATATTTGTATTGATATTATCATGATAAAATAAGTGTTTTGCCTTCTGCAACACAAATCAAGATATCTTTTGGCATCTGACCATACAATAAACTGTATCTCATCTAAATCCAATCAGCGTTTTAAAAGACAAAAATTGATTAGTATCCAAAATTTTAGTTTTATTTATTTAATAATTAACTTGTGAGAAACTCAGATAAAGGAAATTGCCATGTCATTAATAAAAATGATTAATATATGAAAATTTCTTTAATAATAAGGGAAATTGATAGCATTGTATGAATTCTGCGTTTTTATTTTACATACATACATACATACATATACTCACGGCTGTAATTCCCTAGAAGGGGTAGCCAGAGCTAAGTAATCAGAAATTCCTCAGCCACTTTTGGAAGTTGCGTGAGGAAAAGATGTTTTTATTTTCTTGGTTGCATTTTGGCTAGAGAAGTGAAATAGTTCCATACGGACAAACAGGTATTGGCTGGACGTACAGAAGCATAGTTAGCGCTTTCATTATTCCTTTTTTTTAATATAAGCTGATAGATTTTTTCTAAAGAATAATACCGAATTTTAAATTTTGAACATTGACAAAGCACCACAGTTTTTTTTTTCATAATATATCTGAGATATTGAAGTGATTTTATAAACTCTTTTTTTCAATAGATACAAATAAATAAGTGGAAAGCGCCCAAAGACTTTCCCAGCTGAGACACAAAAAGCTTAAGTGAATCTTAAGTCCATAGTAGGAACTTTAAACGGCACTCCTCATCATAATTTCAACCGTTAAATGTCCAATACTGGACATTAGTCCCAAAAGGTTTTCACAACGGCGTCACTATATTATATACACTGCGTGCCTGCGTGCGATATTACACTGACATTGATAAAAAGGCATATTATTTATTTTATCTTCCCGAAAAGATGATAGCAGAAAGTACTTGGCAGTGAAAATCAAATCACATTTCCCCACAGGCACAACAAAGATAGGAATATAAAGCTAAAATATTATTCTTATATATATTTCAACCTGACACTAACTGCTGCCGAAATCAATAAATATACCCTAATATATTGCTGGACAAACACAAAAAAACTAAACATAAATTGCACTATTGAATCCCTTTTTTTACTAGAAGCTAGCAGTCTCACCAAATATATGAACTATGAATATACCACCTCATGTAAAGTAATTTACATACATACATACATACATATACTCACGGCTATAAATCCCTAAAAGGGGTAGCCAGAGCTGAGAAATTAGAAATTTCTCAGCCACTTTTGGAAGTTGAGTGGGGAAAAGATGGTAGAATAAAGGTGTTGGTGATGGGTCTCCAACCGCATCGCCCAAAAATCCCTTAAAAAGCCCCAATACCGTTAGTCGCCTCTTACGTACACCCACCGGAAGAAATGGGGTAGTGCTATTCTAAGCCGACACTACACAGCAAAGTAATTTCTTCTTTGTTAATCCCACTTCTTCAAATTTTTTGCCATTTCAGAGGAATGTTTACTCATAAATTATTGAATTTGTCATTAAAAAAACTTAAAAGAAAACTATTCAATACTTCTCATGTTTCGAAGTAACAATATTGTCTACTTTATAGTCGTAAAAACACTATAAACAAATATTTAAATAACTGCATAAATATTAATAAAAAAAAATACAAATAACTTAGTTAAACCCAATATTTTAATATTATTGCCCATATTTATAAGAAAAAAAGTCTGATAATTGTGGCTAGATGGTGATCAAAATACCTCAGCACATTCAGGCGATTCCTGAAAATTAAGTATGTATTGAAATCTAATAGACAAACAATTTGGAAAATTGCTAACAACTTTGCTTAATATTATGACAGCTCATAATGCATTAGATAACTATCCAGTATAGTATACATTTGAAATATCACAAGACAAAATACTATTTACTTTTTGCGTAAGATCATCACTAAACAGCTGCAAAACTCACGTCAAGTCAACCTCACTCAAGTCACCAGAGTCAATGTTTTATCATAACACTTAAAAATATGTAATGTATTTACATATTGTACAATAGTAGTTTTTATTCATAAACCTCTTTTATTTCTATGTATCAAATTAATAAAAAGGGAAAGATTAAAAAATCAACTGAAATAGGTATCTCCTAAGCAGCTCTTTTTTTAACCTTATTGACATCTATGTATTTTTTATTTAGTTTTACTCAGTAGAAACTAAAGAAAACTAAAACAAACATCATTGTCAATACCATACCTTCTCAGCTTCAATAATAATTTTGTGTCCCTCAGCTTCACGCTTAGAATAGTACTTGATACCGTGGTTTGGTGGTAAGAATCGTTCTGGTCTGCGCTTTGTCACATAATCTGTTATCTCAGCCGCCCTGAATATTTTTTATATTATTTTAGTATATTAATTACTGTTTACAGAAAATAGAATCATTTACAACATTACATACTTGATAATAATTATACTAAAATAAGTACACTCTACTACCACTAAGTATTAAACAACTTTTAGAAATGAATATATAATCAAAATAACATCAAAAGCAGCATGGATAGCGAAACCAATCTAAAAGCTTGGCATATGCGATTTAAAACTCAAAATTTATAGTTATTTGTATAATGTAATAATTTATTATGCACGCTACCAAAAAAAATCTCCTACACAATGTTATTCACTTGAATTGTTATTAAAAATCGATATACCATGCCGACATCAATAGCCACACGAAAACAAAAATATAAGGGACTACAAACATAAAGAAATACGAGGTCAAAAGGAGATAAGTACCAGTACATGATCTCTAACGTTTTGTATATCTATTCTGAGAGCCCTGAGAAAGCTGTCACCTTTCGTGTTTTGTTGTATTTATGGTGAATAGTTTCAAATGCCTTATTCCAGTAACTGCAACGCTTATTAATTATTTACTTAACTTATGGTGATACAGTCGCTAATCAAGAGACCAATTAAAATTTTCTGACAACAAATTCAGCACTGAACACCTTTTTTCTATTTGTATTGTTATTTATATCGTTATTTGCTTTGTTTCTTAATAGGCAATGTTAGCCAGATACATTTAATAAAACTTTCGAATTACAGGAGTATTAAAATATGGTAACAATTTCTGAAAATTTGAAAGTCCTTTACGAGGAAGCAACAGTTTATTTCAAAGTAAATTTAAAGTAAGTTAAGATGTAAATTGACATAACTATTGACAGCTATCACAGGACTCATCCTCTAAACAATAAACTATAAAATCCTATATCTCGAAAATAGAATAGGTAAACCTTTTAACATATTTGCACAAAGAGGACATGAAATCCACCATCCCAGTGATAGGTAACACAACCAAGCCGAGGGTGCCAACGCAGACACCTTTTACCACTCCTCTTACTCCGTCAGTAGAACCTCTTATTGGCTTTCTTATTGCACCCACTAAGCCGCTACAGACACCCTGATTTTAAATTAAAATTATTTATATTATTGTTTTAAATACTTTAGCTTAGGTTTCAAAAGGTTTTGGACTTTGTTTAAGCCGACAAAACCCGTACCAGAAAGAAGTAAAATTTTAAGGTAGACTATACGTTATCTGGACTATAAGTTATCTGGACAAAAAAACACACCGATTGCTTCAAACCAAAGAAAATCGTGTGGCTAGTGATGTGACACCAAAATTCACAAAACAATGCTTTAAGCGATATCATGCAATGCAAGCATATAAAGGGCAAAATTGCCCAAAATCACCTTGTAACGGCACTTAAAGATCCTGAAGCAAAATCTACGAGGCCTGTCGCAGGGCGGGCCACAAGGCCTACCATGCCTTTGCCCAAACCTTTGAAAAACCCTTCGACCCCGCCCTCTTGAGCGCCCTCTATCGGGTTGGTGAATACGCCCGTCACGCCATCTACTACACCCTGTTTTTAACATACATATAGGAAATTATTTTTTAGGGTAGAAGGAATAGCTGGGATTTATCGTGAACATAAGTTATTTACTACTTAATCGTGTATTTGAAATCCTTAATCGGGAACAGAGTTATGAAGACAGTTTTGGAACGAGTATTCAAATTTTGTTTAAAAATGTTCTTTAAATTAAAGGTAATTTATATTGCTGGAATATTAAATGATCCAAAATATTAAACATAACATAAAGACTCAGTAACAAGAACATAAGGATGGACATAAACATGATAGCATCATAAACACGAGGATACCTCATCTCACTCCACATAATGTAACAAAGTGTAACTATATAAGTTCACGCTACTTATAGAGCTTAATCACTTAAGGGCGTCCCCGGAAAAATAGGTTGATATTGATTGTTTGGAAATTCTAAAGTCTGATTTGATGATATTGATATGACATGAATAAAATAAATGTTGGTGATTTGATTAGTACATGGTGTTAAAATTTGATGTTTAACATTTTAATAATTTGTTGAAAATATGATGAAAAAAATTCAATTGGAACATGCTTTGTTTTCATAAAAACCGTATAGGCTCCACTGGCATAACATACATGTGAACTCATTATGTGTCTATATACGCGTAGCTTTAAGATCTGTAACTTTGATGTTTAACTTTTCATTTAAACATTATAGTTATTCAATAAAACTAAATAAACTACATTTATCCTGCGCGCGCGTTTTTTCCGTCCCTGTCACTCTCAGTAAATTTGACGTAAGAGTGAGCGCAATAGCTGCAAAATGCGGGGAGGCCCTTAATGACTATGTGTAGACTTTGTAGCTTTTTGGGCTACATGTCTTGAATGGTGTGATACTTGTCCATAACTCTAACTCGCACATAAACAGTATTCGTATTGTAGCTTTAAGTTAAAGTTTTATTCGATAAAGATCTCACTGAATTATTCAAATGTACAATCGAATCATTAAAACACGTAAATAAACTTACCAACACAAGTCCTTTGCCACTTTGAGCCAATCCTTCCTGAACATTCGCCGCAGGTTTGTTCATCATATTTTTCCTCCTCGTTTGGAAGTCTTTGTCCATAGATAAAGCGGCTAAACCAGAGCCCATAGTCCCAGTTATTCGGGACATGGCTCCTGCCACTCCACCAACGGTATGTCCCATTAGAGAACGAACTCCGATGTATAGTCCTTCGGCGAACTCACCTGGGCCTTGTATGAGACCCTGAAATATATATTTATGATTGATTTAAATAAAAGTAAAACATGTTCAAAGAGACACTTTTGAACAATTCTAGACAATTATGCTGGATGCTGTATGTGTACATTATAAAATTACCGTTGACACGGGTTTACATTACACAAGCAAACTATATCGAGTAACTTGAGTGTTAATGGTGAATAGAGCTTTCAAAGTGTACATTGATCTCAGCTTATAAACTTTGATTGGGACACACACACACAAACGGTATATCTATAAACGCAGTTTTAGACAACAGAGGTCTCCTTGACGGAAAGTGATAAGTTAGACTATGTATGTATGTATGTACTTTCTCAAATACATGATTACCTGATAAGGTTCATAAAACAGATCCTCCACTCCTTTCTTAATCCCGACGACCAATCCATACGGGTTTCCGATAACGTCTAGTCCAAACACAAACACATATAACTGTTTTAGCGCCTGTCCTGAGTAATGGACTTTTACTTCCTCCATTAACTCGCGGTTCGATAGGAATTCGAAGTTTCTTTCGTAGTATGATAATCTGGAAGAAAAAGGTTTAACTGTGTTATTAACAGCTTATAAAAGAACTAACCCATACCACAGATAATATAATAGCCCATACACTACCCGGTAGCGTCGCTAGAGGCGATTACTAATAGAGAAAATATTTTTGCAAAAATGTAGATAAGCTAAGTAAAATATAAAAAATAATGTATTCTAAATAAGTGGCAATGTTTGTCTTCATTGGCTGCGAGGAGTAAAAACAAACAATTAAACTTACTTAAATATAACGTCATTCATATCCGTAAGTGTGACTCCGATGGTCCTCAGCAGTCTTCCAACGAATGAAGGGATATACTCTTTGCTTCCCATTGAGAAGGACAGATGAACCTGCGAACAAAATTGAATTATAAAATACTGGTCTTGTGATTTAAAAAGATGGTTTTTTAAGGAAAAAAAATAAAAAAGCAATTCACACAGAAATCCTTTTGCTTTTTTGAATATACCCTAGTTTGAGAGAATACAATCCCCATGTATATAGTCAAAGAGAAAAAGCTGCTAAAAACCCAGAGTACAAAAAAGTACCGGCGATATTTATTAAAACTCCCCAACTATGAATAACAGAAGCAACTTTTACTTATGAAAAATAGATGCTTGCAAATTTAAGTATATATTGGCCCAATATACCGAATTATTTACCTTCAAAGGTGATAAATGCAAGTCGTCGTAGAAGTTCTTCTGTTCGGAAGCGGCTGTCTTCAAAGTGAATGCTTCCCTCGATTGTGTGGCTCGAATCATATCATCTTCAAATGCTTTTAACTGTTAAAGCAAAACAGAATTAAACCATTATTATTATAATGTGAAACTGTAAAAGGTATCTTCGTTATCTGAAAATAAATTATAAGGACACAAGAAAGATTGTATTAGCAAGTGCACCTAAGCTCCTACAAACATATATTTCTGTATTGTTCGCATGAAACGAAGATTCGGATTTTGCAGAGTATAAACATAGGGGTGACATAGGGATACAGGGGATATTCAACAAATCCATCATCAATGTTTTTGGTTTTATGGCTAGTATTGTAATTGCTGGTTCTATGGGCGTGATCCCTCAGATTACTACAACGACTGCCTTTATCCAGCGGCTTCCCACAATTATCTCCTAATCGTCAATCCATCCTGTGAGAGGCCTTCTCTCACTGCATACGTGGCGGCTATTTACTCACAGTATACCTACATACATAAACGCACAGCTTTTAAATTAGAAATTCTCCGATTTTTGGAAGCTGAGATCCAGTCATATCGCCTTACAAAGACATAGCGCCTTTAACGTTACCTGCTGGAATGAAATTGGCTTGTGATATTCAAAGCCAACATTACATATTACTTACAGTATTGCTAGTCATATATATGACAAATTTACTTACTGCCTCCTGTTCATTAAGCCTCTTCTCCGGGAACATCTCATACAGAGCCCCAATAAGCCCCATATCCACCTTCACATGGTATTCTTGGACCAGCACTTTGAAATACTTGTACTGCTTCACTTTGGAATGCTGGATCACCCGTTCTACTATGGATACTTCCATGAATGGGCGTACACCTGAGTGATGGAAATTTAAAGGGTTGTTTAGTGGGATGTACGGAATATCAAGCAGTAAGGGCTGAATTTTACTGTATTTTAATTAGAAACTCAAATCCTTTCATATATGAAAAAGAGTTTTCCTATGAATGGAGATGGAGAGAAAGAGAAATAAAATTAAATGTTCAGCATTTAAAGAATCTCCTTAAAACTAATTCAAAAGGTATTTGCTTCAAATGAGTCCATATTGTTTAAATATTCAAAATAGAGGTTTGTTCGAATGGAAGCGAGCTTTTCGTACTTGTTTATATCTGTACGAAAGTAACTCAGTCTGTGTATTGCGCAATCATACCCGCATACAAAACCGGTTGGATAGAAATTTAGCTCACAGGAAGAAAATGACAAGTTTTCTCATATCCTTTTACGTTGGTAAGAATCTTGATAAATTGACCACACAAATGTCTTTAGAAAATACACATTTGTGTAAGACCGAATCGAAATAGGCTTTTCTTTCTTTCTATATAGATATTAATCCTAATAAAATAAAGATAAAATCATACCTCCAGGGGCATCATTAGTGATAGATCTCGGAGGCGGTACCGGCGCTAACAAAACGGGGAAAATAGCGTTTTTCTGTTGCTGATCTATTTGTAGGCGATACAGCAATGCGTGGATTCTGAGGCAGTTCTGTGAGAAACCGTATGAGGCGTACAATCCCGGCTCGTGAGTACGCCTTAGGATGCGAGGAGATGGCTTCAGGATGCGCATTTCTTCGAAGTTTACCTAGGGAGAGATAATTTTGTTCAGAAATTTAAGTTTCAAGTAATGGACGCGAAGAACCGCGTTGAACACGTTACTTCTTCATACCAATTTTTTTGTTCAGAAGTGCTATGTTGCTTTTAGAAAGGATTACGAAGAGATATAAAATTTTGTCGTGAATATCAAACAAAAAAAGGTAAATATAGAAATGAAAATTCGTAGCGGACACACCTTCGAAACATCGCGGATTAACTATGTTAACGATAGGCATCGATATGGACAATTTTATTTTATTATTTTAGTCGTATAGTCAAATACATTACATTTATTTTGGAAACATAAAATAAATATTGGAATGACGTCTAAAACTCTGCTTCTACTGTGCTACTTCTATATTAATATTATTGATTCGACAAATCAAACTACTGTAACAGTTAGCAAGCAATCTAACCGACGGACAAATTACAGTATTCACTTTCTCACACTGACATTATGTCTAATAAAAAAGGAAATTATTTATCATGGTTTTTCAATAAAAAGAATTATGTATAACCAAGGTTAAATGATTGTAAACATCTTAAAATTCTTAAACATAAATGAACCAAAAGCGAGTTCCTACCATTGTAAACTCACCTCAGATTTATCAGCAAGTTTGACAATAGGAGACACATCCGACCCTTCCACGTCTCTTTCTAAAAGATATTTCTGGAACGCAGCTTCATACAAATGTGCTTTGGCTTCGTCGAGTTTCTTGTAGCGTTTGGCACCGATGTGGCATTGCTCCCAGATTGTACCGGAGCTGAGAATTACACACATATTGGGTTAGGATTTTTGTTTGAATTCAAAATAAACTAGTTATTGTACAACAAATATGGTTTTTTTTTTTAATAACGAGCTTTTTTGACTTTGTTTTATCAACTCGGGAGTTTCCATATAGTATATTTTTACCATATAGTATTC
Organism: Bedellia somnulentella; assembly: GCA_963576735.1. Lineage (NCBI taxonomy): Eukaryota > Metazoa > Arthropoda > Insecta > Lepidoptera > Bedelliidae > Bedellia > Bedellia somnulentella. Next base: position 5,082,756 of record OY755177.1, read on the forward strand.
TATACTAACAATTTTGATGCAATTGACGGCGATCATTTTGGTCAGGTCCCTAAGTTTTTGCTTAATTTACTATGATTTTTATGATTAATTAAGTCGTTTTTAATACCAATACTTACTTAGAAACACTGAAATACAATATCTCTACGTACGGGCGATCATTAACAAGCGACACTCCCATGCCTTGCAAAGAGAATATCACTTCCGTGTCCAACTTGGTCACATGTCTCCTATCGTGTTACTACTTTTTATTATTTATTAACTTAATTTATTAATAATACTTACTTAGAAACACTGAAATACAATATCTCTACGAACTGTCGATCATTAACAAGCGACACTCCCATGCCTTGCAAAGAGAATATCACTTCCGTGTCCAGCTTGGTCATGTCTCCTATATTATGAATACTTCGCGCCATTTCTGTGTCGTCGGTGAACAGAAGCACTCTTTGGATACCATCTAGGAATGATACCCAGGATATTGTTGAGGTTTTGGTTAACCTGTTACGATAAAATATTAATTAATGATATAAAAATCTGTAAAAATACATAAATATAAGCAAGTCTGTCAAGCCTTAAAAAGCCACAGCTTCAACCCTTTAAAATACCCGTACCATTAGGGTACCCCGTACAAACTTGGTAAGATTCCAACATCACTATTAAATACCATGTTAATTCGGAGGAAAAAATATCGAAAGTTTTTATATTATTTATAATGTATTATTCACCGCCCATCGGCAACTTGACCCTTATGAACAAAAATTAGAAAAACTTCCCAAAGCCGTCCCTTTTTAGATCATCAATTAGATATAGTATATTTCGGAAATTATTTATTAAATTATCATGTATTCGGAATTAAGAAACGCCAGAAAAGGAGGAGGAATAATAATATACGTTCATAAAAGTGTTAAATTTACGAGAAATCCGTCATTCACTTGTAATTTTGAGTGTATTGTAGGTAAAATAGAAACAAGTGACAATAGTATCATAGGATTATGTGCAGTGTACAGACCACCTAGTTTAAATAAATACCAGTTTATAACGGAGTTATCCAACATGCTATGTAAGTATCCAATCAGTAAAAGCTATGCTCTAATAGGGGACATAAATATCGATTTAAAATTACAAAACCCCACGGTAAATAACTACCTTAATAAGTTATACGAATTAGGGTTCGAGTGTGGTATCAGTCAATATACGAGGATTGAAAAGAAACTAGATAAAATTACCAAATCATGTATAGATCATATTTTTATGCGGGATGCAGAAAGTCGTACGAATAGATGCGTCAGAACAGCTGTAATTAACAATGCTCTCGCAGACCACTTTATAATCGGTATGTCAATTGTGAATAACCTAAAAAACAACAATATTAACTATAAACATTCCTATAAATTAGACAACAAACAAATAAAAAAAGACTTAAACGAGATTGACTGGAACCAAGCTCTAACCTACCAAAATCCTAATGATATTACTTACTTTATATCTAATATATTCAAGAATGTATACGATAAAAATAGACTCAAGATTAAGATAAATACAAGTAAACGAAAACAATGTCCATGGAGCTGTAAGAGTATAACTGATATGTGTGCAAAAAGAGATAAATTATTCTCAATATGGAAGATGGATGAAAGTAACTTAGATAATAGATTATTATATAATAGGTACCGAAACAAAACTAGTAAACATATAAATAAAATAAAAAATAAATACACCAAAATAATCATATGTGAAAACTTTGATAAACCTAAAAAGATGTGGGGAATTATAAATAAACTGTGTGGAAGAATTGTTAAGTCAGTAGACGAGGTAATAACCAAGGCTTTTAAAAACTGTGAAATAGATAAGTTGACAGACAGGTTTGCTGACGAATTTCAAAATAATGTAACCAAAATATGTAACCCATGTAATATACCTTTATTAAATAAAGACACATATGAAAAAGTACCTACCACATGTATGAGGCTCAAAAAAGTAAGTGACAGGGTGGTGCATGTGATAATCAAACACCTAAATGCGAAAAAAAGTCCGGGGTCAGATGGTATACGATCTTCAGACATAAAATGTATAAACAACAAAATAACCCCAATAATAACCCATTTAATTAACACATGCATCTCCACATCACAGTACCCTGACGATCTCAAACTAGGAATCATTAGGCCAGTGTATAAAAAGGGTAGTCATATAGATATAAATAACTATAGACCAATAACTATATTATCATGCATAGATAAAATAATAGAAAAATACTATGGTTACGAGCTAAATAAATACCTTGCACAGAATAAGATAATTCATGAGAATCAATATGGATTCCAGCAGAATAAAAATACATGTCAACTTCTGAGTAAATTCACTAACGAAGTAAATTCTTACCTACATAATAAAAAACATGTTTTGGCAATATTTGTAGATTTTAGTAAGGCATTTGAAACATTAAATTATTCAACATTGTACCGTAAAATGCAGCAGAGTGGCATACAGGGTCCGTTGCTCGATTGGTTCAGAGACTACCACACAAATCGGTCCACTTCGGTGAGCATAGCCGAAAAACGCAGCAAGCTAATGCCTACCGAGGTGGGCTCGGCTCAGGGATCAGTCCTTGCACCAACCGAGTACCTTGTATACGTCAATGACATGTGTAAGATATTCGAGGGAGGATCTCTATACCAGTTTGCAGATGATACTTGCCTATTGTATGCACACAACGATATTGAGGTGGCGCAAAATAAATTACAGCTGAATTATGATATGCTATGTAAATGGGCTCATGATGTTGGACTAGTTGTAAACGAACAAAAGACTAAGCTAATGCACATCCATTCCCCATACCTAAAATCAACAATAATACCCAAGATCGTGGCCCACGAGCACCAATGTATGCATCAGAACTGCAATTGCGACGGTAAATGTAGCAATCTAGAATTAGTGGACAACCATAAGTACCTAGGCATGATAATAGATAGTAACTTCAATTGGGGACCACACATCGAACTCATATGTAACCAGTTAAGGGCTATTATGGGAAAATTAGTTATCTTAAAATATAAACTTCCATATAACATACTAAGATTGCTATATTTATCGTTGGCCGACTCTGTAATAAGTTATGGGCTAAGTAGCTACGGTAGGACATACAGAACATACATAGATAACATATACAAACTACAACTAAGCATTTTAAAAAAGATTGTTCCATCTAAGATAAAAATCAAATACAAAGACGATAACAAATCAATATTTGAATACTGCAAAATTATCAATGTCTTTAATAAAACAAAGTTCCTAATTATGTGTGAAGAAAAGGAGAATATAATTAATTTAAAACGCCGTACGCGACCGATCTCATTACGCTCGCTATCTTATATACCTACATTTGTTGTGCCTAGATGTAACAATGACTACGGCAGGCGAACGATAGAATGCATATTACCGCAGGTACTCAATGAACTACCGAGCGAGGTCATTGATTCACTGCGCGTGGACAACCACAAATGTAAAACTATATTAAAAAGATATTTCCAACAACAATGTAAAACAGGGCCGATTTCACAGGTGGCGGGGGGTGCCGGTGGGGCAGATGAGCCATGAACTCTTATAGAATTCTTGCCTCATCTGTCACGCGGGTATCATCCGCGGCGTGTGAAATTGGGCCATGTTACGATGGTCAGTCAGCATTGTATATAAATTTATAAGTAAATTATATTTATATTCATATTTCTTAAATAGAGAACGTCACTAAGACGCAATACAATCAACTGTGATTTACAATGTAAGAGTGGGGGACGGTGGTCACAATTAAACCTTAGAAGAGGATTAAGTGACCACGATATAACCATTGTATAATGTATTTTGTCTTTATAATGAATAAATAATTTAAAAAAAAAAAAAAAAAAAGATAATTTTCCCCGCCCTTGATCGCAATCTGTCTACTGCTGCACGAATTCTCCTGTGTCATGACACTTTTAACCATGAATACAGGGATATTCTAATTTTTAATAAAAACTAAACTGCATAACACTAATAAAAAAGGTTAATAAAAACTTTTACTTACTTAAATTTCCCAAATCCATCCCTCTTAAGATCATCAACTAAATCATTTTCTCCGCCTTTGATTGCAATCTGTCGGCTGCCGGTGGGATTCTCCCAGGTATATAACACTTTGGTCATTGTTGGTAATACCATTTCGGAGTGGTAATTTGGATTGTCGGTACTGGAAATGGTTTAAAATGTTAATAGGGGAAGAACGAAATAGGAAAATGATAAATAATTTACTGAAAATGTAGCATAAAATAGAAGCCAAAAATTTGCCAGGTGTATATGTGGCGACCAAACATCTTTAATACTACAATGGGAAATATAATAAGTCAACATTTAACAATAGGGAATTTACTGTTTGAAATTTGTTACAAAGATATTTTTTTGGTGATTCTTTATTAACCACTATCACTTTCACAAAAATATTACAAAAATTCTTACCCCTCATAATCGCCTTCCTTTTCATAAAACGTGATAGGGTGATCAGAGAAATTAACAATCAAAGCAGGGGCGTACCCCTCCATGTATTGATTAATAACGATGTATGTAGCCCCTTCTGTTACGTCCACGGCAACCCTTAGACCACCGTACTGGAATTGTTAAGAAGCATATATTATTAGTGGTGGGAACATAATTTAACTACTTAAACCTTATTAGTATGAGAAGAAAATATACAATTGTAAACAAAACTATTATGTGTGTTGTATAGGTATTAGTACCTCTACAAGGCGTACAGGTTTGAGTTTAGTTCAGTTGACTAAGATTTAATACCTTAGTGATTTATATCGCTACATAAAACCCAAAAAACTCAAGATTAAAACTCAGCCGCTTTTGGAAGTTGACTAGTGTAATATTGTAAAATAAAGAATGGCGATGGCTCATCAGCCAATACGCTGAACAATCCTTTAAAGGCAGCCATGAAAAGAAATTGGATAGTGCTTTTCAATTGCGACTTCAAAAATAGTTTCTATTATACATACATACATATACTCACGGCTATAAATCCCAAGAAAGGGGTAGCCAGAGCTAAGGAATTAGAAATTCCTCAGCCACTTTTGGAAGTTGCGTGGGGAAAAGATGGTGGAATAAAGGTTGTTTATGATGGGTCTCCAACCACATCGCCCAAAAATCCCTCAAAAGCCCCAATACCGTTAGTTTCTATTATACTATTTTTCAAATCTCTTCATATAAAAAAAACAGTTGTATACTCCTAAATCCACCCTCAATCCTACTACAATGTACACAATTAACTCATTATTGTAAATGTGGCAACAACAGCGTCATTTACAGTTTTAATTAATCTATAGTATTGATAAATTAAAACTGTAATATAGATTCTATACATATAAATGTAACATCTACCTCATTTTTAAGTTTGAGACAGGTATTGTTTTGCTCATGGAAATAGAACGGCGCAGTGATTTCCGTGTTCTTGTCAGCAATTCTCAACCGGAGCACCTTCTCTGTCACTACTTTGGGCCAGAACGGGGCGCAAGAGTTGGCTGCTACCTGTAGATAAATAAATGTGAGGTTTTTAAATTTAGTAATTTGGAAAGATATTTATTAAAAGTGTATAGTTCAGTTTCCAAATGTAACTTTTTGATGTATGAACATTAATACGGGATGGGTAAAAAAACATTAATATGGGATGTGTAATAAAAACATAAATAATGCAAAAGTATTTTTTTTGTAAATAATATCAAAGTGTTGCAATAATCGACATCACTCAATGTGTATCATAGGCTATTTAAATCAGATTTTTCGATGCATATATGAAAAAACAAAACTTAATCGTAGTACTCAAGTGCTAACCTGAAATATCACAAATGGACATCAAAACACTACGATATTCACTTAGTCACAAAAAGAGACAGTTTATTACTGAGCCACCAGCTTATCTGGAGTATCAAGCAAGCCGCCACTATGACAAATAGTTGCCACATAAAATACAGTACTTATGAAACACCATTTCCTCAAACAACCGTCAGCAATGTAGTTCTACCTTAACTAAACTATCGCAGTACCTTATACCAAGGATCTCCCGGCCTCTTAAACTCTTGGTACTCAAGTTCGAGAGGCAACTCATTGATGATCTGGCAGTACGGAGTGAAGATCACCATCTTGGTCAAACTGTTGAATGTCAACTGGTTTTGGACGGCCACCTGAGGAGATTAAGATGGGATGAGAGGGAATTCTGAAGGGAATTATTTTGTACAAGTGAAATATGGAAACAAAATTATCAGACATCATTTACATCAGACATTTGACGAACATCCATAATAAACTATATTATATTATGAAAACATTTGAAAATTTTATCAAAAAATAATTATGGTTGGTGGTAGGATAAATTTAAAATACAAAAATACAGTTTTTATAAATAAGAATAGTATACTGAGTAATCAAGACATATCCAAAATTCATTGCGCTGTTACTTTTTTATTTCATCTAGATGATATTTTTTTTGATGATTTTGACATAAAATACCTCATAAACATATCCCTCATGCTTGCAGTTAATAACTCCAGAGCTCCCCGGCACATCTAAAGAGAACTTATCAGACCATTCTCCTGATTCCACCCGAATCATCGCCTTCTTCTTGCCGAGGAAGTTCTTGGCGCGGTAACAGAACATTATTGGCTGGTTGTAGGTGGGTGGGTGGAATATCACGTCGTTGCTGTCGTCTGAGTACTGGAAAATTTGTTTGAGATGTGTTTGTAATTGTTATTGAAGTTTATTGAAATATGGTGGTTTAGTGCGAGGGATGGTTGTGTTGGTGAAAAATAACTGCTAAGATGATGTACTCTTGTAAAATAAGGATACTATGTATTTGATACTGCTGATGTTTGAAGAGGGGTTATATAAAGTTTTCGCAGGTTAATAGTTGAATAACCTAATTTTGTTCGAAGTTCAATGTGAATGTTAGATTAGCCGGTATAAACTAGGTGTAAAGAAGTATTGAAAAACTTCTTATATCGTCTTACAACTCCTCTATAGGATAGCCCATTTAAGTGGATCAATATGTGAAAGTGGTTTGTTTTTAGCAGCGGAACAAAAAAAACCACAGAACAGTTTTGAAATGAGTTCGGTTAACTGACCCAGAAGATTTTTTTAACAAAACAACTGTTTTTTTTATAGAAATATTGATTGTATAGGTTTACTATGAAACATGAAACCAAAATTAATTATCTGTTTTGTATTTTAATTTATTTAAGTAAATGTTCGAGATGACAACTGCTTTTCCCAACACTGTTATAAAAATATGCTTGAAGTTTTGTTGTGACTAAAATATATGACATAGTTCCTAAGAACCGATCTCCATGTCTTTTAATTTTAAACCTTCTCATACTGACCCATCTAAATAGGCGAATATATAACTTACTTGTATATAACGTAATAAATAATACAAGACAAAGAATGACATTCCACAGGAAACATATTCGGATGACGAGGCACAATGTAACTAAGTGATCATCATGCCTAATTTCAAATACAGATCTCAATTTTGCGAGATGAGGAATAAACACCTATTGTTTACACATTCACTGAAATATTAATAACCTTTATGTCCGTAACAGTATTCAGTTACAATACATTTAAATTATTGTTTCTTATACAATACAAAGTATTTTGTACTAGCATGCACATGCAAATATGGTGTGAGCGCATTTCTAAGAATGATAATTTCGGTATATACGAAGATAAAGAACGATATGTTTGGTTATGAGTTATTAATAATGTTTCAGTGTTATTTTAATATCTCCTAAAACCCAAAAGCATTATTTTTGTGATAATTGTATGATGATGAGCTTTGAAAAGTCTAAAGATTTCGGCGATGATTTAATTTGAAAAAGTTATAAGCATTACAAGCTAGTTTTTTCTATATTATTTATATTAAAATTAAAGACAATGAATGAAGTAAAAAAATAACTTTTGTCATAACTAAAAGAAAATAAACAAATTTCAAAACAGGTTAACTTAAACTTATTAAATTTTATTGCCTTAATATATGAGACGCATAACTGATGTAAGGTACAAAATATATGGCGAACCATGCATTTTGTAGGTGAAGAACGTTTGATTTAAATAGTATTTCACGTCTTTACATTATCAATATTAATATGTGCTTGGCAAATAGTTACAAAAAGAAATATAAATATATGATAGAGGTTGTAACTTTGATAAGTGCAAATTATTTATAATTTGCAGGTTATATTTATAAGACCGTAAAAAGCCTGACAATCTTATGAAGTCAACCCTTTTCCATCCATATATCTATCGATCATTAAAAAAAACAATAGATAACACTAAAGTGACAACCAATGTTCTGTCAAAATTCGGTTTTTTTTTTCATTTCTGATAAGCCTTTTGACGGTCCAATAAACATCAATTTGATTCACTACAAAAACCAACACCAATCATAACCATAACATAACTATGGAAAACAAAATATATTATTATTTTTATGTTTGTTATTATATTTTGAAGTATTTCATAACACTATTTATCACCAATATAATATTCCAATGAAAAGTAAGCAATTTTGCTTGTCCAGATAATATTGCATTACATATTTGCTCCAAAATCCATATATTTTGATCTGTTATACAAATTGAGTGCACATATTTATTACAGTGCTGGTTATTTTACAGATTAACCAAGTACCCATTACAACGGGCACTCACCGAACTAGAGTCTCGTTTTTTAGTTTGGCACCACGAACGGCTCATCTGTAAGTGGTTTTGTTTTAAAATATTATAAATAATAATAAATATACGGACATTTTATCCACAGACCAAGTTAGCCCCAAACTAAGTTGAAGTTGTAGTATGGGCTACTAACTCAACGATAAATATATAATAAATACGAAATATTTATCCTACTTTCAAAACCGGTCAGAAGCCCTCTTTTAGTGTAACAAAATCTTCGTTTGATACATGCCAAAAATAAATATTGTAACTGAAATTAAAACATCTATTAAGCAGAAAGCTCTGAAATAAAAAGCTGCATACACCTCGTAAGAAATGAAAGAATTAATAAATTATTTGAAATTAAAAACAGCGGGTGAAGAGCAGTTTCATTATTTAATACCTTATTTTTAGAAGATCTACCGCTGTTTTTATGCGATTTCTTGGAGGCCAACTGGAAGAATTTTGAAATTACATTTTTAACAACCAATTCGAATCTAAGTTCATATCATTATTATACACCAATAATTATATAATGAATAGTTTACTTTTACTTCTGTCTTGCAAGAAAATATAGTAAAATGCTAAAATCTTCCAAACTAGAAGAAAGCGTGCCGCTTAAACTAAACATTATCAAATATTCATTACTCAGATATATATGTTAATTTCCAACAGTCAATCACTGCATTATCATATTAAAAAAAAAATAAGCATAAACATTTTAATATTCTAAAATTCGGAAATCCTGTAACACTGAATTATTTTAATGCCAATTGCATTTTCCGTCAATCTTATAAATAATTTTCTTTCAAATCAAACTTGATTAGTAAAACAAATCAAATTACAATAAAATTGACGTTACGGTTAGATAAACACTTTCATCAAACATATATCTAATTCACAACTTACTTTATAACTCAAAGTCAATCCAGTCTTATTGAGCATCCAGAAAGGCGAATAGAGTGACAAAGTTTTAATCCCTTCTTCAATGACGCAATGCATTCCCAATATCATTGACATTACTTCAGGACTGTCGTGGGATGTGAATTCCCAAGCTGTTATGTCTGTGTCTGCTGGCAGGTTTTTAGTGCACGACCAGCATTTATCTAGGTAGTTTTCAATCTGAAATGATAAGGAGAAAGTTGGTTTGTAAGCGCTCATTCTTAGAATATTTCACTCATTCATTCGTTCATTTTGCTGTACAGAAATATATTTGTTTTTGGTTATGAACTTTGAACACGTCTTGGGATTAAGTAGAAGATCCCAGAAACTGTCAAAAAATCAATTAATGCGTAATGAATCGCATCAACACGCTACAGTAATAGTGAGCATCGAAGTCATGGAAATACCGCTCAACCGAAAGGATTATGATAGTGGTTATATTCGTACCTACATATTACTTAATACCACCTAATTTCACATGTTACTAATAACATAACATAACATAAACGTTCACGCCGATTATCCCCGAAGGGGTTGGCAGAGGTACTAATACTTCTGAACATCACGTGACTTTGTCACCTGGTGTTCAGAGTACCCACGTTTTGCATGGACAGTGTATTCACGTGATAGGGGGCAGGCCTATCGCCGTAAACACACTATTATGTACAAATATAGTCAATTTTCGTGTTTGATACATTAACAAATACTAAAGAACATACCGTAATAATAAAATTGATCGACTTCGGGTTAATATGCGGCATATGTTTCATTTCCCCCGGCGAGAACGTAGTGGCTAATGTATACCCCACTTGAGTGATAGTCACGTCGACGGGCAGACAGTTTTGCAACGCAACAACCGGTTTCAAAACTATGTCGTAGCAACATGATGATAGTGTCTGACGTTCTGTGTTCTCGGCGAAGGCTTGGACAGTTGTTCCTATTGCCTGAAAGAAAGACAAGTAGTTTAATACAAAAAACATCTATATCAAGTTGGATACAAATAAGATACAAAATTATCTAAAATAGAGAATTTTGATTTTTTACGAAAAAAAAGTCTTTATCTACACCAGCAAATCAAATATTCGTACTTGTTAATATAGAATGCTATGTAATAAATATATGACTTAAATATAATAATGAATATTAAATAACCTCAATGTCAAATATATTACCTGATAGTAGAAAAACTCTTCTTTACTACGATCTTTGCACGCACACTGCATTAGTTTCTCGATGGTAACACCCTGTTCCAACTCGCGCCAAATAAATGGTTTCTCTGATATTGCGAAATCTGAAATAAAATAACTTGTAATAATATTAAATTATTAATACTGGAAACAGTGTGAAATTTTATCATACCAGGGTGTTAAATAACATATTAGTAATGAAATCAAAAAAATGCTTGATTAAAAAACTATATTGTGTATCATATGTGTTCTAAGTTTTCTACTATATTTCTTTAAAAACAGACAGATCTTATTATGAATATATAATATTATAATCTCAAAAAGTATAATAATGGTTTCTTAGCCTTTATTTATATTTTGTAAAATAAAATACAAACAAGTTCAATAATTGCAAACAAATTATTGCATTTAAAAAAATGCATTAATTTGTTTGCATTTACATAAAACACTCACTCTCATCGTCGATACAGAAAAACAATTCAGCAGTCTTCGTATGAACAGTCGCTAACGGTAATCTCATAGTCTTGTTAGGTTCAACTGTGCCTATTAACTCCACTTCGTTACCACTTGGCTTCATGTAATACACGCCTACTGCTAAAGATAATTTGTTAATCACCTGCAAATTTGTACACTTTAGTATTTAATGAGAAAATGTTGATTGTGATGTCAGTAAATATTGGCTACGAACGACTTCATTCAAGATCAAATTCAGAAGGTGTTTAACCTGAGTTTGGAGAATAATAGAACATGTATGAAACGATGATCCAGATAGTCAGAGTTTCAAAATAAGAAATTTCGCAGCCAGTTTAAGAAGTTTTATTATGGATAGATTCTTATGGGCCTCAAGACCTTGTTCAGCACCCATGGTAACAAATAGGTTATCGCTATTTTAAGCTAACAATAAAGAAACATATGAATATAATTAAAATATAAAATATATTTACCTGCACAATACTCCTCAAATAAACATGCATAGCGGCATCTTCAATGACAATATCAGCGATCAAACTTAATCTCCATTCATTCTTAGATCTCTGTCCAACCGGGTAGTATCTCTTTACCACTCTTCCTACCACTATTTCTATGTTCTCTTTGAACTCTATTATCTGAAATGCATAGTACAGTTATTTGTAAAATTATATTATTATTAAACTGAGTTCTCAATAACAATTTCAGTAATCAAATTCAATCATAAAACTTTTGGTACTGGCTCCTTTTTTAATAATTTATGTTTCCAAGTAAATCTATTTCTTCTTAGTTTTTAAGTTTATTTCATAAAAACACTAAAGTACACAAGAATCAAAAAGAACAATTAACCTGTATATTCAACGACAGTTTGGGTTGTTGATCCAAATCTACGTTGAAAATATCTCCTCGCTTCATTTTCAGTGGTATCTCAGCGTCTGGAGCAAGTATTAGTTCGCTGGAAAATAAACACGTTATTTAAACATACATGGTAGGCAGAGACTATCAATCGCCACTTTGTACGATCCTGGCAAACCTCTCTAGCTTCATTCACATCCATCAATCTTTTCATACATGCTCTTTTATTCTTCGTACTACGGACACCTGCTTTTTTAAGTACTTTTTCTATTTGATCCAAATGTGTCCCCCAAGGTCGTCCTCTACTAACATTACCTTCCACATTGGCTCTATAGATCTCTTTTACCAATTCACTGTCATACATCCTCTCTATATGCCCAAACCATCTCAACATTCCTTTTTCTATCTTTCTTACAATATCATCTTTTACACCACATCTTTCACGAATCACGTCATTCCTCACACGATCACATCACCTTCTGCCACACCCAACATTCACTGCCATACATAAGCGTAGGAACGAGGACAGCATCATGTACAGCCATTCCAAGACCAAACATTTGTAAGGTAAATGAATCGTATGTGCTCTTGTAGCGAAGCATGGGTAAGATGGAAGATGCAGTAATGTACATGCACATTATTATACAGTGCCAGATTGGGTTGCAAGGCTTGTATACAGTGCTCCAAAAAAAGTAAGAAGATTAAAACAGCATGTATGAAATGATTGCTGGATGGGACCGAAGCTAGGATCGTAAAAAGTGGCGAACGATAGTCTCTGCCTGCCCCAAACTAACGGCGTGAGTATGTATATTTATGCTACGAAACTTATTCCCAAATATTGCCGACTGAAATAACAAACGATTTATCATACAAAATACATAATAAATAAGAAGACAAACCTGACATTAGCAGATGAATCGGGGAACATCCAATCATCGTTATTCTCCAACGAAAACAGCATGTTGTACCCCGTGCAGTTGTGAAGGAAGTACGGAGCTTCTACACGTTTCTTGAATAGTATCGTTGTAGACTGGAATATTATAATATACATACATACATATACTCACGGCTATAAATCCCTAAAAGGGGTAGCCAGAGGTAAGGAATTAAAAATTCCTCAGCCACTTTTGGAAAGTTGAGTGGGGAAATGATGGTAAAATAAAGGGTGTTGGTGATGGGTCTGCAACCGCATCGCCAAAAAATCCCCTAAAAGCCCCAATACCGTTAGTCGCCTCTTACGTACACCCACCGGAAGAAATGGGGTAGTGCTATTCTAAGCCGACACTACACAGCAATATATAATATGATATATAAATTAATATGTATTATATTTAACCACGGCATTCACAAACGTAAATCTTGGAATAGAGTAATACATTGCACATACATACATATCATACATATACAAATCCCTTTTTTTATTATATTGTTAAATTTACATTTATTGGTTGTTTTACAATCCTGTCAAAAAAGAAAATATAAATGAACACTATACTTACAGTATTATTTTTTGTCTTCAACAAAGATTCACTCGGCTCAGGATTTTGGGAGTTGAAAGCATTTCCAAGCATGGTCAGTAGCTGCAATAAATAATATTATGTCAATATTGAAAGTGATTGGTATTTCAATATGAATAAACAATATAATGAATATTGTTTTCTTTGCCTAGATCCTTGGTCCTTAACAAATACATATAATGAACTCAACTACTCCGTACACTACTCAACGTACCTCCAAAGCCGAGTTAGTAAGTGTAATCTCCAGCGTATCGGCACTAGAAAACTGCACCATGACGTTAGGCGTATACGCAAACTGCATTTGTAGCTGGGTGGCTTCGTCTTGTCTTTGTAGGGCGGAAGGGGGCGGGGCGCGGTGGGAGGCCGATTTCATGTTGAGCTGGTGATGAAAACGTAAGTTAATTTAAAAAAATATATAAACAGGCAGTTATGTAAAGGATTTAAATAAATCTTCAAACTTACTGTACAAAATTAATTTTTTACTACTTCTATCTGGCATTCATCCAAGTCCAACCCTTCACCAAACATAAGATGTCAATGGGGTATGCAAAGACTATCGATCGGTACTTCGTGAGACCCTGGCAAACCTTTCAAGCCTCGTGTACAATCATCAATCTTTTCATAGATGTAATTTTATTCTTCTTACTTCGAAATCTTGCCTTTAGCAGCACATTTTCTATTTGATCACATTGTGGTCGTCATTTACTGACATTACAATCCACATACATTTTAGACAAACAAATCTTCTTTTTTCTTAAGACACAAAAATGAAAAACTCATAAACCATACCTCCATTTTAAGTTCCCAAGGCTCATAAGAGTACGTAGAATCTTTAAAGACTTCCACAGGCTCGACCAGCGGCTCCCAAACTGCGCGAGTGATGTTGTAGTACGATATCTGCATTGCTAACGTTGCGTCTAGGTTTAGCTGGAATTAAATGTATAATTAAATATATTTATGGAGTTCACATACATATTATTATTTACATATACTCACGGATAGATATCTCTAGAAGGGGTAGCTAGAACTTCAGTATACGAAATTCCTCTGCTACGTTAAAAAAGGTAAAAATGTTAAATGGTAAAAATGCATCGCTGAATAATAATAAATAAATAAAAGCCCCAGTTTCTTTTTTGTTTGTTGGGCGATAGGGCTAGAGACCCATTACCAACTTTGCTTTATTTTACAATATTTTCCCCATTCAGCTTCTAAAAGTAGCTGTACGGTTTCTAATTCCTAAGCTTTGACTACCCATTTTTGATATTTATAGCCGTGCTGATATACCTAAATGTATGTACAAAACCTAGCTGACATGTGATCAACTTTCTAGTCATGCTGTTAATACAACAGTCCTTAAATTATTACTAACACATATTAGATTAGATTACACATACATTTAAGACACCAAATTTATTTAGGGGTTGTATCAATTAAAATAATAATTAAAAACCCATCCAACTCACATCCGAGCTCCAATTCTTAACATGTCCAATAAGCGACGCCTTCATAACAAGCACGGGCAAATACGCGTCCCCAATTTCCATCTCTATACAAAACACGATAGACGGACTTGACATCAGACATATTTCGCCAGTTGGGGCTATTGGGGCCTCTTCTTCAGGTGGGGCGTAGTTTGCTGAAATTGCTTCTTCAGCTTCATCTGGAAGTAGAGGGATGGAGGGTTAAATAGGGATATTAAATGAGGGTTAATATTTTAGAAATGAAATGGATGGATTATTAGGAATACTGGCACAATGTGAAATCTTTGGAAGTTTAATTTAAATGCTACTTTGTATGGACTATGGTAACGACCCTTAAATAGACTATTTGGATAAATGTTTTCAAAGATTAATAACCCGAAGATTATGAGAAGTTGCTAATATATACAGATCAGTGAATACATCGGATAGAAATGTAATGAAGTTAAATTATTTATTTATTTGGTGACTGAAAGTTACATTAGATTTTATATTAAACAGGCATTCAATCATAACCTGCCATTATTCGACGTATATACGCCTAATTCAACATATCTTTCAGCATTAATTCCAACATACCAATCTTCAAGAACCAATAATTAGTCGGATCCAAGCTGCGCACGTCCCAAACGTTGTTCTTGTATGTGATAATTTCAGACTTTTTCTGGCTCTGATCGATTTCTGGTCCGGTCACTGTGTCCATCACTCGTTGTAATAGAACGAGCATTTCTGTAAATTAATTATTATGGTTTAGTGACGATTTTTGATGACGTACAAGAAAAAAGGGATACAATATGATATGATGGATACAATATAATATGATATGAGGTCGTTTTCTAACGCGAGTGGAAATATTTTTTCAGCCATTTATTTGTCAAGTGCATTTGCATTTTACCGCAGGTAAATAATAAAGATCATAATAAAAAAACTGTGTTTTGCTCCGTAAAAGTGACGCTAAAGAGAGTTAAGGGGAGGGGGGAAGGGGATATTTGTCTTTTATGATCCAAAAAACGGCCTACAAACTGAATTCGAAATTAAGTAAAATACAGTCTTGTCTGAAATCTTCAACTTAACCACTAACAGAAATCACTACAGCAATAACACTAAGATGGCGACAAAGTGACCTTGATATCGGATATAAAGACATCCAAATGCATCCCGCTATGGCTAGGTTCGCTGCCAGCGATGCTAAGATATGTGGGCGGTAGTAGATAATGGTGTAATGCACTGTCTGCGCTACCGATAGTGCGCGATACTATCTAAAGATAGTACACGCCTCAATAAAAATACACTAAAACACTAACCTGGCGACAAAGTGACCTTGATATCGGATATAAAGACATCCAAATGCATCCCGCTATCGCTAGGCTTGCTGCCAGCGATGCTAAGATATGTGGGCGCTAGTAGATAATGGTGTAACGTTTTGTCTGCGCTACCGATAGTGCGCGATACTATCTGAAGACCTGACACGCCGCAGTCTAGGACCATTCGTTCTTCTATTTGACGGTATTTTACGTGGACTTCCATCTGGAAATAATAATAAATTAAAATCACTCTGAAAAGTGCAAAAATATTGAGGCGTTGACTGTATAAGGATCTATCTTAAATGCTTAAGAAATTATGTAAATTTGTGGGACTTAGCTCCTTTAAGAAAAAACCAGATAAGCGCATTTCTTTGTGTTAGGATTTTTTATTCGGAAGCTCTTAATAAATTAACATGGGACCAAATGTAAGAAATATCTATAATTCAAATTACCACCAACAAATTACAGTACTAAAACAAACATAACTTACATTCATAACAAGAGCATCACACAACCGATCTTCAAGAGACTCCACAAGAATGATATCAGGCTGTTCTATTTTCATGTTCACCGTCATCACTGTAAACCTCTTCTCTGCTGAAGTGGATGGCCTTTCTTGAAGTGTTGTATGCTGTTAAATGAAAAGAAGTTTACAATGTTTGTAGAAGATTGGTAAACAAGCACAAAGTGGGTGGTTATGTTGGTGAATTTAATATTGCACTAATTTGATAAGTGTGCAATAATTACTACTTTTAGAAAATTTAGTAGTCCACCACCTCTTACGCATGCGACACCGCGTATTCAAGATTATAACATCTTTTTGCTTAGTTTAATGTGCGTGTGTGTTAATGCATTGTTTTTAAACTTCTTCCCGGTTTCACTTATTAAGTCCACCGCTCCCAGCGTCTAAATATGATATAAGAGAAGTAGAAGTCTCGGTGGTCAGCTGCCGAACTGTCTACTGCTCGACAATGACTCGTGTTGAGTCGAAACGCGTCGCATGTTTGTGGTTGCCTGTGGTTTTCGCTTGCGGGTGTGTGTGTGGTGCATTGTCTGCTTTTCGATTTCTTGTAAGTGGGAGGGCGGGTGGTGCACGTTATGAAGACTGCAGGTATTTAGCGGAATAAAGCGAAGAAATTTATTAATATTACTATTGCTATGGATTTACGCAAAGTAACGCCTGATTCAATCCAATATAAGAGAAGTTGTATTCTATAACAAACTACTCACACTAATATTAGCGCCCATAGCCGCAATAGACTTAGTATCAAAGTTAGTCCCCGCGCCGCTCTCCTGTGCGGGCCCCGATAGTGAAACCGTCGTGAAGTTTGATAACCGGTTTATAAAGTCCATCGCCAGGATCAGATCAAAACTGAATACTCGGATGTCGACTAGAAATTAAAATTTTATTAGTATCTGGTACCTACAAGAATATACTACTTATGGTGCGTCCAAATTCAGGAGATCAAAAAGATCATTTTCAAAGTCCTATAAAATATTTTTAGGCTTACTTGATAGAAAATTTTACTACAGGGTTTAAGAATTCTTTATTTATTTATGAATAAAACAAATATAATTTGAAGAGTTCCTTGTTGCTTCTCCTTCTATAAAGTTTGGGCATATGGGCCGTTCGAATAAATACTATTGAAAGTATAAAATAATAATGATAAAATGCATGCATACACAACACATAATAGAATGAAAGGATCTTGAACAACACAAAATGAATACTATACTTACTAAACGTATCTAGTTTCTTAGTAGTGTAGATAACATCGACCATACTTCTTACTCGGTCTTTCCCTTCTATATAAGGATTTGTGTTTGTCGTAGGTTCACGACGACGCTCCAAATATCTAGATAAAAGATTTAAATGATTACTCAACAGACTATTAAATAAGTAAAAATAGAAATATTTGCTAATAAATACTGCATTAATGACTAAATATTTTGTTTTAATTCAGCCCATTTGACATGCAAAATCATCAATCATCTATAGTGTAAACTTAACACATTAGAAATAGCAAAACAACGATGCCACAACACACTAAGTAAGTTTAAGTGTTTTCTTTATACGTTTCAAACCATAGATGTACTTATAAAAAACCGTAGATAAGTTATGCGCGCTCATAAGTGGCACTTAAAAACAAGCTAAATGGATCATCTGACCTAAGTCGCACACTAGCTGCCGTAGCAATCGTTTACCTCTTTTGGCGTGTTTGTTTCTCAAAATAATCGAGAATGTCGTCGTGTGTGATGAGATTTTGCACAAACTATAGTAGAAAAACAACTAAAATGATGGGATTACTTATCATTCGTAAGTATTATAAATTTCCAAAGTTTTAATTATAATTTATTATAAATCGTGTGTACAGATCTAAATTATTCTTTGTCAAACGATCGTCTTAGTGTCATATTTCACGTCGGTACCGAGAAAACATGTTTATCTCTTTTTAGCGCTTGCTATGAGACATGCTATCTCGCCTACATTTCAAATGTATATCTTGGTGTGTTTTTTGGATATATTTCTAGTGGTGTGCGTTCGTACATCTGCCGCAATCGGTGCCACTCGTAAGCGCTGGTTTCCTCGTAAATAACCTATCTAACATTTTTTAGTACATCTATGGTTTCAAACAGTGAACGATGTCGCCAGAATAGATCGAACTAAAATTAATTTTTATTACCCCAAATCACTGTTTGGTTTCTAAAATTACCCAAAATAATATTGATATAACTACAAAATTTCATATATGAAAATAGAATTTCATATGTGAATGAAAGACATGAAACATGAACACATTATCTAAGAAAATTTGTAACAAGCCATACCTAGAAATCTTCTTCCCTCTATCGGGCCTGGTATCATCCAATGTCAAATCGATAAGCATGAGTGTCATTTGCATAGAACTGTCGCTCAATATCCTTCCTTTAGCAGACAGCAGAGTCACTGTGAAACGTGCTAAGTCTACTTCTTCTACTGATTCGGACTCGGCAACTTCTATGAGGGAATCACTTTCCTATAAAAAATATGATTAGTTTGTTAATTTTCTCAAAGCTAGAATTAACAATCTTTGGGGGGAGACTTATATCCAGTAGTAGACGTCTATTGGCTGATGATAGAGACTACACCTTTTAATTTAAAAATATATGTTTTGATGAGAAGTCCTAAATGAATAAACAACAGTTTGTGTTCATTTTCTCCATTGGAAATTATTAAAATAATTAAAAATGGAATGATAATAAAAGCATGAGCGTCATGAGCATAGAACTGTTGCTCAATATCCTTCCTTTAGCAGACAAAAGAGTCACTGTGAACCGCGCTTAGTCTATTTCTTCTACTGATTCGGATTCGGCAACTCTATTTGTGATTCAATTTCCTGAGGAAATATTGTCGTTTATTTTATTTTTTTAAAGTATGGGCGCAGAAGCCGTCTTGGGTGATGAGATGATAGAGACTACTACGAATATTAATTAAAAAAAAAAACTCTTTTTGAATTAATATAAACAGTTTGTGTCCATTGTGCAATTGGAAGTTATTATTATAATAGGCTATTTGACTGTAATAAAAATATACATTTCTTTTATTTCATAAGTCTTAATATTTCTTTTTTGGAGCAATATGTAATAATGCGAGATAAAAATATTGCATTATTTCACTGAAATCCGTCTTCTAAAATAAGCATTTTTGATGCAACTGTCACGTGACTAAAAACGACCGTAATTGGCTATTTCTATAATGACGTAGATTGCACATACACAGACTGTGTATCGCTTCGCTCATTGGTGTTTAATGCGGAATTGACGTCATTTGTGCTACAGCCGCCATATTACTTAAAGTCGCGTTTTCGCGGCACATTTAAATATTGGATTTTCTTTTTCCATTTTTTAATAAAATAGCTAAAACGAAGACAGAAAAATATTATTTTAGGGCTCTTTATAAACGAATTAACACCGTAAGATAGTTTTCAAAACTTAGTCAAATAGCCAATTGGAAATTCAAAGACATCAATAGCATGAACGTCATCTGCATAGAACTGTAGCTCAATATCCCTTCCTTGGCAGACAAAAGAGTCACTGTGAATCGCGCAAAGTTTACTTCTTCTACTGGCTCAGCAACTTCTATTACTGAATCACCTTCATGGCAAAATTATTATTCGTTGATGTTTTTTTTTATTATATTGCATAGCGGAGATCTATGTCCAGCAATGGACGTCTACTGGCTGATTATTATGGATGAAGATAGTATATGTACATGATTTGCATGAACGCTACACCCAGTCCCAGTGAAGCTTTTGCCATGCTAGATTTGACGATATATATTACGTTAAAATTAATGTGAGATTATTGCGCATTTTACAGACCAAAAAAGAACTAGTATTTGTTTCTATTTATTCTGATACACTTGAAGTAATTAAGTAAACATTTATTTTTAAGAAACAACTACTGACGAAGTTTGTTCTTATCGCTTAAACAATGTTTATACCTATAATAAATAAGTCCTTGAAAAAGACATATTTTAACACACAATTAAAGGTTACTTACCTTCTGTTTAGAAGACTTCAAATCAATGATCAAACTATCCATAGTAAAACAGAACATAGTATTGACGACCACAGGCCCCGCCTCAATAACCTCACTGCTATCAGATTTGTGCGACATCACCTCACTCGTTTTACTCTTCACTTTCTTAACAGTTTCACGCTTCACTTTCGGAGCGGGCGTTTTGGGTTTAGACGAAACCCCTTCGCCTAAGTTCTCGTTTAGAATTCGCATGATGCTACTGTAGTCTATGTGGCCGATTGTTATCTGAAATTAGTTGGGGTTATAATACTTTCGTTATAAATAAGTTTTAGTTGTGTGGTATGAGATTAAATTTCTACTTCCCTTGGGTATAAAATGTAAGCGGAGAATGTCATGTAGTAAAAGAGTATCACTCTTTTAGGTTACACATTTAGTTTAAGTTATTGGCCATTGATAAATTTGTTAACCAATATTTTATTTGAGCAAGCATATATTTAAATATAATAAATACTTACATTTATAGTTTTTAATCTACCAGAAACATCGATATTTGGTATCTGATTGCACCACGGCGAGATATTGCGTTTAACAAACAACTTGAAAGTTAGCGGCTTCAAAAGTTTTCTTTCCCAGGCATATTCCAAATCTTTCTTCGTTAGTTCTACTGATGATAATTTCAGATCACCAAGTTCTAACATTAACTCATCTACTGTCACCTTATCGGTAACTCCCTGTTGAACGAACAAATTAGTGAATGATGGAACATCAGAAATAGGTAGATGTTCATCATATTTTTATAGCGCCAATAGTATGTTGTTATGAAATCAAAACCTGTTGCTGTTAAATTGTATATTGTATTGGTATATTATTTTCAATAAGAATGTAAAACAAATCATGAAAAAATATGTTATTAGAATTACAATAAAATCACAATATTTATGGGCGTAAGGGCAGAAACTGCGTTACGCGTGTGCACGTGCGAGTCGGTTCAGATTACACTGGCCGCTTCATGGCAGATTAGGCACTGACCAATGTAAATTGACTGCTCGTCTAAACACGCGTGGACGCGGCGTGTGAGGTCTACTGATAGTGGTCAGTGCCCATTCAACTATGAAGCGACCAGCGTAATCTGACCCGACCTACGACGCGCACACGCGTAACGCAGTTTCTGCCCTGACAAAATAATAATAAATAGTAATAGTAGTAGTCAAAATCACTTACAGGCAAAGTGACATCCACGATCTTATTCCTCAACGTCATTTTACCCAAATCTATAACAATAGCTCGTTTCGACGTAGAATTCTCCGGGATCACTATAATGGGTGCGTTCAAATTACATTTGAATCTTATTTTAGTTAAACTTTCTAGTGCATTTTGAGCATTTGATTTGGCGGCGTCGGCGGCGGCGGTGGATGCCTCTATTATGGCTTCTTGGGCAGCTTGGAAGTTATCTAAGAAGTCCTGTTCCAAATATGAAACAATATTAAGATGCTGATTTGTCATAAAATGGTTTCAATTAATTTGCTTTCACAGGCAAAAAAGCGATTAAGGGATAGATAATGGTTTAAAATGTATTAAAGTGTTCACTTGCATACGGAAGTTTGAATGTTTTTGTCCATGAAAACCTCATGTGGGGATTATTACTAATAAATAAAGGAAAGAAAAGTTTTCAAAGATTGACGCTGTAGCTTAATTGGCAGAGCGACGGGGGCGTATACCCGAGGTCGCGGGTTCGATCCCCGTCGGTGTCGAAAATATTTCTATCCTTTATTTATTTGCATACAGAAGACTGTAGGAGTCAAAAAAGCGATATAACTTATGTATAATTTTGTAATTGCTTATTTGACAGTTCGTACAAAGTAGTAATCTAGCTTAAAACGTGAACGACGAGGTATTTTTTGTAATTATTATTTAAAATTACGACTTTAATTTAAAACACGATAAAATAAATTCAGATTCATATCCTTACTTAATTTTTGGGCGGTATGCAAAAAAAATGAATGACTTACCATCATAGCACTGACGAACCAATTAAGGAATATAAAGCGAAGACAGTTGATATTCAAATCTATAGACATATTGACATCGGCTACGTCGGTGTACACTTCTTTATTGTACAATACTAGTTGGAATTGGATCACATCGCCACCAAGTACTTTTAATATCTGTAATTATTATGAAATATTAATAGAGTTCCATATGGATGTTAGAAATAAACGAAAATAATATATTTATAATTGCTCCGATGTTCTTGTGGTTAGTTTAATATAGATATATAAAGGCTGAAGGAAATTTAATCATAATAGCAATCATAGACATTGAAAAATATAGTATTCATGATAACAATCACAGAAAAATACAGTTCCGTTGCCAAAAAAAAATTCGTTATCGAATTATTTATTATACAAAAAATAGAAGGTAAATTTTTCAAACACCTTTTCAGACTGATATATTTTGTATAAATTTATTTACGAAATACATTTTGTAACTTTTAATATGTTTAATTTGTATATTTGTGATAAATAATTCTTTCTTTCTTCAATATGTACGGGACTCATTTTAAAATATAATTTACCTCCTTATGCTTAGAAACTTTGTTAAGATCTTCCACTTTGATATCACTCAGCACACAATCCACTTGCATATATGATGGTTTTTGTATCAATCCGGCCGCCAAACCTTCAATCTTGACATCGGCAAGGGGTCGCTTGTCCGTAGAAAATCGAACGTTGAAAGCCAGCATATTAAGTTTTACTTTTAATAATATGCTCTCCACTTTCTTGGTTCCTCCTTGTTTTAGGGATGCTAGAACTGTGAAAATTTTATTTATTAGAAAAGATACGTCGTTAATAAATAGGCAAATGTGTAAAGTATACTGATCAACTGAGGGATATTTTAAATTTTAATATATTTTCTTTTTGTGAACCAATTAGTTGCAATGCCTCAGGAATGTTTTCGGAAGCCCATAATTGCAGCATAGGG
This sequence comes from Bedellia somnulentella, assembly GCA_963576735.1. Classification (NCBI taxonomy): domain Eukaryota; kingdom Metazoa; phylum Arthropoda; class Insecta; order Lepidoptera; family Bedelliidae; genus Bedellia; species Bedellia somnulentella. The sequence continues at coordinate 5,106,742 of OY755177.1, forward strand.
CAATCATGACAAAATTATCTCCTTGTTGGTGAGGTTTAAGGGATGGTTCCAACCACATCCTGAGTTTATTTTTTGATAAATATGATTGCGACTTGTAATATAACTTAATTTTAGTTTACTAACATTATCAGGTTCAAGTTAGAAGGTAGGTAATTGTTAGATCGCTTATTTTAAAAGTATTCTAATTTAACGTTGACATTTTGGGTCTGAAATAACGTTTTTATATTTTATTGAATTTTCATATATCAAAAGTTAAATCAGCATAGAAATATACTTACTCCGAGATTTGGAACTAGCGAAGGCTTTGCCTTCTTCTTCTTCCATTATAGTTTCCAACGGTCCCGCGTCTATAGTTTTATATTCTTGTGATTTCTGCAACGCTTCTATTTTTGACTGGAATACAATAAAACAATTGTTAATATAAGCTATCATATTTTTATATAGAATGCAAACGAGTATAATAAAGCTTTCGCTGTATTTGGGGTTTCTAATAATACATGTACTTACGCCATTAGTTAACATTGGGGTAGGCAAATACTATCGCCTGGCCAACCTCTTGAGCTTATACTTTCCCTTTTAGAGCACATTATCTATTTGGACTCTCTCTTGCATTACCATAATACATAAATATAAAAAAAAAAACACATACCTGATATTGACTAGCCATAACCATAAACTCTTGCAGCATCTCGAGGTGTAGAATCAAGATCAGTTTCTGGAAGTCCAGTTCTACCAGTTGTTCCACTGAGCCGTAAATACTACGGAACTCAGGACATTTCTTGTCGACCTTTAACACAAAAATATTTTTTCTTAAAAATGCCTTCAAAGAAATTCGGAATATCAATTTTAAAAGAATATGATAGTTTATGAAACACCTAGTCTCCTTTTATATGATTGAAACTTAATTAAAAAAAGGCTAATATCAATTAAGCACATAAATAGGGAACGCTTTTAAATTGGATTTTAAGTGTTTCATTAGTGTGTAACTTCTACAGAAACTTTTCAAATTCGATTTAAAAAGTGCGCATACAAGTTCAGTGCCAGTAATAAAATCTAAACTAACTGTCCATGTTCTCTTATACTACCGTTTAAGGCTACTGAGGTATCTCGGTCTTTTTAAACTATTTATTATTTTATTTTTTTTTTTTAGCTAGTGTGGATGGTAATGTTAGTAGAGGACGACCACGGAGAACACACTTGGACCAAATTGAGAGTGTGCTCAAAAAGGCTGGCGTCCGAAGTATGAAGAATAAAAGAGCATGTATGAAAAGATTGATGGATGTAAACGAAGCTAGAGAGGTTTGTCAGGATCGTACGAAGTGGCGATCGATAGTCTCTGCCTACCCCAATGGGAATTAATGGCGTGAGTATATGTATGTATGTATGTATGTATGTATGTTTAACATTACCATCCACACTAGCTCTATAGATCCCTTTTACCAATTTTCTATCATCCATCCTCTCTACGAGTATGTGCCCAAACCATCTCAACATTCCTTTTTCTATCTTTCTTACAATATCATCTTTCACACCACACTTTTCACGAATGACGCTATTTCTCACTCGGTCACACAATCTAACATTACAAATTTTTCTGAGGGACCTCATCTCTACTGCATTCACTCTGCTCTCATGCTTCTTCTGCCACACCCAACATTCGCTTCCATACATAAGCGTAGGAACAAGAACAGCATCATGCACAGCCATTCGGGCCTTTTCAGACACCGATTGACTGATCATTAGGCTATTCATTGCTCCATTTACCGCATTACCCTTTTTCACTCTTCTTTCAATGTCTTCATCACATTTTCCATCCCTTGTAAACAAACTTCCCAGATATACAAACTCCTTCACCTGTTCCACATCCTTACCATCAATCGCAATCACGCATTCTGTCACATATTCCTGTCTCTCAAAAACCATCGTTTTGGTCTTATCCACATTCACCCTCATTCCCTTTCTTACAAAAGACTCACATGCAATATTCATCATCTCTTGCAACTCTTCTGCCGATGATGCAAGTAGCACTTGATCGTCAGCATACAAGAGGCATTTAATGATGAATCCACCCATTCTTGGTCCATAATCACTTTCACGCAACTCGGTCAAACAGTCATCCATGAACAAATTGAAGAGCCACGGAGAAGCTACACATCCCTGTCGGACACCCCTAGAGATTCCGAACCAGTCAGTGTTTTCCCCGTTTACTCTTACACATGCACTAGAATCCTCATAGAGTGATACCAATGCACGTATAAGTTGACTCCCCAAACCGAACTTGGATAACACCTCCCATAAACACTTTCTTACCACCCTATCATACGCCTTCTCTAAATCAATGAAGGAGCAATACACCTTTTGGTTCTTAGCTAAGAACTTTTCGGTGATGCTCCTTAGAGAGAAGATTTGATCCATACATCCCATTCCTTTCCTAAATCCCGCTTGCACATCCCATATTTTCTCATCAGTTTCATTCACCACTCTTTCAATCAGTACCTTAGCATACAATTTACCAACAATGCTGAGTAAGCTGATGCCGCGGTAGTTTTTAGCCTCTTGGTGTGACCCCTTTCCTTTATATAGAGGCACAATCACCGCCTTGCACCAGTCTCGAGGAACTTTGCCACTCGACCAGCATTTTTGGAAAAGGAAGTACAACCAAGAAGCCACCAACCCTTTACCAGCCCTCAGCATTTCGATAGTAATCCTATCATACCCTGCCGCCTTCCCTACTTTCATACTTTTCATTGCTTTCATTATTTCTTCCATACTAATCTCACTGTCACTGAAATCACCCATCTCTTCGTTCCAATCAACATTACTGTCGATTGGCGAAGAAATGGATGCATCCTCTTTTTCAAACAGTCCCTCAAAATAATTCTTCCATACCCGTTTCATGCTACTTTCATCCGTCGCCAATTCACCCTGTTCATCTATTATGTACGTATGTTACGTATGTTAAACTATTTAAAAATTATAGAAATCTAACCACAACAATCTCCAATTTGATTTGTTCTCTTTAATCTTCCATAAGTATCTAAAGAATTGTTTTTTGCTAACCTCATAATTTCCTAGTGAATTTAAATCCATTAGTAAACCAACAAAACACTTACATTCGAATACTTCAAGCTCAACAAATACTGATCCGCCGCAGTATCGAAACCCGGCGTCTCAATAATAGAAATCGGGTCAGTCATCTTCCTGTGATGCTGCATATTGATATCGTGAAGACGCAAAGCCACTTCGAGGGTAAACGTTTTCTTTGTCGCCATTATTTCGAAGGTATTGAGGGATAACGCTGCTAGTTTTTCTGGATCAGTTACTGAACTGTCTGCTCTATATACGGCAAATGAAAGTTCTGGAAATTTAAATATGAGGAATTAATGAAGATTTTTTGCCGTGTAGTGTCGGCTTAGAATAGCACTACCCCGTTTCTACCGATGGGTGTACGTAAGAGGCGACTAACGGTATTGGGGCTTTTAAGGGATTTTTGGGCGATGCGGTTGGAGACCCATCACCAACATCCTTTACTTTTACCATCTTTTCCCCACTCACATTTCCAAAAGTGGCTGAGGAATTTCTAATTCCTTAGCTCTGGCTACCCCTTCTAGGGATTTATAGCCGTGAGTATATGTTATGTTATGTTTTATGTAATGAAGATTGAGTATCTGCGCGGAATAAAGTTTGGAATCGGCTTAAATCCAAAAGTAGAATTAGATTAATACTTCTTGATATCACGTGAGATTATTATCCGCTGGTGTTCAGAGTACCTATATTTTGTTTGGAAAGTGTACTCACGTAATAGAGGACACTGTCACATGGCTAAGTACAACTTAGTCATAGTGGTTACCTCACGATATTTGCCCTAACTGCTAACAACCAAGATAAATTAACCACACATATGACTTTAGAAAAGTTACATTGCTGTAGGCCCGTCTAACGATGTGAACCCACACCTCTCTGTATGATAGGCGATTGTTCTCCCCACTGAGCTATCACAGTAGATCTCAATCAAATATCAATGATAATACTACTTACGATTAATAACAAAAGCTGCCTCCAATTCAGTTAGCTGTACAAAATCTTCCTCTTTCACATTGGTGGAAGACGTTTTGGCGCTGCGCCGTTTTTCATTGACGTCCAACAATCTTAGCAGCGAACGAGACGTGTCGGCTCGGTTGTCTGATAACTAAGAAAATAATACGAATTACATACATACATACATATACTCACGGCTATAAATCCCTGAACGGGGTAGCCAGAACTTTGGAATGAGATATTCCTCAGCCACTTTTGGAAGTTGATTTGGGAAAAGATGGTAATAATAAATGTTTTTGGTGACGGGTTTCCAACCACATCTCCCAAAAATCACTTTAAAAGACCCTATACCCTTAGTCGCCTCTTACGATCACCCACGGGTAGAAATAGGGTAGTGTTATTCTAAGCCGACACTACACAGCCAATACGAATTAGTTAGAATGTTATTACCCCTTTCTACCCACGGGTGCCGTAAGAGGCAACTAAGAGTGTGGGGCTTCTGTTAAGTGGTATTGGGCGATGCGGTTGGAAACCCATCACCAACGATACTTTATTTCTACCATCTCGTCCCCTATCAATGTGGCTGAGGAGTTTAAATCTCTGAAGCTCTGGCTGCCCTATGTATGTATTAATGTTTCATGATTGTTAGACTACAAATCGATTCAGTATGTTTCAGGCCATGTACTATATAATAGATAGAGTGAGGAGGAAAACACATACAGGTGAATTGAGAACTTTCTTTTTTTAGAAAGTGGAAAATGAATTTTCCTTTAAAATTATTGTTCCATTCGTAAAAGTTCAAAAGAAATAAAAATTTTGAGATTTAAAGAGAACAACTGAATAGTAATCGTACTTAAGATGATATAAATTGGTTATTTGTAATGTTATTTTATTACTATTATTTAATTTATATACCTTTGCTGGTTCTTCTGATCCGGGCAACGGCATACTTATTAATATCTCAAACAGTGTCAGTAATCTGGAAATAAAATGTTACAAATAATATTATTTATATATTTTCACACAAAAACTACTTAACCGATCATCATGAAACTTAGTACACATATTCTTGGATGTATAAGAAGTAACATAGGCTACAGGAAATAGTGGATTAGCTAAATATGACAATTAATTTTTGACAGTACGATGTCTGTCGGGTCGGCTAGTATAAAATAAAATAAATTCATACCGCAGTACATTTCTTTTCTTTTAACAAAACCAACATCAATTTCAACAAAACGCTTTAACAAAAAAAAACTATATTACCTCTGTTCCGACACACAAACAGCAACCTTCTCCAAGTTAGCCCTCAATTTAACATGAGGAAGTCGATGGTCATTAGTCAACAACCACTTTTGTATTCTGATGAAGAGATTCGATGGGTCCATACTTAAATATACTTACGCTATTAGTTCCCATTGGGGTAGGCAGAGACTATCGATCGCCACCATGCACGATCATGGCAAACCTCTAAAGATTCGTCTACATTCATCAATCTTTTCATATATGCTCTTTTATTCTTCACACTAAGAACGCCTGCCTTTCAAGCTTATTCTCTATTTGATCTAAATTTATCCTTCGTTTTCCATGGCTCCATTAGATTCAAATTTAAAATTACAACAAGAAAAATCTTAATTACCTCTGTTCCGACACACAAACAGCAACCTTCTCCAAGTTAGCCCTCAATTTAACATGTGGAAGTCGATGGTCATTAGTTAACAAGCACTTTTGTATGCTGATGAAGAGATTCGAAGGCTCCAATAGATGAAGTGGGGTGGCTATCGGAGATGTTATCGCTGAGGCCCAGTCTTCTTTCGCCATTGCTACTACAATCTGTGGGGTTGGGTTGGGTTAGAGATTTTGAAATTGAATCTTATAGTAAAAGGGTGATGAAGTTTATACTTGACAAAAAGATTCATGGCAGACGGTGCAGCAAAATGTGAAAATAAGACAAGGTAAGTCATTTGCTCCCTTTAACTTACGCTGTTTTTGAATGAATTCATAAAATTTTCCGCGGTCCATCCCCTCGCATAGCATTTTACGGACAGCCAATGTTAGTCCTACGCATCTCTATTACATAAAAATGTTATAGATATTTAGGGCACCATATACAACGACTCTCTGCGTCCAGTTGATATAACAATATTATCAATATTCATTATATCAACATTGATTGAGAACTTAAAATGAGCAAGTAGGTTTATGAGTGCGAATCCGCGTTGTGACGCATGATGGTTCTTCTTGTAAACCAGTTTTACCGAAAACCGACACTTTGTCACACTTAAATATATTTTAAGCCCAGGAAGCCTAGCACGAGCGCTATTTTATCGTCACGATATTGGATAGAATGAGACGACAGTATACGATACTATCTAAGTGCGAATGAGATGGCTGTTTTATACCCCGCGATATCTAGTTAAAATGTCGCTCGTACTAGCTATGTAGTAGAATTTATAGAATCAGCCCAATCATCCACAAAAAAAAATGCACCTGTATCTCAGTAAGTTGCAACCCGATGTTATCGTAACTGTGCTGAGCCACCTCCGCCATGATATCCTCGTCCGCCATCCCGTCTTTGAAAAGCTCGTGGATGTTCAAAGCTTTTTCTGACCGAGGTTCCGTTTTTACACTGATTGCTCCTAGTTTTACTACCGTGCATGGGACGTCTCTGTAAATGAATATGGTATTTGTTTTTTTTGTAGAGGTAATTTAAATGTTCGTAAGCACCAGGCAGGGCATGGCACATTTCACGTAGAACCGACGACCGTTGCGGCTTTGGGTTCTTGAGTGGCAGCCACGTACCACAACCATTGTGGATAGGTAACACATGATGGACCGACGATTTTCTCAAGGTTGCGGGAAGCTGATGGATAAGGGCAGCAAAGGACCGAGCGCTGAGGAAATCGTTGGGGAGAGCGAAGTTCAGCAGTGGACGCCTATTGGCTGATGATGATAACAATAATTTCCGTATCTTTACTCATGGTTATTTTCAATCAAAACGGGATAACTAGAGCCTCGGATGTAAAAGCTACTCAGTTTCTTTTGGAAGATGATTGAGGAGGAGATTGTAAAAATTAAGTTTCAAAGCTCTTAGTCACCTCTAACGACACCCGCGGGACACCACAAAAAATGTGTAAGCCTTTTTCTAAGCCAACATTATACAGCCAAACATCAGTTCGCCTTCATCAAAGACATCGCCCAAAAACTGGTGCTTAAATTAGTTTACAAAATGTATCCAACATAATTACTTACTGAGAATATACTCCCTTGAGCGGAACAATAATACAGGACGCCTCAACATTGATATCAATCTCCAAGAACGCATGTTTCTTCACGGCGTATTCGATACCAATTAGCGATTTCTCTTTGAGATGCTCTAATCTGTTTTCAGCTGCTTCTTGTAGCCTGAAAAGTTATTCATATTTATAGTGCAGCCATTTAATAATGTTTTTTAAAGAAACATATTTGTTTAATATCCTACCTCGAAATAAATACTTTTTAAATAATAATAGCTCATAAAAAGTGGGATGAATTTAAAGAAATAGTAAACTTTTATTGTTGCTCAGTAAAATTGTATACAAATAATAGAGCTTTTTAGTTACCCTTACAAAAATATTATATAAAATGGTTATAAATCCTAATTGTCTTTAAAATAAATCCCCCAATAACAAGAATCAGAAACAAAAGCAAGTTAGATTAAAAAATTAAATTCTCTTTATATAGTTGATGTTTTCAGTTTAAATAACCTTTGCTTTTTTTGCTTTTGAGTCCAAGGCAGAAGATTTTATTAAATTTATTCTTATTAGGTTACGCTTAATCTATTATAATTGATTCAAATTGAAATTCATTTTATTACTGATTTTATTTTCATAGCATTCATAAAACTTTGAAACCAAAAATTATATTGATAGAACTTACGCAATCAAAGCAGCGTTGTCAGAAGGCACTTTGAAGACATTGATAATTTCGATGGCAGTCTGCGCATCATAGATCACTCGCAATCCTTTGGCAGACATCCTTACGCGAGAATCGCACTTGCTATCTGGAAACATCAAAAATATTCATAAATACCTTACTTACTAAATAATCGAAATTGCTAACTTTACCCAGTACCCAGGAAAAAAATCCTATGTCTCGAGTCAACCCACAGAGAACTTAAACTAAATAGAGCGGAATTAAACCAATGGTAGTTAAGTTCAAAATTTGTTGAAAAAAATCTGCTACAAACACATTGACAAAGTAAGTTATCCCTGTACTCTGATTGATTGATTCAATGTTCTGACATTAGTTGGTCATACATTTGCTTCGCTAAGTCAGTGCCAATAAACTGAACCTATTACGGAAAATGATATTCTTTGTTTCTACTCTATTTAGATAAGTTCGCTATGTGTCAACCAAAAGGAAATAAGATAAGATCTAGAAAGAAACATGAGCACTACAGTAAGCGCGCAATCATCCGAGTTATTGGGTATTCAAGAAATAAATATTCTCTATATCTATCACGCTTACACTTAACGCTCACGGCACACTAGACATTCGATTTATCTATCAACTTTCATGACCACACTACTCAGTTCATAACGCGCCTATTATAGTTTGTTTTATAAAGTAAAGGGTTCAAGATTTTACTTTGACTACCAATACTTGTACTTACCAAGTGGACTAGTCTCAAAAGTGAGATCGACTAACTGCGAGGCATCCGCGTTTCCGTAAGCAAACGCGATCTGTGGTTTCACTCCGTTCTGCTCCAAACCCGACAGTGTGAAGTCACGGAGACTTACGTCCAGTCTATAAAACATATAAATACATATTTAAATGAATTGAAAATTATTTAAATTTGAATATTAGATCAAGTTTGATCGAGAGATTTGTAGCCAATATTAATAAAATTAGGGTAAGATAGTTGCAAGTCACGCAAGGGAAGCCAGAGCTACAGAATTAGATATTCCTTAGCTGAATAAGCACAAAAAGACACAAGAAAAAAAAACAATTTGAATTGAGAACCTATTTTTCTTGAAGTCGGTTGAAAAGCAAGGGCATTGAACTAGTTCAAGCCGCTTAAAATATTCAGGCAAACCAATCGTATTTCCTACACTCCTTACCATTTTCCCTGACATATTGCAAGAAATATCACAACCAAAAGTCCACTACTTACCTAATCGCACTAGCGCTAGGCCGCTGTTTCACCCCCAAAGCCGACGTATCGACGCACGCATGTAAAACTGTGACGTTACCATCGTTCACTGTTACTTTCAACTTTAACAGTAACAAATATCACAACCACACTTCAATTCAAATACTTCAAGAACACTTACCTAATCGCACTAGCACTAGGCCGCTGTTTAACCCCCAAAGCCACCGTATCGACGCACGCGTGTAAAACTGTGACGTCACCATCGTTCACTGTTACTTGTAATTTCGATAGTAAGAAACTGACGTCAGCGGCGACGTATTCAAGAGGAATATCCACCGGGGCCAAGTTTTCGTGGTAATCTATCGCTCGGTATAGCTTCTGTTTCTCTTCTGGGGTTATTTGGTTCTGGATTTTTTCCACTGGAAATGAATTATAAGGATATGTAAGAAATAGGTAGAAATTAATGTGGAAGATAGTTTTATTAGACTTATATATAAGCCGTAAAGTTAGGCGCTATAACAATTAATGTGTTAAATGTGATTATTAATAAAAAAATAAGTAAACTATTATTAATTCTCAACCACATTTCAAAAGATGAAACAGCACCAGATAGTCTAATATAAGATCGTCGGGTCTGAGTTAAAATGGCACTTGTATTTATAATACAGTACTTTTTTATCAATATAGCTGTGTGGCTTAAAACAGCACTAATTCATTTCTTGTAGTGAGTGTCCGTAAAAGATGACTAAGGTATATGGGTTTGTGGAGGAAAAGAGAAGATCTTCCTCCAGGCGGTGGTATGCCTGGGGACCGCGGTCCAACTGTATTAAGATGGAACTTGTATATATAGTAAACATTTTAGAAACTTCGATTGCGCGATGTACGATTTGTATGGCGAGTCTTGATGACGCGAGTGACGTATATCGCTTGGTTACATGTTGCTGTGGAATGTGATTCTTCTTGCACTGTCAGCGTTTATATGTAGTGCGCGTCATTGTATACTGGTGTTTTTGGGTGATGCTGTAGATACTCATTACCAATAACCTTTATTTTACAAACTTTAATCCATACATTTTCCAAAAGTGGCAGAGGAATTTCTTATTCTGAAGCTCTGACTACACCTTCTGGGGATTTATAGCCATGATATTATTTGTATGTATTAAATATAACTTACTTATGTTTGACTCCGAGGTAGATTCCGCGGAGCCTCTCGAGAACCATCCGAACCAACCTGCCGACTTCGCTTCTCTCTTCTCTCTGATTGATGTTCTTTCAACCTGTCAACATTATTAGCTAGATTATTATAATTACAAGGCAAGACTAAGTTTGGTAGGTCATTTACTTTCTTCTCTTCTAGTTTAAGAATTCAACTAAATTACAATACACACTTGATAGCTCATTGGGAAGAACACCCTGTTTAAGACAGGAGAGTCAATCTTTAAATTAGCCATAAGGTGTACATACATACATACATATACTCACGGCTGTAAATCCCTAAAAGGGGTAGCCAGAGCTAAGGAATTAGAAATTCCTCAGCCACTTTTGGAAAGTTGCGTGGGGAAAAGATGGTAAAGTAAAGGTTGTTGGTGATGGGTCTCCAACCGCATCGCCCAAAAATCCCTTTATAGCCCCAATACCGTTAGTCGTCTCTTACGTACACCCACCGGAAGAAATGGGGTATGCTATTCTAAGCCGACACTACACAGCAAAGGTGTCTAATTTACAAACCTGATAGGTCAGTAGATAGTTAGTCTCTAGTCGGGCCTAAACCAATGTTTTGTTTCGAAAGTTATAATGTGTGGTTAAATTATCATTGTTGTTAACGGTGAGAGATAACATATTGGAGAAACCCATGTGACAGTATATTCGTATAAAATGGCGATAAGCCTTTGCCCAATCATTTGAATGGCCAAGCTAAACGTGGGTACTCTGAACATGAAGTGTAATTTTTCTCGGCTAGTATAAAGAATTCGGTATGCAAAGTTTTTTTTTGGTATTTATTAAATATTTTTATTCGGTAGTAAACACGAAAATAAAAGACTAATTTGAACATTTTCCATTTAAAATGAGTAATTGTAAAGTTATGATTTTTTAAAGATTATTCAACTTTTGTACTTTATGACGTCATCGATTGATAAAATCACGTAGCGACATGCAAATGAAGCGAAATGTTTTATAAAAATGTTGCTGATTACAAAACATAATACGAATTTTTGATGTCAAATGAAATTATTACGATATTATACTAAACAAACCTATGATTTTCGATATTTTATTAATAAACTGCAAAACCGTATGTCTGAAACAACATTGAAGGTCAAACACTGTTACAGTTTTTTTTATAAAATAACAGTCATCTTAGCTTCAATTGATATAATTTCAAGAAAATATTGTTTATAACCATAATATCTCGAAATAGTTTTGTAATCAGCATCACTTTAGTAAAACTTTGCATACCGAATTATTAGTACCCCTGACACCTCTTTGGGGATATACGGTCAACTTTAAGTCTTAAGCCTATGCTGAGAATTAGCAATTTCATATATGTCTTTCTAATAATTACCTTCAACTCCACTTCCTGCCGAATGACGACCAAATTGAGCAGATCCAATTTCTTCTCGCCGCACTCCAAACAGTTTTGTTGCTGAGCGTTTAGCTTGCCGGACGATATTAACTTCGCTTGGTATGCAGCTGCGTAGTCCTGAAATTATAGTTGCTGTTTAATTTTGTGTTCTTAATTATAGTATTGGCTAAAGCATTAACCCATAAAAACATAATCGTACAATAACAGATCGTTGCTAAGGGGTCTTTAGCCATATCGCTTAAAAATCGCTAAAAACTCTACAATACCCTATGTATATAAAAAGAATACAAACATAAAAACTTCCTTTGATCTACTAAGACTGCTACGATAAAAAACATCTCGTTCACTGAGATTTAAACCCTATTAAGAATTTAAATGTTTAGTAAACAATATATATTCCTTATTACTATTTGGCTATCCTATCTACCTTACTGCTATCTATGTATATAAAAGAAAGTCGTGTTAGTTACACTATTTCTAACTCCGAACAGATGAACCGTTATTGGAGAGGTAGCTCAGAACGAGGAAAAGGACATAGTATATATATCATCATGTATGACATGATAGTCCAGTGGGTAGAACACCCGCCCGAAAACATATGTGTGGTTAATTTATCATGGTTGTTAACGGTGAGGGAAAACATCGTGAGGAAACCCACATGGCTGAGTTGTACTTAGTCATGTGACAGTGTATTCGTACAAAACGGCGATAGGCCTGCCCCCTATCACGTGAGTACACTGTCTAAGCAAAACGTGCGTACCTTCTCTGGACATTAGATGGCGCTGCCATGTGAGTTCAGAAGTAGTGGTACCTCTGCCAACCCCTTCGGGGATAAACGGCGTGAACATTTATGTTATGTATTATGATATTTATCATCACGCTAAATGATATATAACATCACACCAATTGTGCGAAGCCGGGTCGGACCACTAGTATTAAATTTAATAAGGTTACCTTGCACAACTGTCGATGCGCTTGCATATAAAGCCAGGACCAGTTCCTGCGCGGTCGTCTCACGTGCTCCTCTACAACGCACTGGTACGCGAACTGCCACCACTGCTTGTAATGGCCGCGGTATTGGTTCACGTTGGGGCGCCATTGTCTGTAATTTACATAAGTATTATTTTAACAGACGCATGCAATGATATTATATATCTATGGCTGGATGTAAGACAAGCCAATGCGAAAGTTGTTAAATTTGGTAGAAGGTTACGAAAGTACAAAGTGGCAACCTATTTACACTGCCAACTCACTGGCAATTAATGGGTTAAGAAAAAAGAGATGCAGCATCAACAATTCCTGAAAAGTTGATCAATTCGAATATTTTGGGTGATTGTTAATTACCCATAGTTTCGTCACACGATGCCCAAGGGAAAAAAATGGTAAACTGTCACTACACAACTAAAACAATAAACCCTTTTTAATTAATAAAATATAAATAATTATAAAAACAAACCTATAAGGCAACGCTTTCCTCATCCTATCAAACGACTCAGCGACCTTCACAATGTCTTGGTACTGCGCCTTCGTAAGACTGATGGACAAAGTTTCCATATTACAACTTAGTGTCAACTTTGGTATGCTGAACTTCACTTGGTCGGCCTCTGGTTTTGGATTCAGCACCATTTTTGCTGTTGCGTTTATTGGGCCCAGTACTGGAATTCATAAATTGGAAGATTAAAAGAAAGAATAGTTTTATTATTTCGTACTTCGTTTACATTCTATAAAAAAAAGTACTCCTAACGACATGAAAGGTCTAAAATTGTCTCCAAATCATGGTAATGTATAGGGTATTTTTGCATGAACGTATAGGCGATCTACAGTGGAATGTATCAATATCTAGTTAAAATATTAATCATTTACTATGAGTATATCTAAGCGTAAATAGTATAAGTTCAGCAACCTTGCTGTATTTGGAAAACATCGTGAGGAGCCCCAAATGATCGAAAACTACCCACTGTCTTGACCAAACGTCACGAGTTGTTCAGAGAAATTATTTCCGAAACCACACCTTCGACAATATACGTCGTAGATACTATAGCTATTGTATAAACTTTATTATTAACAAAATTACGCACCATATTTATATCCTTCAGGCACAAATGATTTAGTAGCAATGCCATCTTCTAAGAACTGCTTTATAACGTCAGGCGATTTCTTGGAATATAAATCTGCACTTGGATTCCAATAAATAGCAAATCCTTCGAGCTCGAGCAACTGTAACAGGGTAAATAATTAGTAAATTAAATCAAAAAGGGTTTAGAACAGGTACTAATACTTCTGAACATCACATGTAATTTTTGTTTACCCACTGTCTTTAATAACGTACAACTCAGCTATGCGGGTTCTTCACGTATTTTCCCTCATCATTAGAACACTTTGAAAAATTTACAACATATATTACTTAAGAAAAGACCTGTTGGTATAGGCCTGACTCAGGATTTGAATCCCAAACTCCACATTCTCATGTGATGGTATGTACACTAAGCTATCCAACTAATAAGTACAGGAGGTCAATTTATGTATAGCTTTTGTTGTCACAGCTCAGTAGAACTCTTGTCCACGCAAACATTGGCAGACTTACATGCACACTCACGGCATGTCTCAGATATAGGCATACATCGCACAATCAAAGTGTATCAATTCTAAATATAACTACATTTAGTATTATTATATACTAGTGGATCGGGCCCAGCTTCGCACGGGTAGCGTAGTTTTAAAAATATCTGAGGTTTCTTCAATCACGGCTCAACCTTTGTGAAATTTAGTGCAATTTATAGCATTCCTGAATAGTGTAGCTTTGTGATTGTGAAAGCGCTTTAATGAACGGTTCAGTATCTCCGAAACTAAAACCATGCAAACAAACAATCAGAGTTACAAACTTTGCATACATACAGGGAGTATATGTATACTCCCGGCTATCTTTTGCGCGCGCAACCATTACTAAAAAAATATCCTTATATTATAGCATTCACGTGCGACGACAGGGCGCGATAGCTAATTCATGTATAAGTTTGGTTATTCTATACCGATTTCTATGATTCTTTTTTTATTGAATAGGTAATAATGTAAACTTTTTAAATAAGAGATGAATGAGAGAACTATAAACGTAAGAGAAAAACAAATATAATCAGAATGCTCCGAACTCCTAAGCTATCAGGAATTACACGTGTTATTATGAGTCAACCATAAAAGATAGACATTTGCTGCAGAATGATATTTTTTAGAAAATTTTATGTACAATATTTCCATCATACATGATTTCTATGTAATTATAACCACTAAGGCTGCACACGCGACGGAAGCTTAAAAAATGGAGTAACTTCCCCCGTTTTCCCAAATTTTCCCAAAATTCCCCTTCACTACTTTGCTGAAAAGTACACTATAACCTGCCCAGGAGTATGAAGAATAATTCTACCATGTTTCGTTAAAATCCGTCGAGTAGTTTTTGTTTCCATAAGGAACATACAAACCGACAGACAGACAGACAGACAGACAGACAGACAGACAGACAGACAGACAGACAGACAGACAGACAGACAGACAGACAGACAGACGGACAGACAGACAGACAGACAAAAATTTTACTGATTGCATTTTTGGCATCAGTATCGATCACTAATCACCCCCTGACAGTTATTTTGAAAATATATTTAATGTACAGAATTGACCTCTCTACAGATTTATTATAAGTATAGATAAGATCGAGTGTTTATATAAGCTGTGTAGTTACAATCTTAAAGTCTTAAGTTACAATCTTATCCCCACATAACTTCGCAAAGTTTCTGAGGAATTTGTTATTCCGAAGCTCTAGCTATCCCTTCTAAGGATTTATAGCTGTTAGTATATGATTTGTATCTAAGATTATCAACAGTACCTTCGTATACAAAACGAAGACATTATGTGAAAGCAATTGATAATAAGAATTTTCTCACCTTATGTATCTTAGAAACAGCATCTTGTATAATACACTTGACCCAATCCCCATTAGTAGTCTCGGCCGATAAATTCTTCAAAGTGAACCCGATAGAGAACGGCTTGTCCGGATCCGTGACCGAGTCTTCGTACCGGATGTGGATTTCGGATATGCTGACTTGCACGTTCTTCACTATTTGCGCGACTAGTCTCTCGACGAATGTTTCGTCTATTTCCTCGCCGCTTTCAGCTGAAATATATATTTATTAGCTGAGTGAGGCTTATTGCAAAAGGTAGTAGCTTTGTATGAGCAATGGTGACTGACAAGAATTAAGTAATACATTTACGACCGATTTCTGAATTGAGTATTTTAGCTGAGAACAACTTAAGTATCGTTCTGTCGCATTGAAATCTTAACAACTGAATGAGACAAAACGATACTTAAGTCATTCTCAGCTTGAATACTCAATTCAAAAATCGGGCGTTAGAATATAGAGTAGAAGTTACTGGGTTTTTGAAAACTTTACTAGTTAAGTTTTCAAAATCTCATATACGTCATCATAAAGGATCTAGGCTTTAGCTATACCCACTCACAAACGTCTTGCACGTTGCCACACACATCACTTTTATGCCAAAGGGGCATCAATTTCATGCGTAATAATCTCCACCCGTACTTACTTATACGAGTACAATGTCCCGTAGGTATGTTTGGTTCATCTTATGAATTATATAAATGATTTTCAAAAGTATTATTAAAGTAGTTTGAGTCTTTGAGTTCGTTGATTTACTAACCTTCCCTCTGTTTCTTCTTAGCTTCTTCCATAGCCTGCAGCTTAGCTCGCTTGCTAGCCAGTTGAGCGGCTTCCTCTCTCTCCGCGTCATACTTCACTTCGGCAGTCGGACTCAGGATCAGGTATAACTTCTGTATGTTAGCTACCACCGGCTCTTTGTACAGATTCTTCCATGGTATTTTGAGCACGAGCTTGCCTGTAGAAAAAATGGATTATGTTTTAATTTTATAGATAAGTTTTAGTTGTAAAATTTAACTGGGGTGTATATTTCAGGTGTATGAAACATGGAAAGGTGTGTTAGAGTATCTGTAGAGCCAGGAACGCCAATGTAGTTAGAAATAATGATTTCGTTATTTTGTCAAGTTTAAGGTCGTTTGTGATGTGTTGAAAACCATTCAAACCATTTAATCATCGTAAATGTGTATACAAAAAAAAAAGACTCCATACATCTATTCTTTATATTTTTATTTAACTGCTACGGTATTTTAGTAAGGCTTTAGTAGGGCTTTCGGCTCACATTACGGAGGTATCAAGTTCAATTCCTGAGGGGTTAACCTTCAAATTATTTTTTTGTGATTTGATCCAGTTGGGTAGTATATTGCAGGCTTGAATCACCTAATTATCCAGAATTAGAGATGAGATTAGTTTGCCAGATCGCACTAGGTTCGAACTATTCTATTCTAAAATAAGATGAATTCTTTTGAAAACTTAACCAGTGTAAAAAATATTCCGATCTGCGCCGCCGTCAAAGCCCGGCGGCCCGTATGTAAAAGCGCAATACACACCGTGCCCGTCGGACGCCGATATTGCCCGGCGACACTACCCGGCAGCCCATGTTGTAATTATTATGTCTAACTTATGTATGAAAACTAGACCGTCGACATAAAGTTTCCATATATCGGCGGCCCGGCGGGCTCAGCATGTAGTACGCTAAAGAATCATGTATGAAACCGACCGACTAGACCACCGACAAAATGATACCGACATATGCCGGCGGCCCGGCGACCTCAATGTGTATTGCGCCTTTTTAACCATTTTTGTGTTAGGTAGGTACTTTTTATGGTATTAGCATGGTGCTTTCTTACATATAACATATAAACACACATGTGTTAGGCTTAAAACGAAAATTTATCCCACTCCCTTATAAGTTAGATTAGAACTTTTGGCATGATTAGATACTGTTTGAACATCGCAAATCAATTATCTTCTTTAATCGGCGAATATACCTGTCATTACTCTATAGATGCCCCGTCCCAGGCAAAAAAAAATATATTCATATTGGTATCCTCACAGAAGTCGAAAACATATCCCTTGCTTTTAACAAATTAAACTACGAGTACAAATACGAGAACAGAAAATATTTTATATCTATTCACATTCATGGTATTATTTTAGTCTAAAAGAACGCCAGCTCCTTTGACATTGTAAGTCGAGAATACATTTCTCTCACGGGAATACATTCGCATATTGGAATTGTAGATTGCTGTGTGGTTGTAATGTAATCGAATAGTATTTTATCGTTCTCAGAAAAGCGTGCTACCGTACGAGGCAAAGTGAAACTCAACTATCGATATCAGATTACCCCCTGAAGTGAAAAGAAACCTTAACAGTTGCCTTCACTTAGAGTGATATTTTAAGACTTGTTTTCTATTTATTTTGCATCACTGGTGGAATAGGAAATGTTTTTCAAACGTTCGAAAAATCTTTGTCAAATGCTTAGTTGCTAAAATACTTTGCCTTTGACAGGGTTATGCAATTTTGATCATTCTAATTCTAATGTTATTATAAAGAGTATACATCAAAATTGGTTTTAATTGAATTTGAAAATAAAAGAAATACCCTACGGGTACAAAAATAGGGTTTTTAAATATATAGGGTCGATGAGGGTTTTTATATTTTAATACTTAAAGAGCCCTAATAAACTTATTTTTTGGCTTTTTATTTATTAGTGTCACAAAAAAGTGTTAATCATAAAACAAGACACGGCAGATATTGATTTGGTAACTACGGTACAGATGATATGCGTGTGTTCCATTGTTACCAGTGCGTTTACCGGCATTCTAGTGGCTTTGAACTCTTTTAAGGGAGTGTCTATTGATATTTCGCCGTGTAGTGTCGGCCTAGAATAGCACTACCCCGTTTCTACCGATGGGTGTACGTAAGAGGCGACTAACGGTATTGGGGCTTTTAAGGGATTTTTGGGCGATGCGGTTGGAGACCCATCACCAAAAACCTTTATTTTTACCATCTTTTCCCCACTCGCATTTCCAAAAGTGGCTGAGGAATTTCTAATTCCTTAGCTCTGGCTACCCCTTCTAGGAATTTACAGCCGTGAGTATATGTATGTATTTATGTATGTCTATTGATATATTGTTTCCTGATACATTGTAACAATGGCAATCATGCGATATTATCGTCAACGAGATTATCGAAGCAGTTCCGTTCTAAATAAAATAACTCAAGAAAGCTATACTTATACATACATATAAATAACGGTCAGTCAGTTAGAAAGTTGAGTGGGAAAGAGATTGGGGGAAAGCATGTTTCGTGAAGGGCCTTCAGCCACATCACCCAACATACACTTCAAAAGCCACAATAGTCGCCTTAAAAATACCATCACGTCACATCAGAATTAGGTTAGCGCTATTCTAAGACTATATATAAACACGAATTGCTGTTTGTTAGTTTCGCTAAAACTCGAGAACGGCTGGCCGGTTTGGTTGATTTTGGTATTGATTTGTTTGTAGAAGTCCAGAGAAGGTTTAAAAGGTGAATAAATATGAATATTCTCGTTTTTTTTATGTATTGATTGAGACAGTACGGAGTCTGTCGGGTCAGATAGTTACGTATAAAAAAGGGAATGTAATAAATATTGCAATGTATTTATCGCTTTTAAGTCATTAAAAAACAAAAAAGGGCAACTTTATCAAAATAAATTCCTCAGCGATTGCAAACCGTTTCGGTATAAATAAATATAAATTATTGTCAAGATAACTATTTTACAGTTATTTTTACGACATTTTGTTTATATTTTAATGGGCAATAAAGGTTGATAAAGTTTGCTTAAATAGGTACGAGTTGATAGTTCTGCATTTGTTATTGAAACAACATCAACAAGAATATATATCCATCGTTACATTTTCAAGTAAAAGCATAAGACTACGCTGGCAGTTGCTTGACGGTGATTGATTAGAGATGATAGATGATGATAAGAGATTTCATTTACCGACCGTTGTTTTAAACACCGACTAAAAACCACTTTGCACCGCGAGTTGTCTTGCCACTGCATATGGTTATATTACTTAAAAAAAGTTTAAATTGAACTGTTGCAATGTATTTAGAAGTTAATACTGGCGATATTTTTCAAAGCGTTTGCCTCTATCTATTGACAAAAGGGTCTGAACTGAGCACCTATTTCTTGGATAAATAGTCATGCATTTAAAATATATACTGTAATCTATATATATAAAAGAAAGTGGTGTTAGTTAAACTATTTATAACTGAGAAGAGATGAACTGATCTGGCTGAAAATAGTTGGAGGGGTAGCTCAGAACCAGGAAAAGGACATAGAATATTATATCATCACGCTAAATATCGTAGGGGGTAAGCAGTAAAAAATATTTAACACCATCTGTGCGAAGCCGGGGCGGTCAACTAGTATGTTATAATTTAAATTCAAAACTACAGGTGCTACTTTATACGTTATGGCATTCAACTTAACTACGTAAACATTTGAAGAATTCAAACATTGCATAAAACAATTTACTTGTGCATTAAAGATATTTGATCATCAATTATTTAACTAAACATAGCATCATCATTACACCTAAGACAGTAATACATAGATACATACATATACTCACGGCTGTAATTCCCTAGAAGGGGTAGCCAGAGCCAAGGAATTATAAATTCCTCAGCCACTTTTGGAAGTTGTGTGGGGAAAAGATAGTAAAATAACGGTTTTTGGTGATGGGTCTCCAACCGCATCGCCCAAAAATCCAATAAAAAGCCCCAATACCCTTAGTCGCTTCTTACGACACCCGTAGGTAGGAAGGGGTAGTAGAAATTCTAAGCCGGCACTACACGGCAAGACAGTAATATCCATATTAAATACACTAGTAGTTGTCATACAAGCCGAGTACAAATTTAACTTGTAGGTTTAGGTGACCGTATATAAAAGAATGCAATTAACATAGGTATATATTGTATTTAAATGAAAGAAGCACATTCTCTATTTGATGTAAAAGTGTCCTCCGTGGTCGTCCTCTACTGACTTGACCTTCCTTGGCTCTGCATATTTCTGAGACCAAATCATTTACTATCATCCATCCTTGCTATGTGCCCAAATCATCTTAAAATTTCTTTTTACAATATCATCTTTCACACCACATCTTTCATGAACCACAAATTTCTCACTGGATCACAAAAGCTAACATTACAAACATTCCTAAGGGACCTCATCTCTATTGCATTCACTCTGCTCTCAGACTTCTTCTACAACACCCAACATTCGCTGCCATTGTAGTAAATAGAATAGTTATAAAGAAAGTAAATTAGAATTACCACATAACCCTTTTTCACTCTTCTTTCGATGTCTTTATCACACTTTCCATACCTAGTAAAAAACTTCCCAGATGTGCAAACTCTTTTATTTTCTAGGTTGTACCATAAATCTCTAGGGATTCTGTCATATTTTCCCTCTTCTTCTCTTTCTTCATAATTTTCATTTTATTCACATTCAGCCTCTTTCAAAAGCAAACACGCATCCTTTGAAACTCTCCATAATATTATCTTTCATATTCGTCAAAAGTGTACCAATGCGGCACGACAAGCTGTACATATGATGACATGACATGATAGCGGTCACGTGCTTATATCCAAGCAATAAGAGCTATTTTAGCTGACCAATATACTACATGACGCGTCGCGTCGGTACGAAAGATTTATGAGGGTAGATTTAGCACGAGAGACACATGTAAGGCTTGGGCATCATGGTTTTCTCTAGCTGGACATATAACCATCGTCAAATAGCTTGTGTGGCTTGACTTTACTTAATTGCGAAAAAGAACCAACGCGATCTCAACATTCCCAGAAGGGGTGGTAGAGTACCCACATTTTGCTTGCCAGTGCAACTACATGACACGGGACAGGTTTATCGATACTGTCACATGACAAGAACAACTCAGCTACGTGGGTTTCCTCACGAGGATATCCCTCACCATTAACCTTGATAAGTTAGCTAGACATATGACTTAAGAAAAGACTCATTAGTGAAGGGTCCGCTTCAGGATTTGAACTCGCGTCTCCTGCATGCATGAACAGCGCTAGTATTCCCACTAAGCTATCAAGGTTGTCGCAAATCAATAAACCAATGAAACAATACCATACGAATAACAGTAGTACAAATTTCATTATCGAATCAACTGTAGCATTGAATAAAACCAAATCTATTAATAAACGAGTGATAGATTCAGTTAATTTATAATTTGGAGATCGCATGGAGTGACCTATCGAGGTCGTCACTATCACGCATATACGATAGGCTATGATGTCACCACTCAACGCATGCAGCCGTTAAAAAAACTAATAATAATGGCCTACAATGTTCGCATGCTAAGTGGGATGATAACCTTGACGAACTGGGTTATAGATGAAGGATTTTTATACATTTGACATCAGATATTATATATAAATATTATACGTATTATAAAATACGTAAACGCGTTTTTAGAGCTACAAAATTAATATTTTTGAGAGACCTCAGATATTCTTTTAAATACGTTTTGCGGGTAGCCGATTTTGGTAAAAGTCGCGAAGAAAATATTTATGTAAATCAAAGAAGCTTCAAATGCCTGCCACTCACACAAAAAAACACATTATGTATGAAAAATTTATGGATGTAAACGAAGCTAGAGAGGTTTGCCAGGATCATACGAAGTGGCGATCGATAGTCTCTGCCTACCCCAATGGGAATTAACGGTGTGAGTAAATGTATGTATGTATGTAAAACACTGCTCATAGCAAATATTCTCTGAGTGGGGGTAGAAGTAGGTGTACTTTACTTACCTAAATTACCATACACTGCTCTGACTGGAATATTGAGCTGCTCCAGAGCATTTTCTTTTAAGTTGAGATTGTTCAGAGAAACATCACCTAAAAGAAATGTATAGGTCAATTATGTTGGCTCTGTTAAAACTTACATATATGCTTATTTACAATACTTAACACTACCTAAAGTTTAAGAAAAGAATGAGACTTTATTTATTTTTATGAAATTAAAGAGTTTCTTGTTGTTTCTTCTCTTCACAGACACTTTCTAAAGCAACAGTAGAATTATCTATGTTTAAACTTTTACATAAAAATACATAAATCCTTCGGAAAAGATCTATTCTATTAAAGGTTGACATAATCTTACAATGTAAAATGCACCCATTTTTAACTATTTAATCATTAAACTATTTTTTCCACAAAGTTGCACAAAAGATATCAAAAAGATTCAAGCTTCCATCATTTATGTAATGTATGAGTGCATATTATGTCAATTAACTTTCACCACAATTTAAATATGGCAAATATTAATAATTGCCTTAATAGTTTAAGTTGTTTTGACATTGGGTTGAGGATTATTATATTTTTGTAATATATATTATATTCTCTCCATACTGTTCAATGTTATTTCTAATGTATTATTTGGCCAGCTATAAAAACTGATAAAACCAATCCTTGGTGAATTTAATGCATCAACATAGTTAACACAGTTACAGCAATTGTCACCACAGGTATGTAATTTAACAATTCAGAAAAAAAACATACATATTGCTAGTGTCTAACTTTTATGTGACTTTGCACTGGCTGAAAATCGGTGCTGTTGTCAATTCATGCAACAGTAGCAAAATACCAAGCCAGGTAGCTTTTCGCCAAATGAGGGCACATTGTGTAAATTGTAAGTTTTAAGTTCTATGTTGTGTTAATTATTTTTTTTAGTTTTCTTCTAGTATATAAGTTCTTTTTTGTTGTTTATTACGTTGTTTAAGACTGTTTTTTAATTGTTTTGATGTATTGTTATAAAGTTTCTTCTTCTTCTTTATGTGCAAATATAGATTCTTTATCAATCTTTGTCTCTGTATTTTTTTTTTATTATACATATGAAATTGAATTTCATAGGGAGTTTCATAAATGCAGAGTTACATACCTACATACAAACTCACAACTATAAACCCCAATTATTTAGTATCCAATGAATGTAAAATTCTTCAAAAACTTAAAGAAATATAGCTGTAAGGTGTCAGTATCAATAAGTGGTAGGATGAATATATTACCATTATGCCAACTCATCCATTTAAATTTGTATAAAGAACTTTTAAGACCTGTTTATTAATTCATGGGACTATGCAAGTGAGTAAATAACAAACATTAAATCAGAAGCCCTATAAATCAAGATAGTGAATGCTTATCATGCATAAGTGGATATGTTATATATAACTTGAGTTTTTTCTGATAAGATTAAAGTAACAATAAATGTGGGGAAAAAAGCAACTTTGTTTATCCAACAGTTCTGAAATCAATTGTGTAACAAGCCTGGTCTGGAATAGAACCATAAGCTTAATTTCATTGTGAGGTATCAATAAGGCATCTGTCTTATATAATTTTATATGTGCCTCTATTAGTACCTATTACTAGCTTAATTCGACAAGAGAGGTTAAATTTACACCTACCTTAGGGAAGATAAATGGTTTGAATGAGCTAAAATGTGAATTTATAGGTTATGACATCATTTCTTACCGCCCCATATACTCAGTTTGAGCTGTGATGAATTCAAGTTCTCAACATATTCCCCAAGGAACTTGTTCAGCACTTCCACCACCACTGACTCGAACACCATCTTCGGATAACACTTTGTTATCCGATCAAAAACACAATATTATTGTTATGATTAGACTGTTATGTCATTATCATTTCTAATTTCATGTTATGAAGCATGTAGTTATTGTTGATATACAAAATAAAATAGTAATGATAACTCTTATAAATAGAGCTGCTTTCTCCCTAAAATAACAATATTTTGAAAACTGTTATTCACATAGAAATAAAGCGCAGTTCTCACTTCTTTTCCTTTTCTATTACTTCAATTCAAACAAAAAGTAAAATATGCCATCTGTCATTTGGGATCAGTGTCAACTGTCATAGTTATAATAATGTGTCACTTTCTGCGTCAAAGTGACACTGACACAACACAAGCAGATACATAAAGGCACGTTTACACTTATTCAACATACACACATAATATCACTCCATTAGTATACTTTACTTTCTACGATCCTGGCAAACCTATTAAGTGCTTTACAATGGTAAATCTTTTCATACATGTTCTTTTTCATGCTTAATGCAGACGTCTGAAATATTGAGAATTCAAGAGCATAAAGCATAAATGAAATTGATTAATGTAAACGAAGCTCAAGAGGTGTGCCAGGATAATTTAAAGTGGCAGTCGATAGCTTCTGCTTTCCTTAATATGACTAAATTATAAATATGTGCGGGATGTATATCTTCTCTGTGGCTTTGAAATTCTTTCATGGATGACTGTCTGATAGAATACGTAGAATAGGTGATTTCTGAGCCTCTTATATGCTCATCATCAAGTTTTACCTGCAAAGTCAGTTGAAAAATTATAAGAGATAATGAATTTTCATATGTGTTATTTGAAAGAAAGGGAATGAGGGGGAAAATGTATAAAACTATAGTTTTTGAGAGAGAGGAGAATATGACAGAATGCGTGATTGAGATTGACGGTAACGTAGACAGAGAATTACAATAGACCCAGGGGAAGCGTGTCGGCAAGTGAGATGGGTAATACAAAATAGTGTTGTTACTCAAAATAGTTTTCCCCGTATTGTGAGTAATTTTACAAATTTTTTTTTATCTTTATCTTCGAAATTTTCCAATCAATTTTTTGATAATTATTATTATAGTAGTTTTTGATTGGTTATTAGTCAAAGTAAGTCCAAAACATATAGAAGTAAACCTATGAACCGTGTATCCAAACGATGTGCATGCTCGTCGTCATCGGGGGCTGATGAGTCCCGCGCATAGATCACAAACATCCGAAAACTATATCAAATTAGAGCAAAAAATATTTACTATCCATCAAAATAAGGTCAACCCTCCGAAGGGAATGCAGATCGTTTAATTAGATACATAGTACTATATGCATTTGCGAAATAATAAAACAATCGAATGTATTACTGAAAAGGTTTAATTCTTTAACATTATTACATTAGTACATTATTACAAGTGTGTGTGGGTGCATGGTAAATATTACATGGCTATAATGATGAATTCTAGCACTTAATGAACGTCATAATGCCTACCGCATCACTTAACTAAAGAAGAAGAACAGGCGACAAACTCCTCCAATGCATTCTCCTATTACACTAGTCATTAAGTTGTACGTATCACGGGGCTAACGAGATCTAAAAAAAAGTTTTTATTTATCATAAACAAAAAAGCACTTAATGAACGTCATGAACAAGCCCTGCCTAACTTACCACCTGCTCGGAAACTAAAACTGAAGGAAAAAGAGCAGGCGAGAAAATCCAATATTTATGCTTAGCCTAAGACTTAAACTGTAGTTACATATTTACTGGTTGAGTTGGACATACCATCCCTGACCAGACTGTTTTATCATTTACAAAGGCATTTAAACTATAGTAAAGTAACCTTAAGAGCATAAGGACTGTGTTGGTTGGGTCAATAGCTTCTAATAGATTTAAATCTTCGTCATTGACTAGTGCCTTCGTCCTAAGCTCTGCTAGGACGCTTTCCAAATTAGCTACTTTTTTTACTAAGCGACGGGTTTTTTCACGATAAGCTTTTAATTTTTTCAAACGATTGGCTGCAATGATTCGTGTCTCACTCAATTTTCTTTTGAGAGTCCGAGGGCTGTAGTCAAGATCATTAACCTGAAGAAAAACAAACTTACTGAGAATGTACCCCAACCTCTATTATTGAAAAAAAAATGATTTGCGTGCCCAGAGTCCTTATTGTAATTATGTTTTTGTATTTGGTTTCTGAATCGCGTCCGCAATTTTACAATGCCCATGGTAATTAAAATATTTTAGCGATTATTGCAGAAAAAACAAAATATCGAAAAAAAAACATGAGGTTTTCAAGAAAAAATACAATAGTTCTTTTCAAGATTTAAGATGGCGTTATTTCACATGAAGAGACTCGAGATCTTTAAAACAAACTAATATATTTTTTGTATAACGATATGAAAACCTCTAATTAGATAGTTTTACATACTTGTACACCCAAACGACGAAAATTTGATGATGACGCAGTAGGCTGAAATTTTTTTCTCAAATAAATACGTTTTTTCAAAATGAAGACTACAAATTTTGGAGTATTTTGTAGAAGTCCAGTTAATTTTTCCAGTTGATAGAATCCATTCTCTTAAGATAATATTATCTTCATTTGGAAACTGTAAAAAAATCTACTCTTCATATACCCACATTAACAAGAAAAATAGTACATGCCATGGAATCCTTTTTAAGAACTAAATAGTAAACATCCTTTATATAACTTATATTAGTATATTGAAATACATATTTTTTATTTAATCCAGGGTTTTAGGGTAAATAAAATACTTGTGCTGGCAACATTACAATGATAGAGATTTTAGGTTATCAAATTTTAAATATAATTTTCATGCATTTGCAGTTTATTTTTCTTCATAAATTAGATATATATGTGTCATAAATAGAAAATATAATAATCTTAGACTGTTATTATTCTAAAACTAAATGCAAAGATATTAAACTATACTTACTAGAACATAGATGGGACACTTCGTACTAAACCTGTAATCTTGGAAAGAAAAACGCCATCTAACGTCCACTGGAATAACTTGTGCATTTTTGCATTTTTCCAATATATGAAATAATTCAGCTTTTGTATTTTCGATGGCGTTAGTTGTATTAAGGTACTAGAAATACTAGTGATGTCCATGGTTATCTAATTTTTTTAAAGAACTTGTTGAATGTGATAAAAAAAAGTTACTATAACTTACATAACATAACATACATAACATACATAACATAAACGTTCACGCCGTTTATCCCCGAAGGGGTTGGCAGAGGTACCAATACTTCTGAACTCACATGGCAGCGCCATCTACTGTCCAGAGAAAGGTACCAACGTTTTGCTTAGACAGTGTACTCACGTGATAGGGGGCAGGCCTATCGCCGTTTTGTACGAATACTAAGTACAACTCAGCCATGTGGGTTTCCTCACGATGTTTTCCCTCACCGTTAACAACCATGATAAATTAACCACACATATGACTTAAGAAAAGACAAATTGGTGTAGGCCCGACCCAGGATTGGAACTCACGCCCTTCTGTTTTTCGGGCGGGTGTTCTACCCACTGGACTATCATGTCGTCAATATACAGCGTGTTAGTTTGACGGCGATTGTTACTTCAATATTAATTCGTATATTAAAGTTTAATGCGTAATATCCACCATATGAAATAAACAAAAAGATTAAAACCGCTTTAGCAGAAAAACTTACTTTCTCCATCAGATGGAAAACTGTGGTTATCTACACTAGCCTAGCGCACACACTCCTACCCGTATAATGTCTCACCCACACACAGAGAACAGCGGGCGCGTCATGTGACCATCTAGTCTTGCGCACACTTGCTCGTGACCGTATAAACCGCACTATGACAGCAATGCAAATTTTTTTTGAATTTCGCGGCTATGTTTGATTTTTCTTTGAACTTATCGCCGCGCCTGGTGAGGCTGTGGTCTTAGTCGCCTCGTATTTCAATCCAGTATTAAATATGGGGTAGTGTAATTCAAACATTTTCAAGTAAAAAGATTGATGGATGTAAACAAAGCTAGAGAGGTTTGCCAGGATCGTACGAAGTGGCGATCGATAGTCTCTGCCTACCTAATGGGAACTAATGGCGTGAGAATATGTATGTAAAAAATCTATCTCTATTAATTAACACCGACGATTATAACAAAACTGTCGTCCTAAATAATCAGCTACCGCTATTTTTGTTTTACTTTACATCTCTGCCCCCCCAAAGGGTAGTAACGGCGTGAGTATGTATGTAATGTATGTACTTCATGAGCGTAAGATAATAAAGTTAAAAACAAATAGAGACCCTCGAAACGATGCATTTACGTGGCATAAAATAAAGTGCGCAAGAGATACCTATTCATTCATTAACCGACATCGAAATTGGAGGAGTTCGTGGTGTTTACTAAACTCTCTCGGGGCTAAAAGGCTCTAAACGGGTGTATCTGTACTCTATCACAGTTAACTAAAGAATACGAATAAAAATAACTCACCCCGTTTTGATTGGCAGTGGCAGATCCGGGCTATCACCTTTATTTGCGCAAAACGCAGAACATTTTGAGAATTAACATTATAAAACACCAACACTGAACTTTGCTGGTTCGTGTACGCCATATTTACTCAACACAATCACAACACAAGATACTAAAACTGAACTCACACTCCGAAAATTAATGCGAAAAATCAAAGTGACATCCAATCATAAGCGACACAAACACAATGAGCTACAAACAACTAACTTAGTACTAATACTGTTCGTTTGATAAAATGCCGACAAGCCCGCCCGACTTGATACGTATGCAGATTTTGAATTTTGCGGCGATCGATGTTTACGAATTATGAATTTTTCTCTGAACATACTGCCGCATTCCAACGCAGTATTAACTATGGGGTAGTGTTATTCAAATTTATCACGTCAAATAATAACATGTAAAAAATAAGAAGATATTAGAAGCTAAGTTCGATTGATTACTTTACTGGCCTTGATTTGATTTGGCCGCCGCCGCCGGTTAAGGGTCACGGCGCGGGTCGCAGCTGTCAGCTGAGTTGCAATGCGTTTTCAACGAATTCTGCCTCTATACGTGATAATTAATCATACTTTTCATTGAAAACAGTCGTTACAATTACACCCTGTATATATACATGTATATATGTAAACACACTTATTTTTTTTCAAATTTTGTTAAAATTTGCACTAAGAAAGTAGTACTATTGACACCAACACGCTCAATGTGTGCGTGAAACGCGATGACAAGGCGGGCAACTCAGCTGACAGCTGCGACCCGCCGTGACCCTTAACCGGCGGCCAAATCAAATCAAGGCCAGTAAATTAATCAATCGAACTTAGCTTGTGTGTCACCATTGAGGTACCTATCAGTGTGGGTGGGTTTCCTATAAACTGTGTGACTAATTGAGTTATCAGAATTCCTTATCAAGAGGACATCTAGAAAGGCTAAACTATTATTAGTCTCTAATTCCATTGTAAATTGGATCTTAGGGTTAATGGAATTAAGATGGTCTAAGAATGCAGAGACTATGTTTTTGGGTAGGATTGCAAAAGTATCATCTACGTACCTCTTATAAACCTTTGGAGTGACAGGGAAGGATTTTAGTGCAATCTCCTCCAATCGTTCCATGAATATATCGGCTACAATAGGATAATTGACGTTTATAAACTAGACTGTGAGTGTGGTCTTCACAGAAGCATCAGTACCTCTCCTACCCCTTATGAGGAGGATAGACAGAGTGAACGGTTCTATAAATAATACAAAAGGTGATTGAACAATTACTTTTACTTGTAGGAAGAAATTTAATATTCTTTATTTACTATAACATACACTTTAAACTAAGAGCTGACATTACAGTATTTAGAAAATATCTCGTAAGTAAGAAATACAGACAATTCGATGGAATATAAGAGAAGAAGAGTGACTACGCGAGTTACATTAAAAAAATAATATGACTCATAATATATTTACTCATTAGTTCTCTATTAAACACATGTAGATTTTACCTAATACTTTGTTCAAAGTAAGCAGAAACTAGGTCAAAAATATACATACAAGGTCAGTTGCCACACATAAAGAGAAGAGTTGCCTCCATATTAAAGTCTTAACACTGTTATTGCAAGTTGGAATATTACCATCAAAACTCTTACAACTCATATACATTTATGACATTGACAACGACAAATTTACAAGTTGCGACACAGTTAGGATACGAAATCGGAGGGCGGTTTTCATGATATATACAAATAATTAAGTTAGTTTTAAAAGGCCTAATATAGCATTCTGAAAATACATATTATAGCAGAGAGAGCTGTGTAGTATCGGCTTAGAATAGCATTACCCCATTTCTTCCGGTGGTTGTACATAAGAGGCGACTAACGGAATTGGGGCTTTTTAAGGGATTTTTGGGCGATGCGGTTGGAGACCCATCACCAACAACCATTATTCTACCATCTTTTACCCACTCAACTTAAAGCGACTGAAGGATTTCTAATTTCTCAGCTCTGGCTACCCCTTTTAGGGATTTATAGCCTTGAGTATATGTATGTACATATTTTAGCAGTTAAGTCTATTACTGCCTTAGTATTTTTGGCATGAAAAAGCCCGACTATTTAGACATAACTTAATAATTTTCATTCCTAAGTTATAATTTTGGGGCTAGTCTTTTATTTATTCTAGTTAAGAATTAAACTTAAGTTACAAAGTAAGCAGAGTATTTTAGTATTATACATGAAATACTAATTATATTATAGTAGTGTGAAGATATCGAATAAAAACATTTTCATGATTTTATGCAGTTCAATTTCATATTTTCTATATGGAATGTTGTACAAATTATATTTTCGACACACTTGCTCATAAAATTACTTTTAAATATGGTGTTATAATAAATGGTGTTTTCCTTACAGTGCTTAGTGAGAGTAACTATTTGTTTATAGAAGTATTTTAGTTTTAGCTGTGTAGTGTCGGCTTAGAATAACACTACCCCATTTCTGCCGGTGGGTGTTCGTAAGAGGCGACTAACGGTATTGGGGCTTTTAAGGGTTTATTGGGCGATGCGGTTGGAGACCCATCACCAACATCCTTTATTTTGCCATCTTTTCCCCACACAACTTTCCAAAAGTGGCTGAGGAACTTCTAGTTCCTTAGCTCTGGCTACCCCTTCTAGGGATTTATAGCCGTGAGTATATGTATGTATGTATGTATGTTTAGTGCATAAGTGTAAGCGGAATTATCAATATTAATTATTACTATTAGATACCGATAACCAACCTTGAAATTTTAAATAACAAAAATTTAGTTGGCCATTGCTCAAGTTTAAACAGCTGTGATTTATACCGCATTGACATTAAATAAAAAAAGAAATTCTTGGACAACAAGTTTGTTGATATAACAATATATGATTGATTTTTATGAAAATACTCTTTTGACAAACGTAAGTATCAGTAAATATCGCGCTGACTTCCTTTAGGTTATACTTTACTTGTATCAGTATTTATTTACTATTAACAAAGCTTTCTTAATTTCTATTTTGTTTTATTCAATGTTGCCAAACTTCATAAGGCACAAATATACTGACAAAATACAAAAAATATTTTAGACAAATACAACATTTGCAATATGTTAGTAGCAACTATTACAGTTCATTGACATACTTAGTTTTAATCTGAATAATGGTTCTTTATGTCCATATTGAATAATTTATCTTATTCTTGATTCTTATTGAACAATCTCAGAAGATTCAATTACAAGTATCTGATTAAACAAACTCTTTATGGTTACAAAAAATAAAATTTTCAGGCAGTTATGTTCCGTTAGTATCACTGTAAAGTGAAGTATCGTCAATCTAACGGAAGCTTAAACTTAAAGTACTATAACAGGATGAATAAAAACGTTGTTATAGCTGCATATAAAAATATTAGCTTAGTTTGAAAAATATTTAAAAACAATAATATGCAGCATTGAGTTTCCGATAATGGCCAAAGTAAAACTAAACTTTTGTAAATGACAAAACATACATAAAAAGTTACCTGCCATTTCGTACTCATCTACAACTTTCATATATGTATATCACATGTATAAGCATTCATTAAACACAATACTAATTAAAATAACTAGCAAACTGTAAAACATACTATTAGTACATCTTGATTGCCATAAAAAGCGATTTCAATACAATACCATTCTCACTTCATGCGTCAATCTAATTATGTATTTAAACTTAAATAATTAAATTAGAAATGGATACTTAATGACATGTACTTGGTAGAATTACTAATTACATTTATAAAACATTTATCGTTTTCATCTTTAAACCTCGGCATTGGAAGCAAAATTGTATACTTAAGAAAAAAACTGAGAAATCCATTACATAGAATAATGCGTTCTAGATTTATGTGGTTGTCTTAAAAAAAGCTTACTCGTTTTATTAATCAGTAATGCTGAAAAAATACCAACTATAAAAAAAGACATATTATATCGAGCCCCTAAAAACTTAAAAACTAACAACGAATATGAGACTATCAGGAAAGAGTGATTTATTTGTACTAAATGAGTAAATTTTCACACATGATCTGTGGATACAGTGGCAGAAACCACTTAGTTATTCTTAAATCAGGCTAAATCTTACAACTAATGTTTCGTGTCCCCATTAACTAGTTTGTTATTTTGATGGTTCCCGTTTTCGATAACTGTCTTGTCGTCTGTGCTGAACTCCGATAGAGACACGTCTTCTTCATCTGAAATATATGAATGGTATTAATTTTGTAGAAAACATATTTTTTTTACCAAGGCGGGATTCAAAAGTGAGACCGATATCACTTTTTGATCCACATTGGATATATATATTTCCTCCTCTAATTTACTTGTCAATTATTTGTTCAATATGGGACCTCGAATTCAAAAGGTAAGACGTTTATTCGCCATTTGTGGCATTAAAAAACATGAGAATAACTAAAAAAAATGTGGTGGGAGAACCATCACCAGCGATACTTTATTTCTAACATCGTGTTCCGTATCAAATACCAAATGTCGCTGAGGAGTTCTAGCTACCCCTTTTTGGGATTTGTGGCCGTGAGTATATGTATGAATGTAACAATACAAGTAAAATAAAATCTAACTTTCTATCTTAACTAATTTATTACTAGCCGTTCATTAGCGATGCTACATTTATGTTACGTTTAGAATTAAGACACTAAGCTAAACGATTTAATGGATCAAAAACCTTTATCTGCTAATGCAATGTTTATTACTTTTAAACAAAGCTGTAAACCATGTTCAATGAGCCAATCTACAAGAATCCCTAAGAAACGCAAAAATCTTCATCAAAAAGTTATTTAGTTTGGGTAGTAAGTCACCCAAACTAAGGATCTTCCAATTTGGTCGATTAATTTTCAATAATTTTATAAGAAACAAAAAGAAAGTTTTACTTTACTAAGGAACACTCAAACTACATAGGACATTGCATGACAATTAAAAGTAGTTAAAAGAGTTCCGGACTGCTGCAAAAACTTTAAGCTGCTTAGTTTTGGCTTAGATTACCACTCACCCATATTATCACAGGGCGTGTCGTAGGGGGCGACTTACTGTTTCGGCTTTCTCGGTGATTAATGGGCGACGTGGTAGGAAACCCCTGTCCTTTATTTTTACAATATTTTTCCCAATTAACTTCCGAAAGTGGCAGAGTAATTGCTGGAGTATCTATGTAGGTATTTCATGAAAGAGTATCGCTATTATTTTATTTGTATGTTTTTTTTTCAACTTTCCAAGCCTTATAAATAAAGGAAAGAAAAATTTCGACACAGGCGGGGATCGAACCCGCGACCTCGGGTAAACGCCCCGACGCTCTGCCGCTAGTAATAATTCGGAGGTAGGAAACGCAAACACTACTTAAACGTGTAAAAGAAATAAAGAAATTTCGCACTGGCAGCCAATTGACACGGTAGCTCAGTTGGCAGAGCGTCGGGGCGTTTACCCGAGGTCGCGGGTTCGATCCCCGCCTGTGTCGAAATTTTTCTTTTCTTTATTTATTATTTTTTTATTAGTAATAATCCCTACATGACGTTTTCATGAACAAAAAGATTTAAATTTCCAAGCCTTGGTAAGTTTTGAAAGGAATACTGTATATGTAGTTTTGGAATAAATCTTTAATTTAGTTGGTACTTTTATTACATATTATCTTAGATAAAAACAATAAGAAGAAGATGCGGCAACCTCTGCCCGCGCGCGGTCCTACTAAACTGAGTACAATGTACTTGGTTTGCTTCAGGCGAGTTTAGTCCGCTACGATACTTCGACTCAACGAGCTGACATAATCTTTGACATCGAAATTAAAATTTTCATACAATTCGCGCTTAAAATGCCTGGCTGTGCCTTTATTCAGTGCACAAATCATTCAAGGCGTAAAAACAAGTCACAGGGAATCACATTTCATGCGTAAGCACACCAAAAATATATTTACAAGCAAAATATTATTATTTTCGGCCATTTTATCCTTGAAATCTGACATGTTTAAGTGACAGAGACAGACTATACGAAACCTGTGAGTGAGTGACACGATACGATATATACTTTCAATAATCGATTTGTTATGTAAGATCAGCAATGTCAGCAGAAAAAATAAATAATTATTTTATTTATTATGTGTTTTAAAATAATTACGTTACATGTCACCAAGATATAAATAAGAATTAAAAATCGCCAAATCGCCCTATTTAGTGGGGACATATATGGGCTGAGAGGAAATTGATTATGTTCAAGTTTTAAGATCTTTAAACTGTTAACTGTTATGAAGTTTTACGAGAGATATTTTTTTAATTGTTATGATCATTGTCATTTCATAATTTAAAAACACTTATTGAAATTCTAAGTTTTAATTTTGTAATAAAAACACAAACAATATTCAAAAAATGTTTACTTATTTTACATAGTGATTTTGTTTGCTGACGCTACTTCAAAGGTATACAGTCGGAACTCCGACGTGCCCCGACGCTGACGGCATACTTCTCTCACTCGCACTATTGAGGAGTCGGAGAGGAGGAGATCTTTGCGTCATGTCGTGTGTGTTCGTATCAGTTCGTATGGATGTAGTGCGGTGTGGTGATAAACCGATAAGGCCCATATTTAGTTGACAGTTGGTACGCTCACGCCGCATCTTCTTCTTTTATTTTTATCTAAGCATATTATCAAGTCAGTGATTAGAGAGACGCAGGCGTTTAAATCTTTTTATTGAGATTTCTTACGTCTCGCCTGACTCAAATTTTAATACCGTTATTCGCCTACGTAATTAAATAAACAGTAAATATTTACCTGAGCTGACATCAGACTGATTTCTAGGACTTAATCTGCATCCTTTTGACAAATAGGTCTTGAGTTTGCCTTGAGATGCTAGGATCAAACTGAAAAAACAATACAAGATTAGAATTCTCATAGTATTGGTTTGGAATAGTGCTAACTTATTTCAAGTCAGAATTGTAGAGCAACATAGTATGGGTGTGTTTCCACAATAGCCACTTCCAGCTTGGTTTTATCATATAAATTGTTTATCAGTCCACTTGGTTGTATTTTATTCTTATAACAATGTTAAATTTTATTTGGCTTACAATCTACCATTTCTCAAACTTTTTCTCATAATATAAAGTTTACACATTTATTGCAGGAACTAATATTCTGATTCAAAAATATTTCAGTTCTAGATACACATAGTTTATATTGTTTAATATAATTAAAAGCCGAAAAGAAACACTGAAAAATTAATCATACCCCAAAAAGGCGGACTAGGTGTAAGCGGTTGTGACAAATACTCAGGATGGAATTGCATGGCGACATAATAAGGGTGTGTTTCCACCATAGCCACTTCCATTCTAGTATTGGTTACGTCCTTCCCTACAAAGCGTAGTCTCTCTGCTTCCAACCTTTCTTTGTAGTCTGGGTTCACTTTGTATGTGATAGAGTTTTTGTATTATGTATTTACCCATGAGAAACCATGTAGAGCTATAAAAATTAAACTCACCCCAAAAACGGCGGACTAGGTGTAAGAGGTCGTGACAAATACTCAGGATGGAATTGCACAGAGACATAGTAAGGGTGTGTTTCCACCACCGCCACCTCCATTCTAGTCTTGGTTTCGTCCTTCCCTACAAAGCGTAGTCCCGCCGCCAACAACTTTTGTTTGTAGTCTGGGTTTACTTTGTATGTGATAGAGTTTTTGTATTATGTATTTACCCATGACAAACCATGAAGTGCTATAAAAAGAATCTTACCCCAAAAACGGCGGACTAGGTGTAAGAGGTCGTGACAAATACTCAGGATGGAATTGCACAGAGACATAGTAAGGGTGTGTTTCCACCACCGCCACCTCCATTCTAGTCTTGGTTTCGTCCTTCCCTACAAAGCGTAGTCCCGCCGCCTCCAACCTTTCTTTGTAGTCTGGGTTCACTTCGTAGCGATGTCTGTGGCGTTCTTCTATTACATCTTTGTTGTAAAGTTGGGCTGGAGAAGCAAAAGAGATTTTATAGAGTTGAAAGTACAAGGAATTATAAAGCAGTTTATTTTTATGCCATTTATTTTATGAAATAAATAAAATGCTACACCTCCATTGTAAGAGGAACAAAAAATTGTAACAATGATTTGATTCACCACTTTTTCTTAAGGCATTACTAATAAAATTTTATGAGTTTCAATGTGTGTATTTGAAAATTGTTGTTACCCATTCAATCTTAAAGTACAACAAAATATTTATATTAAAAACAATTTATATAATTATGAAGTCGAATGCCAATCTTACCATATCAGAATCAAAAGCTATCTCAAATTCAAAACCACTTACTTATAACACTAGGTTCCAGATAAGTTTTCCTCGTGCCCAAACGCATGGTACCACCAAGTTTCCCGGGATGATGTTCAGGCATATCAATCACCAGCTTTTCTTCGCATTGCTGATTTACTTCAGTACTGTTTGCTCCTTTAAGATGAAGTACATTTCTGGCAAATTCTATCACAGCTGCTTGTAAACCGAGACAGATTCCCAACATTGGCTTCTGTGTTTCCCGACACCATTGGCAGGCCTCAATCTTGCCTTCCAAGCCACGTTGGCCGAAGCCACCGGGTACAATTACACCACTGAAAACAAAATTAAAACATTAGTTTTTGTACTAGTTATGTTAGGATGAAAAGATTTTATGGTTGAATGGAATCTCACGAACTACTAATGCGATTCTATTGATTAGTTTCAAAAGATTCCTTTATTTAAACTAGGTTATTTCAATATATTTTTTAATACGTAATTATTGAGAACCCGAGTCAAGTCGAAAACATAAGTCAAGAATGAGACACCATACCATGTTTTCAGATACTTCCAAAACTTTTAAAAATTCTATATACACAATATGATACTTACTCGCTTTTACACAAATTCTGCCACGCGTTATGATAATTGACAGGATCATCTATTTTCATCTGTTTCTCCAAATTCATCGCTTCAATAAACGTCAAATTCAGTTTACACCCAGCAAAGATACAGGCGTGTTGTAAAGCTTTCGTCACACTGGCGTAGCTGTCTTGCAGTTTCGTATATTTGCCTACTAAAGCTATGTTTACTTCCTTGCGAAGATTGTCGACACGTTTGGCTAGGTTGCGCCATTTGTGCATGAATCTATAAAGAAAATTACATAAGCGTGGTCAAGTATGTTCTGAGAATATGGTTAAGACTTTATTTAGAAGTAAAGAGATAAGCTAAAATACAGAAGTCAAGGGTAAACCTTGTGTTGGGATTCAACTTTCATTTGGGTTATAGGTACATAAGTAAAATATGTGCAGTTCAATTATCATGATTTTATGGTGAGGCAATAATCGTTAAAAATTTTAAGTTGCTGATTTATTGTCTAGCTAATAGATAATTTTCGCGACTAAAATGAGGCTCATCTCGTTTATTTTACATACATACATATACTCACGCCATTATTTCCCATTGGGATAGGCAGATACTATTGATCGCCACTTTGTACGATCCTGGCAAACCTCTCTAGCTTTGTTTACATCCATCAATCTTTTCATACATGCTCTTTTATTCTTCATACTTCGGACGCCGGCTTTTTTAAGCACACTCTCTATTTGGTCCAGGTGTGTCCTCCGTGTTCGTCCTCTACTCACATTACCTTCCACGTTGGCTTTATAGATCTCATAATTTAAATCTTTTTGTTCATGAAAACCTCATGTGGGGATTATTACTAATAAATCCATACTAATATTATAAATGGGAAAGTGAGTTTGTTTGTTTGTTTGTTCCGCTTTCACGCCGTAAGTACTGAACCGATTGCTTTGAATTTTTTCAGACGTGTAGTTAGAAGTCTAAATTAAATAATAGGGTACTTTTTATCCCGGAAAAAATATGTTCCCATGGGAAATCAAAAATATTGTTTGCTTACTAAATGCATTGGAGATGGCGCTGTGCATCGTTTAAAACAACGTAAAATATTGTAAACTAATATAAAAATCAAAATTTAGAAGCTTAATGGTACGGTAATGGATCCCCGAAAATAAGGAACTCCCGAGGGATGATGTACTATTTTTTTATCGTATACATTTTTTTTTACATCTACTTATATTGCAAACGAATATTAACATGTAAATTTAGAAGCTAAATGAAACGACGACGATTCCTTGAAACTAAGGAATCCGCAAGAGTTCTCATAGGAACATCAAAAAACCTTAACTCATATATGGCTCAAAATATTGCAGCGATTATTTTTATCATCGATGGAATTCACATCAGACACTTTTTTAATGTTCATTTTGGAAAGATGAAGGGGTTTCATCAATTTAAATGACAAATTTGTTTATCAATAGTAAGACTAATCCATATCCATACTAATCCATACTTCCATACTAATATTATAAATGGGAAAGTGAGTTTGTTTGTTTGTTCCGCTTTCACGCCGTAAATACTGAACCGATTGCTTTGAATTTTTTCAGACGTGTAGTTAGAAGTCTAAATTAAATAATAGGGTACTTTTTATCCCGGAAAAAATATGTTCCCATGGGAAATCAAAAATATTGTTTGCTTACTAAATGCATTGGAGATGGCGCTGTGCATCGTTTAAAACAACGTAAAATATTGTAAACTAATATAAAAACAAAATTTAGAAGCTTAATGGTACGGTAATGGATACCCGAAAATAAGGAACTACCGAGGGATGATGTACTATTTTTTTATCGTATACATTTTTTTTACATCTACTAATATTGCAAACGAATATTAACATGTAAATTTAGAAGCTAAATGAAACGACGACGATTCCCTGAAACTAAAGAATCCGCAAGAGTTCTCATAGGAACATCAAAAAACCTTAACTCATATATGGCTCAAAATATTGCAGCGATTATTTTTATCATCGATGGAATTCACATCAGACACTTTGTTAATGTTCATTTTGGAAAGATGAAGGGGTTTCATCAATTTAAATGACAAATTTGTTTATCAATAGTAAGACTAATATGAAATAAAGCGTAATAAAAATTTGACACCGCCCCGGTAACGTCTCCGTGGCGTAGCGGTATAACTAACTACTATGAATATTTAATTAGAACTATTATGAATCAATCGTCCCGGGTTCGTATCTCAGGTAATTCAAGCTTTTTGTAAAAAAATGTTTTGTTAGCTTAAAATAACACTATATATAATAATAACAAGCACTATCCCTTCAATTTAGCGATTATTTTGGAAGGAGATCCACCACTAATCATCCCTATATTGCCGAGCAATCGCTGCAAGCTCTCCCACTATCACCAACGGTCAGTGTAAGGGGCAGCACCGGGCCGTCGCCGCAGCGCCAAACTACTATCCGTATCTGTACTTACTAAAGATATTCTCATTTCTGAACATAAAAACTTGGTATATTTGTTTCATGATTCTTATGAACAATTAAAAAGGAATTTTTGGAACTCAACCCCTAACGGGTTGATATAGCAAATGAAAGTTAATATAGAGTTTTTTTACATTATATAATAAAACTTGGTGCGATTGAATTTATGAAATCCATCTATCAATCATTCATGAAAATATGCTAACAACCATAAATTCCATAAAAGGGTAGCCATAGCTTCGGAGATTCTTCATCCAATTTTGGAAATATATTGATAAAAGATAGGTTAATAAAGGTTGTTAGTGATGGGTCACAAACTGCATCGCCCAACAATCACTTAAAAAGCCTCAATGTCCTTTATGTCATTTACAATGCCCGCGGGATTATAAATATAAAAAACAGAAGTTGAGATAGTGTTTCGGTATTTTGGTATTATGTAAACTGGATGCAAAAAATGAAGTCCACGCGGACGAAGTCGCGGGGCAAAAAGCTAGTAAAGAATAAATAAAGGAAAGAAAAACTTCGACACAGGCGGGAATCGACACAGAGCGAAACTACTACTTAAACGTGTAAAAATAAAAAAAATAAAGGATGGAAGAATTTCGCACTGGCAGCCAATTGACACGGTGGCTCAGTTGGCAGAGCGTCGGGGCGTATACCCGAGGTCGCGGGTTCGATTCCCGCCTGTGTCGAAGTTTTTCTTTCCTTTATTTATTTATAGATCCCTTTCACCAATTATTTTATTTACATACACATTAACACACTATTACTATTACTTTCGATTATGGTAGGCAAAGTATATCGATGTCAATTTGAACATAATGGAAAACCTCTCAGGCTGGATTCCCATTAATAAATCTCTTCATACAGGCCGTTTTATTCCTAGTGATAACATACACACATATACTTGCAGCTGTAAACGGATTAGCCAAAGCTCCAGAAT
Organism: Bedellia somnulentella; assembly: GCA_963576735.1. NCBI lineage: Eukaryota > Metazoa > Arthropoda > Insecta > Lepidoptera > Bedelliidae > Bedellia > Bedellia somnulentella. The sequence continues at coordinate 5,147,883 of OY755177.1, forward strand.
TAGAATTTTTTCAGTCGATTATGGAAGTTTAGTCAAGAAAAGACTGTAAAATAAAGGATGGTCGGTGAGTGGTGATTTCATCGCCTAACATTCTATTAAATCCCCAAACGCTGAGTCGCTCCTTACAATCCCTACGGTAGGAAATAGGTTAGCGCTATTCGAAGGCTAACTAACTGCTAACTAACTGTAATATAATAATGTTTAGTCACACCATAATATTACATTCCATTATTTATAGGGAGGAGAGTATACCAAGAAACATAACTAAAACAAACCTGCTAGGCCGTGGTATAGCGATTTTGAGCTGAAGTCGCTCGTTCAAGAATTGCACTACTCCTTGCGACTCCATCAGCAAAGGAACATGGTACACGGAACTCAGATCGTGGATGCAGATAACCTGGAATGGAAAGAATGTCGTTTACATTAGAAAGAAAGAAAAAAATTTAATTGGCACCAACATAAACTTTTGCAACATTAGAGTTGGACTCAGATTTCATGGGGTTACTTGTAGATTTGTGAACAATTCAAAATGTGCGAGAACAAACTCAAACGTTCACGTCGAATATCTTCGGGTGGCAGAGGTACTAATATATCTGATCATCAGGTGGTATTGATGTCATTTGGAGTTTGAACTACTCACGTTTTTTTAAAAAGTGTAGTGACGTGATTGGGATTATTAGAGCAAGTATTTTATTATTACATTAAACATTCAATTTGAATGGTATAGCCGCCATCGGTTTTTTAAATAAATAAGTATGATGTTGACTCAAATTCGCGATTTGAGATATGTAACTGAATATGCGTCGTGCGTGACACGACTACAGAAAGTCTATAATTTATAATCATAGTCAACATCGTAGTCAGTTGACGAAATTGCAAAAGATGCAGAGGGGTATAAATATGAAAGTTAGTAGAAAGAAAAACAAAACAAACCAAATGAAATAACATACCTGTTCAGGTCCAACATGGCAGAAATTAGATATCTTTTCCTTGACTGTATGATTGATTGGTTTCTCTGACCGACACAATATCAAGTCAGGAGAGAGTCCAAGACCACGCAGTTCCCTTACTGACGATTGCGTTGGTTTGGTTTTAGCTTCACCGGTTGCTTTTGGCTGTGAAAATATACCGTTTTAGAAATTGACTATGAAAAAAATCAACAGATACACACTACACTACTACAGGAACAAAAAGTATATACCAAACACTAAAATGAACCCACAGACACAGTTTATCGCGAATAAATATAAACATTAATGGGCAATTTCGATCGACAACACTATTTAGAAACAAGAACTATATTTAATGAAAAGTTAACCATAACAATGGCAATACCATACAAAAAGGCATCCAAGTCATTTTGAAAGTGAATACAATATCCAAGTGATACGTAAGGCTACTTGGGTAACGTAAACTATGCATTATTGTGAACAGAAACGATTTCCTTGTTGCAAGTTCTTGTTTACAAATTGAAGGGGAATCCCCTCGATGCGGATTATAATTAAAGATTAAGGCGCAGTCGAACTTGCAAAAATATAAGATTTGCTAATTAATACAAATAGAGTCAATTCAAAGCTTACGCCGTATATCCCCAAAGGAGTGGTAGTGGTACTAATACTTCTGGACATTAGGTGACATTAATGTCGTGCCTAGTGCCGTGTAATACTTATAATAATTTGTGTAAATACAAAGGGTTACTATATTAAATGCTGATAAAGCCCATCGTTCAAACTTATATCTTTGGGAATTAAACGAAACCCTTCAAAACTTACGCAAGTTGCATACTTAACTATTTAATATTAAATTATTTGACTTCGCCTTACACAAAAGAAACAAATAATAAAACATGTCCATATAAACTTCTCTAAAACTTTCGTTGTTATTATTCACATTCACGATTTGGTGCATTATTATGCCTAATATTGAGAGCTGAGCAGCAACGTATAAAAATATACACAAATCATTCATATTTTCATTGGAACACATTCATTCTCAAATGTATTTAATCACACATGCGTATTTAACTACAAGTTCATGGGGAATACATTATGTTTATTTGAAGAGTACTCCGTAAAACCTTTAAGTGACTTAAAGAGCAAAACTGAGATATGTGACAAAATAATGAAGCATATTCCCCTTAAGTAACCAACACCAAGTGTCTGTTCATGAGAAAGCGGAATAAGAGTGTTAGTTAGTATACACACTACACTGTACTTACTTATTATCAGAGAAGTTGTTATCTTGAGTATAATTTTATATCAAATCCAGGCATTTATAACTTGTGATTATGTTAAATTAGTTCTGGTTGTGTTAATTTACTGTGATTGAGTGTTTGAAAGTGAAAGTATAACTATTACCGATGCTGTATTAAAAAATGGATCAACGTGGTATAGATTTGAATTGGAGATCATTAATACTCTACAAAACCATAGCCACTCATCCTTTATGTCACCATTGATTCCTCTCTCAGCTTTAAAAGTTATAAATGTAAAATATGACGCTTGGTTTATTCTTTTTGAGATTAGAGTATGAGTATAGGTAGGTAGATTTCAATCTAATGGATACTATTAATATCATAGATACCCATATACTATGAGATACTTTGAAATAAACTTAATCCCAAATATACCATATCATGATTTTATAGAACATCACCCAAAAGCCACTCAAATAGCTCCAATACCCTAAGTCACCTCGTACAAACAACCACAGGAAGAAATAGGTTAGTGCTATTCTACACCAACACTTGACAGCTACCATAATAACATATTACCATATTTAAATTACCACTTAAAACGAAGACTTGATAGACAAGCACAACTTTGCTTGCACTAGTCTCTTAACTTTCTTCTTCTATGTTATAGTAAGTTTATATTCTTACATGTGAATTATAAAGGGGGATTGATGGTTCAAATGTGGCATTCACAGATTGCAATGTGAGTAGTACTTCCAATAGGTAGACCAATGACTAGATGAAGGTTTTGGTAAGCTAGTCTATGATGACAGCACAGGTTTAGTCTTTGTAGAGATCTTTAGGGAGGCCTATGTCTAGCAGTGTCCATCTATTGGCTTAAATGATGATTATGATGATATTTCAAATGACAATATTTACCTGAGGCACCAAGGAAACATGGGCACAACAGAAATTTTCTCTCTTCACACGAAATTGGAACTGCCGAAACGCCTCCACAAAAGGCATACCTTCTATATCTCCTATGGTTCCACCCAGTTCCACAATACAGACCCGAGGTGGAGCATTGTCTGGTGTAACCGGAATATGTGCTACTCTTTGTACCCATTCTTGAATAGCATCAGTGATGTGTGGAATAACTGGGAAAGGCATATGAAATCATCACTACAATTTTTTCTATAAACAAATAGACTACAGACCAGCCATTGCGACCATATATGTCATATATTTTAATATTATTGTGCCAACAATAACAATATTAATTGTACCACATTTATAACAATAAAATTACTTCAATTATATCATGAAAATGACAATATTATTATTTAAATCTGCTTTATGATGTAGTAATAATAATCATTATTCTACTCAATGTACTGTGCTTACTAAGTAAAGAAAGTCTGTCTTTTCTACTAAACCTATTTAAACAACAAACTCTAATAAGATACCTAAATCAGGTAACTTCCAAATAATATACTTTCCAAGCAAACAGTACATTAAGTTTCTTCTTAATTCCCTACATGTAAATGTTAGAAACAAGTTAGTGATTAGCATACCAACTAAAATTAATACCCTTTGCATTGGCAGGCAGCCAGCAACTGGGGTCTCAAAACACCGTGACAGCCTAAAGCCAGAAGCTGGCTCGCGTGCGGAGTTTTTTTTTATATTATTTTAATTTTTAATAGTAAAGCAATGATGACATTAAATTTATCCTTTCCATTTTAGAAGTTTTCTATAAAACATATTGGAACAACTTTATAAACAATAAATCATGGGTACCAGCAAAACCATTTGCACACATTTGGGTGTATTAAGGGAGGATGTGACACAATATAAATATTTCCACCACTTCCACACTAAATATTGGACGAAGTCCGTGGTCAAATGGATAGGTGACTAGCTTCTTGGTCCAAAGGCTGCAGGTTCAATCCCTGCTGAGAGCAACAACAACAAGCAACATTCATGTGGTGAGCATAAATGTGTGTTTCTGAGTATTGGATGTTATCTATATGTGTATCAGTTTGCTGTGTAGTGTCGGCTTAGAATAGCACTACCCCATTTCTTCTGGTGGGTTTACGTAAGAGGCGACTAATAGAATTGGGGCTATTAAGGGATTTTTAGGCGATGCCGTTGGATACCCATCACCAAGACCCTTTATTTTACCATCTTTTTCTTACTCAACTTTCCAAAAGTGGCTGATGAATTTCTAACTCCTTAGCTCTGGCTACGCTTTCTTCTCCTCATACATACATACATATACTCACGGTAATAAATCCCTAGATAGGGTAGCCAGAGCTAAGGAATTAGAAATTCCTCAGCCACTTTTGGAAAGTTTAGTTGGGAAAAGATGGTAAAATAAAGGTTGTTGGTGATGGGTCTCCAACCTCATCGCCCAAAAATCCCTTAAAAGCCCCAATACTGTTAGTCGCCTCTTACGTACACCCACCGGAAGAAATGGGGTAGTGCTATTCTAAGCCGACACTACACAGCACTTTTCTTCTATTTATAGCTGTGAGAATTTGTATGTATGTATCAATATTAAAGCTACCACTCAACTACATCTATTGGTTTTACTTTCAACTTCCCCAAATAACTTGCTTGGCTTCTCTTCACTAGAAAGATCATTTTTCAAACTGAAACTTTATTGTGTCTTTTTTTTTCTTGTTTTGTATGGTATTTCTAGTTGCAGTTCAGTTAGTGATTTGTTTTATTCACCAAAATCCCAAGACAAAAAGATTAAATAATATGATTATTAAACATCTATAATACAATAGAATGTCCAGTCTATAATGTCTTCATCCATAATATAAATACAATACAAAGATTAACAATAACATTCTCAATACTAGTTTTTTACAACTTCTAAGTTATTAAATCCTGCTGAGACTGCAAAAGACAAGGAATGATCTTGTATCTATTCACAGTTGAATCAAGGATGCATCAAATATAAAGATAGTCTGAATTATATACCTTGCACAGTTTTTCCAAGATAATCTCCTTTTCTTTCTTTTTCTATGACTTGCTGATAGATTTTGCCTGTTGTTATATTATTGTCTCTATGAAGTGTAATATCCAAAAACCTCTCGTAATTGCCAAGATCAAGGTCAACTTCACCTCCGTCGTCGAGTACGTAAACTTCACCTAGAATTTAAAAATAGAACATGTGCATCGAACGTGCAAAATTAACATCCCCAAAGACGTAGTTTGCAATCTTTAATAGACCGTAGCCCGTACTTACCGTGCTCATAGGGCGAGAACGTCCCTGCATCTATGTTAATATAGGGATCTATTTTAATTGATGTTACGTCGATTCCACAACTCTTTAGAATGGTACCAAATGAACTAGCTATTACACCTTTTCCGACACCACTAATAACACCACCAGTTACTAGGATGTATTTCATATCTGCCATTATAGAAATAGTATGATAGGATTTGACTTTTGAAACTACTTTTTTTATAATTACGAGTGCTGAATTTTCGCAGACTGCTTTCTAATAATTAAACCACCACGTTACTAATAACCAAAAAGTTCATTTTAGAATCATCACACCACCGCACCGCACACATTACATTACACCTGACAATGACAATGACAAGCAAGCAAGACAATTCAATTCAATTTTTCTTCAATGGCCTTTGACCGTGTTTTAACACAGTAACTTTGCCAACGTCCAGTGAAAAGAAAACACATTTTGAAAAGTTAAAAAAAAATATTTGAAACTGATTTACATACACTCATTGATCATTCATGGTTGAAAAATAAAATAAATATTACCAACAAAATAATTACTACAAAATTATCAATATGAACAAAAAGAATGCATTATAATTTTATATTATGGACCTTGATGAAATGACATAAAGTTTTAATGAAAGGGGTATATACAAAACAAAGTAAACATTTAAAATTAGTAGGAAGAGGGATGAAAGGAGGCAAAACATCATATAAAGAAAATGATAAATTAGGACATGCGAAAAAAATATGGTCAACTGTTCCTTCATCTAATCCACACTCGCAAATCGAACTGTCCCTTATCCTTATTTTAGCAAGGTGAACCGGAGTACACGAATGACCTAAACGAAGTCTACAAATAGTGGATGCTACCCATTTGTCAGCAGATTTACATTTGAAAAACCAAGGTCTAGACGGAATGTCGTCACCCTGGATATCACCGTAATATTTACCTTTTAAAGATTTTGACTGGAGCCAAAGCAATTTCCAAGATTCAAACATTCGAGGCCTTGCTATCGAGCATAAATCATGACTATAGATTATTGAGTAATCAATACAGCCGGAACTAATGGCTAATTTGGCATAATTATCAGCCAACTCATTTCCAGAAATGCCACAGTGACTGGGAATCCAGCCAATGATAATGTCAATTTTTTTCGAATGACAAGTGAAGAGATGGTTTTTGATTTCTAATATAATGGGGAATTTATTCTTACTTCTAAATGGATTGGATGTTATGGCTTGTAAACTGCTCAGGCAATCAGAGAGAATTAACGCTTTTTGTATGTTATGAGATATACATAACTTAATAGCTTCTAAAATAGCAACAGATTTACCAGTAAAGACGGATGATTCGGCTGGACATTTTTGAGATAGTATGATTTTGTATTTGGGAATCCATGCAGCTGCACCAACAAGACTATTGTCAAGTTTAGAAGCGTCAGTGTAAATTTCAAGTCTATCCGACATTGTTTCTGAGATGCAAGACCTCAGGGACTTGTTAGGGTCGGGAAGATCTTTATGAATACCGAGGTTAAATAAAATATTAGGCTGGAAAATAAGAGCTTCGTAGGGGATTAGGAACAAAGGATTAGTAGAATATTGGGAAATAGGATTTTGCAAATTTTGAAGAAAGTTATAACTTCTTAGAAGTGGGAATTCTCTGTCAGAAGTATTTAATGAATTGAGAATCCGGAGTTTATCCATAAGGGGGTGAGACGAAGATTGAGCAACTTTGAATAGGAATCGGTCGCAAAGGTATTGTCTTCTGATTGATAAAGGGCACTCTGCACATTCAACTTGCATGGCATTAATTGGGGACGACTTCATTGCACCCAATATAATACGGAGGCATTTAGATTGCAGTTTGTTAATTTTTTCTAAAGCTAACTTACTGCAAGGGCATAGTAAGAATAGACCATAGTCAAAATGGCTGCGAACAATAGCGTTATAGAGCAATTTTTGGGTGAAGGGATGAGAACCCCACCACACACCAGATAAACACCGTATAACGTTAATGCTCTTTTCGCATTTTTCAACTATATAATTAATGTGAGCATTTCCTGATAACCTAGAGTCTAAAATGACCCCTAAAAATTTAACATTATCAACAGTTGGAATTACTACATCATTTACTTTAATACAAATGGAGGGAACGTTATACTTGCGAGTAAAAATTATTGATTTGCTCTTAGGAGCTGAAATGGAAAGACCATGTTCAGATAACCAGGAATCAAGGTAATCAAGGGCTCGGTTGATACGTTGTTCAGCTACAGAAATATCTTTAGCAGATACATAAAGACAAATGTCATCAGCATATTGTAATATGTTGCAAAAGCTTGTCACGGAGTATTCTAAGAGTGATGTATAAAGATTATAAAGTAGAGGACTAAGCACAGATCCCTGGGGGAGACCTTTCCAGACAAGTCTTGCGGGAGACGGAGATGAAGAAGATTGAGAGCGAATGCTAATAGATCTTGAAGTTAGGAGATTAAATATAAAATGAGTTAACTTCACAGGCACATTCAAATCAAGTAAAATTTGTCTGAGCAATGGGAGTAAAACATTATCATAGGCTGAAAGAATGTCAAGAAAAACAGCCACTACATATTCCTTTTTGGCATAAGAAGAACGGATATCAGTTATTATAATGCTCAAGTTATCCATTGTACTCATAGCTTTGCGAAAGCCAAACTGAGATTTAGCAATAAGTCCTTGGTTTTCTACAAACCATTCCAGACGATTCTTGATGAGATGTTCTGTGACTTTAAGAAGTACTGATGACAATGCAATTGGACGATAAGATGAAGCAGAAGAAGAAGGTTTTCCATATTTCAATACTGGAATAATAATTTGAGAACGCCATGTGTCGGGTATAACACCTGTAGAAAAAAATATGTTAATAATATCCAAAAAAAAATGCTTGGCCTTTTGACCAGAGTTGACCAGAAAGGAATAAGGGATCCCATCTTCACCGGGACTAGAGTCTACCAGACCTTTCATAGCACATTCCAATTCATCAGCAGAAAAAGGACGATCAAGATCATTAGTAGAAGTAATACTTAATAGGTTATACTGTAGCATATGCTTAGATGGAACCATGGGAGGAGCCAAACGATCTATAAAAGACTCGAGCCATGAGAAGCAGTTGGACGTATAATTATAAGGACCAGAAGTCAGAGCAGATCGGAATCGTTTGATTTGTTTCCAAACAACAGCAGCCGGGGTTCTAGGGTGTAAAGATTGGCAAAAACTCTTCCAGCTTTGTCTTTTTTTATTTTTTAAAGTTTTACGACATCTTGCCGCTGCCTCTTGATACAAGAGGAAATTTTCTGTCGTCATGTCAAGGTTATAGTTAATTTCAGCATTACGTCTTACACGGATAATTTCGGAACATTCTCTATCCCACCAAGCAGGAGATGAATGATGATTGGCGAGCGGTTTTTTTTTGGGGAAATTATTGTCTGCAGAGAATATCATCGCATTAACAAAAAATGTGTAACAATCTTTTACGTTATTCTGTGAAAGAACCGGAAACGCAGATAATTTATTTTCTAACGATAACTTATAGTCATCCCAATTTGCTGATTCCAGTCTATACTGTAAAAGGGGAGCTAAATTTGGAAGAGTAGGAATAGTTATTGAAGAGGAGATAATAATAGGGAAGTGATCACTTCCACACGAATTGGATAAAACTGACCAATTGAAAGATCTAGCCACAGATGGAGATGAAATAGTTAAGTCTACAGCACTTCTAGGATCTTGGGTAGGTAGCACTCTGCGAGTAGGAGAACCATCATTCATAATGCAAATGTCCAATGTATCGCAAAACTCTAAGATAAGAGGAGAAAAACTATCAGTATGATGACAACCCCACATAGTGTGATGACAGTTGAGATCACCCATGACAATCATGGGATGAGGAATAGAAGAGAGAATAGAAGAAAGTTCAAGAATGATAGAAGATGAAGGATGAGGAATATAAACTGATAAAATGGAGTAGTCTAGAATTTTGACCGCAGTAATATAAATATTAGACACTGAGGGAGGTAGAGCAATTTGGGAAAAAGATATATCCCGTCTTATAAGAAGAGCACTACCGCCACCCCTAACATCCCTGTCATCCCGGAGGCAAGCATAGCCAGGCACCCTGAAAAGGGAATCCTTAACTAGCCATGTCTCCGAGAGGGCAATGATGGCAGGATCAAACTTTTTTAATAAATAAAGAAGTTCGGATTTTTTAGCTCTAACACTCTGGCAGTTCCATTGAAGAATGGTTAGTTTGGCCATTATTGTTGATACAGAGGTTAAGTTTATTCAGTAAAGCAGCAACGTTTTCCGGTAAACAGTCATTATATTTTGATATGATATTGATAAGGGCCGAAGCCAAAAGTTCAATTAAATTATCATTTGGAGAAATAGAATCATGCCGAGGCGCCAAAAGAGCGCACCCATTTTGAAGTGATGAAGGTTCTGGTCTGATAATTTCAGAATGAGCAATTCTGTCATAACCTTTACCAGAGTATGTATGAGGTTTTGGAGACTTATATATAGTTTTTTTATACGAAACTGGTTGTTGGACTGGAGAAGTAGAAGAATGTGAATAATTATATTGATTTGGGGCAGTAAATAGTTCAGAGGCCACGTCAGCGTAAGAACGTCTTACAGGAGGAAAACGAGAAGAGGCATCTGAGTATGATATAGAGTCCTGAGACATTACCAATTTTATTGATTTTTGTCGGGAAAATTCCGGACAACGTTTATCAGTAGCGAAGTGTTTACCTGAACAGAATAAGCAAGTCGAGTTTTCAATAGTAATGTCACAATTACAGCCATTGTGAGATTGTGAACATTTATAACACCTAGATTTAGAACGGCATTGATTTTGAACATGTCCAAATCTGCAGCAGTTAAGACACTGAATGGTTGGGAGGAGATAAGTCTCCACTCGAAGAGAATTATTATAAGAATATATATACTGGGGGAGATTTTGACCTTGGAATGTCAAAACCACCGATTGAGTTGGTAGCCATTTAGGTGAATTAGCATCATCAAGAGATTTTCGGCTGAGTCTGCGAGCTTTGAGAATTTTTCCACAATTATTTGGAAGCTCAATGGAGTTAACTAATTCTTCCATTGACCAATCAACGGGGACCCCTTTTATTATGCCCATTCGAGAAACATTATAAGTTGGAATAGAGCATTTGAATTTGGCTAAAGAAATGAGTTGGCAAGATGCAAAATCGTTAGCAGCTAAAGCAGAGTTAAATTCAACCGAAATACGGTTTCTTCCAATCTTTTTCAAACCATCTTTAATAATATTTTTGGTCAGGTTCGATTTATGTAAGAATTGACCAAATTTTAAAGGTCTGATAGATAACCCAGCTGCTGGGTCAGGCTCTTCGCGAAAAACGTGAACAATAAAGGGACCCTTATCATCATTGGTGTACTCCTTTAACCCATTGGCAAACGCTTCATCCACATAAACCGTTTGGATGGAAGCGGAAGCCACCTCAGAATTCACAATAATCTTTTTTGAAATTATATTGTCATTATTAATTGAAAATGGACGTTTACGAGCTTCACTTGAAAATACAGGAGGCGAGCTATATATATCCATCTCCTCAGGAGGAGGATCTGGAGGGCGAGGGGGACTAGGTGAATCAATACTCATTATATTTACAAGCTAAATGTAAAATAATCAACAACTACAGATAAACTATATTACAGCAATGAATGAACTAGATGAGCGAATAAATTTAATCAAACAGATAACACGTGTTGTCTAATCACCATCCGCCGGACAATCGAATCCAATCTGGCCGTTTGATTGCAAAAAAGTTATTTTCCGTTCATTTAGTATGATTTACTGCTGAAAATATTCGTTTTCTTGATTATTTTTCAGAAAATCATAATCAAATTTTCCGAGCGCTTGACAGTTTTTTTCAATATCCCAAGCAAGACAAGACAACCAAAGAATTGTGACAAAATGAATGACAACTGACTGACGCACGTGAAGGTCCGTACGTGACAGTGACATTGACAAAATAGTGCGTCGAGGTGGTCTGCTCTGCCTGACATATAGATTTAAGTATGTGTTAGCCCATGAAGCTACTAACTAAACAGGAGAGAGTACTCACAAAAATATGGTAAACAAAAATGCAATTTATTACCATGCAATAAAGTTAATTATCTTTTAAAGACTGTCAAGCAGAGAAACGTCCTAGAACGAGAGCCGTGTGAGAGAGAAGTGTGTCCCGCTCGCACGGTTGCCAGTCGAGATTAAGTTCAAAGAAAAACAAATTAAACTTATTTATAGGGAGTATTTTATAAAAAGCAGGTTATAAACTAATAAATAAAGAATAAATAAAGGAAAGAAAAATTTCGACACAGGCGGGGATCGAACCCGCGACCTCGAGGTTTTCATGAACAAAAAGATTTAAATTAGGTTATAAACTGTTCCTTTTTTGTATTTTATTTTAATTATTATTGTCGCCTATCGATTTGGAGATAAATAATTGGTTAAGTTTGGCAAAAGGGATATTAATATTTGTCACGGGTATCCCCATCGAAACAAGATAAATGTGGTGTCCACAATTTATCATCTGTTTGAGTGTTTTGGAGCTTTTATCATTTAATAGTGATAAATATGGGTTCATGTTATGGAACAATAAATAAAATAACCTGTATCATCTCGAACTTTACCACATGAATGCATTAAACGATTTGAATTTGGTTTTGCTCAAAAAGTGGCTGAGGAAATTTTAATTCTCAAGCACTGGCTACCCATTCTTTTATAATCTATTAATTAAGAATAAATATGTATAAAAAACACGTTGATTTACCAAAAACAATGTATATATGTAAATATAAGTGTTTTTATAATATATTTTTTTTTAATGTATGTATGTAAATATAACTAATAAATAAAGGAAAGAAAAATTTCGACACAGGTGGGGATCGAACCCGCGACCTCGGGTATACGCCCCCGTCGCTCTGCCAATTGAGCTACCGTGTCAAAGGCTGCATCAGGTCCCCACATGAGGTTTTCATGAACAAAAACATTCAAAATATGTAAATATAAGTGTTTTTGTATCTTTTAGAGGAACTCTTATTTAAACACCAACAGATGGTCACCCTACTTAAAACGAGACACAGTTAGCTAGTTAGCCATCCTTTTCAGGACACTTTAGGTCGCCAGCGCGCGTTCCTGTTTAAATAATACTTCCATGTGTTAGCCACTTAGAGCATACACAACTAGAGAGATAAAGAATACGTCACGACGAGCAAGAAAAGGATAGCTAATTATAAAACTCTTAAAGATAGAAAGAGTTAGTACTGTGATTTTTTGTCCCTTACGGTGTAACCCTTTGACTATGAACACTATAGACAGAGCGATGTTACGTCATCCATTTTAAAAAGAGAAGCCCTTATTTAAGTTCTTATATGTTAAAAAGAGACACAAATCTTTATTGTCATCTCTATCGCGTAACCCGTTTTGTTGATGTCACACTTTTAAATTGTGACAAACAAAGCGTCGACTTGTGAGCGATTTTGGTTTTCTTTTGATTTTGAGAAAGATTTTATTCATTTGTATATTGTTATTGTGACAAAAGAGACTCCATTAATTAAGTTATTATTTAGTGAGGTATCGTTGGGTGTAGCGTGCTTGGCTGCGGAAGCCACAGCGAAAAACACATCGAAGGATTGACTTTCCACAAGTGAGTCAGTTTTTTAATGTTTTTCTACAGATAAATACATAATAAATACATTGCGCGATCAGAAAAAAAGTGATTCAAATGTTAATTACGTTGAACTAGATTACTAGCATTTTCTACTACTACTACTACTACTAAATACTTGTATGCCCGGAGCAAGTTACTCTCAAATAATAAATACCATTTTAAAAGAACAATATGACTCCAATACTACTTTAGTTATTTTAATTGGTTCGAGTAATAAGGTGAATCCAAGTGACTTAAAGAAATCATTTGACAAATTGGTCAATTTAAATGTTAGAAAAATAATTATAAGTGACTTCCTATATTCCAAGCATCTTAGCTATAAGGTTAATACTAGGATTTATAAACTAAATATGTTACTATATAATTTGACCTTGGGATATAGGCAAAAAATTGTTAATTTTAATATAAATAATTATATTAAGAAACCATTATTGACTAAAAGTACCTTGAAAGTACCTGAACATTCTAAAAAACGTCTAGCTATGTTACTAGCTAGTAATATTGTATACAACAATGTTATTAATTTGAATAACATAACAATTTCATCTGACTTGGATGCAGTTATTAGTACATGTACTAATGTATCTGCAAATTTAGCTTTAAACTAGGTAGTAAGACAAAGGAAAAGGCATACATTTCACTAGTTCATCAGAACATACAGAGCCTTTCCTGCAAACTATTAGAATTAGAGTTATTCATTAATAAGTACAATGCCAAAATACTTTGTTTAACAGAACACTGGTTAAAAGCAGAACAAATGAATTTTAGTTTAAAGAATTACACAGTGGGCAGTTGTTTTAACAGAGAGTCCATAATGTGTGGGGGTAGTATGATACTATTATATGTAGACATTAAATTTAAAGAAAGAAAAGACATCTGTAGACTCTCTGTTGAACAACATGTAGAAATCTCATGCATTGAATTGAGCAAGTATATAATTTTGTGTGTATATCGCCCACCCAAAGGTAACTATGACATCTTTGAAGCAGCGATGGAAGATGCTTTGGGGATGGCTTCCCGCAGCTCCAGAGAGGTTGTAGTTTGTGGGGATTTCAATGTTGACTTGTTGGGTGAGGGTCTAGTAAAGGAGAGAATATTGACATTTTTTCAATCATTTAATCTTCTAAATGTATTTAATGAGCCAACCCGAATTACCTCGACCTCTGCAACATGTTTAGATAATATTTATTGCAATTGTGATTACTCCGGTCACTTCCTTTTTGATTGCATTACCTCAGACCACAAGGGTCAATTTATAAATTTAGAATTTACCATCGAAAAGAAAAAGTCAATAGTATGTAGACAGATAACTGAAAAAAAACTTAGCTTATTTGAAAATAATATTAGGTCTAGCATCAGCCCCCCAATGAGAAGCAGTGAATCATTAGAGAATTGTCTTTCATTCATCAATGAGCTAAAAACTGAATTCAACAAAATCTTTAAAACTAAGGTAATACTGTGTAATACAAAATGCTCTTTTGCTGAATGGGCCACCGCTGGAATTAGAATAAGTAGAGATCACCTATATAACATTTATTTATAGAGAAAAGTCCTTTAACTTCAACCAAGATTTTATTATTTATGTCAGAAATTATTCAAAAATTTTCAAAAAAGTTTGTGGTGAAGCTAAATCTAGATGCATAAAACATAAAATTATGAATTCTTCTAACAAGAGTAAGACTGTCTGGAAAATAATTAACAGTGAAACTGGAAAACTAAAGTCCCCACATGATCTCAATTTATTATTAGATAATGAACTGATACAGTCAAAATCACAAATTGCTGACATTTTTGAAAATCATTTTATAAATACCCCCACTCAGACAACAGAGAAATTAAATTCATGTCCCCAGAAAGCTCTTGAGTTGTTGGAACAAAATGTTACCAAAACAACAGCACAGTTTTCTTTCAAGTATGTTGACAATAATGATATAATTAAAAATTTTAAAACTATTAATCTTAAAAAAACCGAAGACATAACAGGAATGTCAGTTTTCGTCATAAACAGAATAATAAATATAATCGCTCCTCATTTAACGATACTTTTTATTAAATGTATAGATATAGGAGAATTTCCAGACTGTATGAAGTTAAGTAGGCTCATCCCACTACATAAATCAGGAGATAGTCAGGACTTTACCAATTATAGGCCTATTTCTATTTTGCCAGTTCTCAGTAAAGTTTTTGAGAAAATCATGTCCAACCAAATGCTTTCATATTTCAACAATCATAATATATTCCATGACGAGCAATATGGCTTCACCAAAGGTAGGTCTACTGTAGATGCAGGAGTGTCACTAATGAAACATATTTTTAATTCATGGGAAAACTCCCGGGATGCATTAGGTGTATTTTGTGACCTCACAAAAGCTTTTGATTGTGTAAAAAAAGAAATAGCGTTGATTAAACTTAAATATTACGGTTTTGACGAGCAAGCACTGAAATTAATGGCATCATATCTTCATAAAAGAACTTTAAAGGTTGATATTAATGGAACCACGTCGGAAGGATCGGAAATAGAGATGGGCGTTCCTCAAGGTTCTATACTTGGCCCATTACTGTTTCTGATTTACATTAATGATTTACCATTTATGGTACAAAAGTATTCTGAGATAGTTATGTTTGCAGATGACACATCTTTAATATTTAATGTAGCGAGATCCTCTACATCTCTTGACGACGTAAATAAAGCTATCTCACTGGTATTGCATTGGTTTACTGTAAATAACCTGGTTCTAAATGCCAAAAAAACTAAATGTATTAAATTTACTTTACCGAATGTTAGGCAAGTTGATAACAATATTGTTATTGATAGTGAACAAGTAGAATTAGTGAAAGAAACAAAATTCCTAGGGATAATAATCGATTCTAAGTTGCAATGGGGACCCCATATACTAACACTTTCTAAAAGGCTGAGCTCAGCAGCGTATGCCGTGCGTAAGATTAGAGAAATAGCAGACGTAGAAACAGCTCGCATTGTGTATTTCAGTTATTTTCATAGTATTATGTCGTACGGTATTTTATTATGGGGTAAAGCGGCTGATGTTCATAAAGTTTTCGTCTTACAAAAGCGAGCTATCCGATCTATTTACATGTTGAGATCGAGGTATTCGTTGCGCGAAAAATTTAAAGAAATTGGCATTTTAACTGTCCCTTGCCAATACATATTTGAGAATTTAATGTATGCCAAAAAGAATATAGGCCAATTTAGTAAAGTTAGTGATAGGCATACTGTTAACACTCGAAATAAGGACAAACTTCACGTACCGAAGTGGAGACTTAATAAAGTAAGTAACTCCTTTATGGGACTATCCCTGAAAATGTTCAACAAACTTCCTTCTGACATATTTGAATTGCCTGTGGCATCTTTTAAAAAGGCAATAAAAGCCATGCTTTTAAAGAAGTCTTACTACAGTGTTCAAGATTTTTTAAACGACAAGGACCCAACGCGCACATGACCGTGTCCGTAAAGCTATAAATCTTCCCTCGTTATTCCTAGGAATAATTGTCTGGTGAGGATTTTTCTTCTCACGTTATGTGATTGGTTTTTGTGATGGACAATTTATTTTAAATATGTCAAACTAGCGTTTGGTTTTGTCGCATAGAAAATCTTTTATAAAGTAAAAACATGTTAATAAACTGAAATTGTACAAACCATGTTTTGAAAAAATGAAAAAATGTGAATGTAAAGAGTTTCTTTGTTGCTTCTTCTCTTTACGAACACCTTCCGAAGCAACAGACTAATGATAAATTTAAAAAAATTTGACGTTCAAAAAATGTTAATTTTTAACTTAATTTTGAAAAATAAACTTTTTGACTTTTTTTTTTGACTTTTTTTCTTTAGTTATTTTGAGCAATTTTTTAATAGTATAACCTAAAAATATGCAGTATCTCAGTGTTGCCATAATTCACGTTTTCATCCTAACCTGTCGTTAGGGTAAAATTTTCAAATTAGTAAACTGATGTTAATGAGTGAGTATATTATGAATTTCGTCGCGCTATAGCGACGCTGAATGATTTCCAATTGTTATCTACGGAATTAATAAGTAATAAATTTGTTATATTTATTTAATTTCTTCGTGTGATCAACCGTGATAGCCCAGTGGGTAGAACACTCGGTTTTCGTACAAACGACTAGTGTTCAAATCCTGGGTCGGGCCTACAACAATTTGTCTTTTCTAAAGACATATGTGTGGTTAATTTATCATGGTTGTTAACGGTGAGGGAAAACATCGTGAGGAAACCCACATGGCTGAGTTGTACTTAGTCATGTGACAGTGTATTCGTACAAAACGGCGATAGGCCTGCCCCCTATCACGTGAGTACACTGTCCATGCAAAACGTGGGTACTCTGAACAACAGGTGACAAAGTCACGTGATGTTCAGAAGTATTAGTACCTCTGCCAACCCCTTTGGGGATATTCGGCGTGAACGTTTATGTTTATGTTATGTTATATATGTAATTTCTTCGTATTCATTACAGTTTTCCTAAAGACCCGAATCTACGAGAAAAATGGATTGCGGCCACTGGAAGATGCAATTGGAAATCAACCAAAGTTTTGAGGCATATTATAAAATTGAAAGGCACATCGTTTTTGTCCAAAGACTAAGCTTTGGCTCAAATGGTCGCAGTTGTTTTGAAAAAGAATTTAGGCAAAAGAATATTTCCGACATTAAACGACCACATCAGAGAGCAAAATCCGTTCGAAAACCACCTTGTGCTGTTAATAAAGGCTATAGCTTTAAAATACTTAGAGGTAAGAATACATCATCTTTTGAAAAATGTGACTGAAATAGACGAATGAATTCGAAATTTTCACACGAAACTGATTTTGTTTAAAGGTCAATAGTAAATAATGCAATAAAACTCATGTACAAAATAGTGCTGTCTTTTAATTTTCAAAATACAAACATAGACCCCACTATACCCATGATGACCCGTATGATATTTACATAACTTGCACTTATGGAACAGCTGTTAACAAAGTTAGTCCCGTACAAAAAAATATTCGTAATCATGGGAAGATTCATCCCTGATAGTTAGTACAATGCTTTAGATTTCACGGTGTATTAAACATCAGTATACATGGTAAAATTAAACAAAAAAGCTTGTATAATACTAGGAGCAAGTATGTATAATTATATGATTGCAGGAAATAATATAGGAAACAGTAAACCTTTAATTAAACAATAAATTGACGTAATCAATTTTAAATGAAAAAGTAGCTTTTAGAATGGTGATTATAGTATTTTGGGGTAATTGTTTTCTAGTGATCGCAACATTACAGGGAAAAATATTGCTATCTAAAAGAGGTACTCTCCCGTTACATTATGACTCTGTCTATAGTGTTTATAGTCAAAGGTGTAACCTGTTTTTTGTTGGAACAAACTGTCACTCTTGACAGTTTGTAGAAAATTCAGTGTCAGAATAATAAGCTCTTTGTTTACCTTTGATGATTTAAGATTATTTTGTTCAAATACGTGCAACAAATCATATGTTGGACTCGTAGGTTGTAATTTTGTTTAGGACAGAGACCTTGTTTATGTGATCGTGCTTTAAAAATAGGTAAATAAAAAGTTTTGGGCTGCAGTTATCGAAGCGAGTAAAAAGCCTCAGATGAATCACTTCGCAGTGGCGTATCAAAGAAAACTCGGAATATATTTACAGTTTATGAACCTTATTAGATTCACAATAGAAGATTATGCTGTTATTTATACGTTTTACCTGAGTTTTTGATTTAATTCTAGACATAACCTACAACAACAAAAAACAACGGTGTTGCCCACTTCAAAATCTCCTTAATCCTATAGAAGTGAGAATGCATCATGTGAATAAGATTATTACTATGAACAAGGAAAGTATTCGGAACTAATTAAAAAAAATATGTTAAAGTAAACACCAAATACGTTAAAATTGATATATTAATCAATATAAAAATAACATATTCACATTCTTGAAAAAACTTCTACAATACACAGGAAAAAATATAGAACAAACAACAATCTATTTTATATACGTCAATTCTTAATGACAAATCATAAATTCATAAATTGTTAAATACAAAAGAGGTTTGTTTAACAAAATATTGTTTAAATGACAGTAACTTTGATTGTTGATTTAAACTATGTTGAATTTGACTAAGGTAACGTGTATTAAAATTATAATAAATATTTTATTTGAAGAGTTGTTTTATTTTTAAAAAAATATTATTGATCTTTTACCCTATTAGAATTATTATCACATTATACATTACATTATATTTCGCCGTGTAGTGTCGGCTTAGAATAGCACTACCCCGTTTCTACCGATGGGTGTACGTAAGAGGCGACTAACGGTATTGGGGCTTTCAAGGGATTTTTGAGCGATGCGGTTGAAGACTCATCACCAACAACCTTTACTTTACCATCTTTTCCCCACTCAATTTTCCAAAAGTGGTTGACGAATTTCTAATTCCTTAGCTCTGGCTACCCCTTCTAGGGATTTAAAGCCGTGAGTATATGTATGTATGTATGTAATTATTATTAAACTACGTTTTTATCCCCACCGCGTAGCCATGGTACAGATTTTGGTGGTACTTGTTGGGAAGAAAACACAAAAATCTGGTGGTCTATTTATTGATTAGTCATTGTTAGTAGGTATGTGTTGCATTTTAATTTTAGTTTATTGTTTGCTCATAATTTATTAATAATTTAACCTTACCTAGTCAAGCGGGGCTCTGGCTAGGTGGACAGTTTACTTCCCTTGCTTCTCGTGGGTCCAATATGTGTTCGAATTCTAATAAACACGGAGGCGGCGATGTAGCTCGCCACTCATCACGCCATGGTTTCTCACGGGGCGAAAAGTGGGCTAAAGAGACCCGCTTCAGTACGATGAATGTATGTGGAGGAATGTTTGAAAAATTAGATGAAGTATGTATGATTATGAATGAAAGAAAACTGGATTTTCTATGTTTAAATGAGACGAAGCGTAAGGGAAAGGAAGTTTCACAACTTGGCAACATCACAGCTATCTGGTCTGGAGTCGCTGACAATGACTGAGCTAGCCAAGGAGTGGAACTTCTGATATCTGAAAGGATGGCTCAGTGTATGAAAGATTACGAATGTGTGAGTCCAAGGCTCCTATGGATTAAGGTGAAATTGGGACTAGTCCGGATGCGCATAATTTGCGTTTATGCTCCGGACATGTCTAAATCCCTATCCGAGAGAGAGGAGTTTTGGAATTTGTGAATGGGTGTGATCAGAATGAGAGACTTATAATGTTAGGAGATTTTAATGGCTGGGTTGGTGTGTCACGCAACGGTTGCGAAAGAGTTTTAGGAAAGTTTGGCGATCAAAGGATGAATGAGAATGGTGAGAAATTGATTGAGGTATGTTTGGAGAGGGATCTTTGTGTTACAAACACGTTGTTTAAACACAAAGATATCCATATGTATACAAGACAGAGGGGAAACGAGAAAAGTATGATTGATTTCGTGATAGTTGATGAAAGGCTGAGAGCAAAGGTTGTTGACACCAGGGTCTATAGGGGCACGAACGTTGGCACAGATCACTTTATCGTTATATCACGATTAAGGGGTCTGTGTACGCGTTGGCGTCACAGGCCTAAAGTGTCAACAACGGATTTTGCGAGAATAAAAGTGGAAAAACTGCAAGAAGATGAAAATATCAGAGATGAAAACGTCAGGAAATTGGATGATAGACTAAGTTGCGTGGAGATGAAGGATGAAATGGAAATAGAAGAAGTATGGAATGTGCTCAAATCGACGATGGTTGAATGTGCGACGGAAGTTTGTGGAGTGTGTAAAAGGTCAAATAGACCACCAACAAGTTGGTGGGATAAAGTTGTGAAAGAGGCGGTTGGAGATAAGAAGAAAGCGTGGTTAGATTTACTAGCGATTAAAGCTAGTAAACGGATGAATGCGAGTGTAACTGACGATGTAGTGCAGAAAAGTGAAGATGAATATAAGAGAGTTAAGAATGAGGTGAAGAAGAAAATAGAGAAGAAAAAGCGGGATTTGCAAGAGTGGTGTGAGAGGAAACTTTCTGATAATTTCCGGAATAACCAAAAGTTATTCTGGAAGTATATCCGGAAGGAAAAGGGAGTTTCCCAAAACACGAGAGTGAGTGTAATAAGAGATGAACAGGGTGAATTGGCGACGGATGAAAGTAGCATGAAACGGGTATGGAAGAATTATTTTGAGGGACTGTTTGAAAAAGAGGATGCATCCATTTCTTCGCCAATCGACAGTAATGTTGATTGGAACGAAGAGATGGGTGATTTCAGTGACAGTGAGATTAGTATGGAAGAAATAATGAAAGCAATGAAAAGTATGAAAGTAGGGAAGGCGGCAGGGTATGATAGGATTACTATCGAAATGCTGAGGGCTGGTAAAGGGTTGGTGGCTTCTTGGTTGTACTTCCTTTTCCAAAAATGCTGGTCGAGTGGCAAAGTTCCACGAGACTGGTGCAAGGCGGTGATTGTGCCTCTATATAAAGGAAAGGGGTCACACCAAGAGGCTAAAAACTACCGCGGCATCAGCTTACTCAGCATTGTTGGTAAATTGTATGCTAAGGTACTGATTGAAAGAGTGATGAATGAAACTGATGAGAAAATATGGGATGTGCAAGCGGGATTTAGGAAAGGAATGGGATGTATGGATCAAATCTTTTCTCTAAGGAGCATCACTGAAAAGTTCTTAGCTAAGAACCAAAAGGTGTATTGCTCCTTCATTGATTTAGAGAAGGCGTATGATAGGGTGGTAAGAAAGTGTTTATGGGAGGTGTTATCCAAGTTCGGTTTGGGGAGTCAACTTATACGTGCATTGGTATCACTCTATGAGGATTCTAGTGCATGTGTAAGAGTAAACGGGGAAAACACTGACTGGTTCGGAATCTCTAGGGGTGTCCGACAGGGATGTGTAGCTTCTCCGTGGCTCTTCAATTTGTTCATGGATGACTGTTTGACAGAGTTGCGTGAAAGTGATTATGGACTAAGAATGGGTGGATTCATCATTAAATGCCTCTTGTATGCTGACGATCAAGTGATACTTGCATCATCGGCAGAAGAGTTGCAAGAGATGATGAATATTGCATGTGAGTCTTTTGTAAGAAAGGGAATGAGGGTGAATGTGGATAAGACCAAAACGATGGTTTTTGAGAGACAGGAAGATGTGACAGAATGCGTGATTGCGATTGATGGTAAGGATGTGGAACAGGTGAAGGAGTTTGTCTATCTGGGAAGTTTGTTTACAAGGGATGGAAAATGTGATGAAGACATTGAAAGAAGAGTGAAAAAGGGTAATGCGGTAAATGGAGCAATGAATAGCCTAATGATCAGTCAATCGGTGTCTGAAAAGGCCCGAATGGCTGTGCATGATGCTGTTCTTGTTCCTACGCTTATGTATGGAAGCGAATGTTGGGTGTGGCAGAAGAAGCATGAGAGCAGAGTGAATGCAGTAGAGATGAGGTCCCTCAGAAAAATTTGTAATGTTAGATTGTGTGACCGAGTGAGAAATAGTGTTATTCGTGAAAAGTGTGGTGTGAAAGATGATATTGTAAGAAAGATAGAAAAAGGAATGTTGAGATGGTTTGGGCACATAGAGAGGATGGATGATGGAAAATTGGTAAAAGGGATCTATAGAGCTAGTGTGGATGGTAATGTTAGTAGAGGACGACCACGGAGAACACACTTGGACCAAATAGAGAGTGTGCTCAAAAAGGCTGGCGTCCGAAGTATGAAGAATAAAAGAGCATGTATGAAAAGATTGATGGGTGTAAACGAAGCTAGAGAGGTTTGTCAGGATCGTACGAAGTGGCGATCGATAGTCTCTGCCTACCCCAATGGGAATTAATGGCGTGAGTATATGTATGTATGTATGTATGTCATAATTTATCTATTTGTAAACATATTATTTGAGGATATTTGCCATATATACTCGGTAACATTATATGTTTGTCGTTATTGAAAGCATGAGAAAAGCCTTACCAAATTACCACAAGCGAGGCAAAATTGATTTTGTGTCAACACCGATTGTGCGAAGGAGAGGCATATAGGGTGCCACGCGCGTTATCTGTCTATAGGTAGTTGGTCTGAGGTTAGCCATGAACAAATTGAAGAACTTGTTGGATACCCCTAGAATTTGTAATCGTAGTAATCCTTTGACTATGAACACTATAGACAGAGTCATAATGCAACGGGAGAGGTACCTCTTTTAGATAGCAATATATTTCCCTGTAATGTTGCGATCACTAGAAAACAATTACCCCAAAAATACTATAATCACCATTCTAAAAGCTACTTTTTAATTTAAAATTGATTACGTCAATTTATTGTTTAATTAAAGGTTTACTGTTTACTATATTATTTCCTGCAATCATACATACTTGCTCCTAGTATTATACAAGCTTTTTTGTTTAATTGTACCATTTATACTGATGTTTAATACACCGTGAAATCTAAAGCATTGTACTAACTATCAGGGATGAATCTTCCCATGATTACGAATATTTTTTTGTACGGGACTAACTTTGTTAACAGCTGTTCCATAAGTGCAAGTTATGTAAATATCATACGGGTCATCATGGGTATAGTGGGGTCTGTGTTTGTATTTTGAAAATTAAAAGACAGCACTATTTTGTACATGAGTTTTATTGCATTATTTACTATTGACCTTTAAACAAAATCAGTTTCGTGTGAAAATTTCGAATTCATTCGTCTATTTCAGTCACATTTTTCAAAAGATGATGTATTCTTACCTCTAAGTATTTTAAAGCTATAGCCTTTATTAACAGCACAAGGTGGTTTTCGAACGGATTTTGCTCTCTGATGTGGTCGTTTAATGTCGGAAATATTCTTTTACCTAAATTTTTTTTCAAAACAACTGCGACCATTTGAGCCAAAGCTTAGTCTTTGGACAAAAACGAGGTGCCTTTCAATTTTATAATATGCCTCAAAACTTTGGTTGATTTCCAATTGCATCTTCCAGTGGCCGCAATCCATTTTTCTCGTAGATTCGGGTCTTTAGGAAAACTGTAATGAATACGAAGAAATGAAATAAATATAACAAATTTATTACTTACTAATTCCGTAGATAACAATTGGAAATCATTCAGCGTCGCTATAGCGCGACGAAATTCATAATATACTCACTCATTAACATCAGTTTACTAATTTGAAAATTTTACCCTAACGACAGGTTAGGATGAAAACGTGAATTATGGCAACACTGAGATACTGCATATTTTTAGGTTATACTATTAAAAAATTGCTCAAAATAACTAAAGAAAATGCTAGTAATCTAGTTCAACGTAATTAACATTTGAATCACTTTTTTTCTGATCGCGCAATGTATTTATTATGTATTTATCTGTAGAAAAACATTAAAAAACTGACTCACTTGTGGAAAGTCAATCCTTCGATGTGTTTTTCGCTGTGGCTTCCGCAGCCAAGCACGCTACACCCAACGATACCTCACTAAATAATAACTTAATTAATGGAGTCTCTTTTGTCACAATAACAATATACAAATGAATAAAATCTTTCTCAAAATCAAAAGAAAACCAAAATCGCTCACAAGTCGACGCTTTGTTTGTCACAATTTAAAAGTGTGACATCAACAAAACGGGTTACGCGATAGAGATGACAATAAAGATTTGTGTCTCTTTTTAACATATAAGAACTTAAATAAGGGCTTCTCTTTTTAAAATGGATGACGTAACATCGCTCTGTCTATAGTGTTCATAGTCAAAGTAGTAATCTCTATATAGTTTGTGGTATAAACAAATTATCCATCCATCTACCACCATCAAGTCTGTTATATTTCCTGTAGGCGAATTGCAAGTTTCAATCAACATTTGAATAATCAAGTGCTAAGACTTTTTTACATAAGCATTTAATCTTTATTCAATTTTTATTTACACAAATATTAAAATTAAGCCAAGTACTTCGCGTGCTTTTGAGCAGCTGCCCACTCCGCCGCTGCACGTGGGGCTCTCGTGGCTCTGGGCAGGTGGGATGCTGCGTATGTACTGACGCAGGTGGCGTCTCACACGAGGCATCCCTTCTCCTACGGAATGAGTGTGAGTCCATCCGGACGTTTACCATCTGTCTTCAGCAATCCGGGAGGCTCCAGCGCACACGGCACTCCGGCGGAAACAAGTGCGCGGCGGAGCACATCATTCAGCATGTTATGACGTGAAACCGACCAGCTGACTTGGCGCAGCTTAACCCGTGGTGCCCACGAACATCAACTGCTGCCCCGCACCTGCATCGGTGAGCATCGCACACGTTGCCTCCGAGCCGCAATGCCACTGCCACCCTTAAGAACTCATCGTCCAGGGCGGTGCGTGCCCAGTCCGGGTGAAGGTAGAGCTTTCAACCAGGTACCGGATTCAGGTAGGCCTGCAGCTTTTATGCGAGCAACATCTGGCCCAGAAGCTATCTGTAGCACCTCCGATACCCTCTTTTCGCAACACGGATCGTCCCACTGCCTTTGTATGTGAGGTTTCTCAGGGTGATCTACTGCAGGACATACTGACGACGTTGAGCTCTTCGCCCTGTAAACCAAGAAAGTTAGCGACGAGTTCGACCACCCCATGCGAGGAAGCCAAAAAAGCTGGTAAGTTTGTGTCGTGTACCCGCCTTACACCCAACCCCCCGTGACGAATTGGCAGCGATGCTTGCAGCCATTGTGTCTCATTCATGCTCACGTTGAGGATCCGCTCCAATGCCACCCTAATGTATTCATCTACTTCAGCAACAGAGTCAGGATAAAGCCACGTTGGAGAGGTCCTCAACATGTACACTAACTTTGGAATACTTAGGCAACTTCGAAAGAGGGTAAACGCGACATGACTGGACAAATGATCCAAGTGCTGGCCAGCCTTTTCGAGCATTTTTACCTTATTTCGAATCGCGACCGGAACTGCGTCCCCGAAAATAGGGGCTCTAAGTAGTTCGAACGATCCTCGATCGATTATTTTAATGTCTGGGAAGACCCGACGAAAGTCCTGTACACATTCTGATGCGGTATCATTACAGGGAAAAAGCTCGCACTTACTACCATTTACCACCAGGCCCAGATCCTCCAGCCTGGGAATCAATCAGCATTTAATTACTACGACCTAAATTAAGCGATTCGATAATACTGTAGGCTTGACTTGAAATCTCGTTTTAATCAGAATGATCAATTCCATACATATTTGTGTATCTTTACTTTAATGTTTAATAATGCCGTAATGAAAACGATTCGATAAAACTGGAAATCCCCCTTAAAATTTCGTAGTACATAACATTAACACGAAATAGTGCCTACACTGATTTATTGCAAATATTAGTCGGCATTTGCCACATTTTATTGATATGATATGATTGATATATGTACTGAGAGAGACTGGTGGATGGATTGGTTCGATTTGACAATGACAAGACAAGGTTGGTTTCGTAGTGTTTTTATTATTATATTACTCTGTGGGTTTGGCTTCTTGTGATTGTGATATCGTTTTGTGGTTGTTTTCTAGAAATCGTCGCTAATTAAAAATGCCGAAATATTACTGTGATTACTGCGATACATATTTAACACACGATTCACCTAGTGTAAGAAAAACCCATTGTACGGGTCGAAAGCATAAAGATAATGTAAAGTTCTTTTATCAAAAATGGATGGAAGAACAAGCGCAACATCTCATTGATGCTACAACTGCAGCATTCAAAGCTGGTAAAATAGCGCAGAATCCGTTTGGTCAGAAAGGAGCAGCTATACCACCACCTTGGGATCCTTCGATGATGGGGCCTGGGGGACCGCGGCCGCCAGTTAACACAGGCCCAGGTGGCCCTCCCGGTGGAATGCTTCCTCCTCCCGGTATGGGCCCAGGAGGCCCTATGGCACCTCCCATGATGATGGGTCCCCATGGCCCAATGCCCCCAATGATGGGCATGAGACCACCTATGATGGCACCCATGATGGGTCCAATGGGTCACATGGGACCTATGGGTCAAATGAGACCACCTTTGATGAATGGGCCACCTATGAAAAATCAACTAAACTAATATCTACATGTGACATTGAGCTGATGAAAGTGCTGGTGACTTTTTGTCTTGACTATGTTTGCAGTGAGCAGTGAAAGCAAGTGTTAATGGAGTACTATAAGAAAGACTTTTAATAAAGAAATGTATTTTAAGTGTAAATCTGTGTTTCATTTGAAGTAATTCATTTCTTCAACTGGTTCTTTCTTGATAATGGCATTAAACTAAATGTATGACATATTCCAAGAGTTAATAAGGACTATGGGCTTTTAAGTATCAATGTGGTCGAAGAACTTCAACTGATGAGAACCACTAATTCTATGATTCGGATTCGATTCAGAGAATGGCCCTTTAATATCATACTGTCCTTCTAGCATGAGAGAGTAAGGAGGTCATGTAAAAATGAGAGATAGTAATGGATTGTTTTGTTAATTAAGATGTTATTTTGAGGTTACTAGAATATTCCTTAGCCTTACAATACAATGTATTTTGGCGTCGTAGGTATATTTTATAGTTTTTCTTTTACTAGCTACATTATTAGCACAATCATTGATTAACAGCAAATCGGTGATTGTCCATAAATGATATAACATTAGTTGAAACAGAGCAGTGGCTGAGGAATTTCTAATCCTGAAGTCTTGAAGTGGTAGCCCTCTTGGGATTTGTAAGAGTGAGTACATGTATGTATTTATAAATAGGGGTAAATCTTCCAAATGAATAACCCTATATTATATTGGAAAATTATTTGTTATTGTTACCCTTTCTATTATTTGTTTATGGTGGTTACATGATTATTTTACTGACCTAATTTATAAAATTTTCTTAGAATGACTCTAACCTGAAATTTAATGGCCAAATAATATCTAAGAAAATTTAAGATACTCAACTCAAACATTCAGCCCATATATACCTGCAGGGTTGGGAAAGGTTTTATAATACTTCTGAACATTATGTGACATTAATGTCACCTGGTGATCAGAGTACACATGTTGTGCTTGAACAGTGTGCTCAGCAGCAGCCCCGGATCTTCAGTTTTTTTTAGGCGGGGCAAAAACTGAAAAATGCCGCCCCCGCCCACCTATATTTATTTTTACCTATATCATCCATATAATTTCAGCTATCAGATATCCACAAATTAATTGAGATTTGGGCATAACTTGCATCTATAGGTCTTCCGGAAATAATGCATCCATCGCTCTTATTTCTATGTTCAATCTGTTTATTTACAAATATATAGAAATGAACGTGTAGGATATATATTTTATACACTGCACAGGATGGGATTTAAAATAAAAATATGTATAATAAAAATCAAATTAAAATATTAGTGCATTAGTGAATTGAAATCACAATTGTACTCTTCGAGCTGTACAAATAAATCTATGGCCTTGTCATAATTTAACTCGTGTGTAATTCGATTTTCTATCGCTAAGATTGCAAGACTCGATAAGCGTTCCTGGCTCATAGAAGATCGCAAATGCGGATGTAGTGGAAAGCATAGGGTAAATTCGCAGGGTAATACAAATATTAGGAAAAACATCCTGCAAGTCATGCGCATAGATCTGTTGCAAGAGATAGAAACCGTTAGCCTTTTCTATATCACCAAATAAAAGCGGAGCTTGCTCTTTAAAAACTTAAATCTCGCTCGTATTTTCGAGCCAGATCTGCTCCATACTTTTGCAGTTCTTCAATTGACATTTTCAAAATATTAGTACCATTAAGCAAAGCAAAATTCAAATTCAGCATGGTAGCACAATCGAACCTCTTTTTTTTAATATCTGATATGATTCGATCAAATACCATCTTTAGAAAATAGTTGAACAGGTTGGAGTGTTTGTAATTCGTGTTCACACATCTATCAAATTGTTTTTTACGTTTCAGAATTCCTTTGTTTTGCAAAATAGGGTGAACACCAGTTTTTTCACCAACTTTTGTAGCCTCTTTTATCTAATATTCCATTGGATTTTATCTTATTTTTTGCAAAGCTTTGAGCCGACCATTCATTAGTTTAACGGAACGGGCAAGGATAATATCTTCTTTCTGAATTTCTATATTTACTCGATTGATTTCGCGGAGACTATTCGCCCAAATAGTTAAATTAAGAATAAATTTGGAATCCTTTATAGCAGTTACGAGATGACCTGACTCGTACTTAGCTTCTGGAGCACGAGAAGTTTGTCCAACTTCTTCTAAGGCTTCCGCTATTTATGGCAAATTATTTAATAGGGCACTCACAGCAACAGGTTTAGCTGACCATCTCGTCTGACTTCTTTCTTTTAAATTTGTTTTAACGTATTTCATAATAATGTACTTGAAAAGTTAATATTACTCCATATATTTCTTCAGGTGGGTGTACGTAAGAGGCGACTAACGATATTGGGTCTATTAAGGGATTCTTGGGCGATGCGGTTGGAGACCCATTACCAACAACCTTTATTTCACCATCTTTTTCCCACTCAACTTTCTAAAAGTGGCTGGGGAATTTCTAATTCCTCAGCTCTGGCTACCCCTTTTAGGGATTTATAGCCGTGAGTATATGTATGTATGTATGTATATTTATTTATTTTATTTTATTTGGAAGATTTACAGCGTATACATTAACTAAACAATATTAGTTAACAATACTCCTATATAATTTTTGGGATTTTCTACTTCGAATTCGGTAGATTTTACTTCATCGAGTAGTATTATTTACTCCTACTAGAAGTAATTTAGATTACCGACGATCCCTTTTCTTTCTTTCCACAAAAATTTTACTCCTTGATGGAGTATATTTTACTTCTTGATGGAGTAATTTTTACTCCACCGCCTGGTAGCCTAACTTAATTATTGTTTTATACTTACAAAAATCTAAGTCATATTCAATTCTTTCGGATAGCCGAGCGGGCTAAAGCGTCGGTTTAGTTGTGTGCGTTAAGGCCGATTTACATTATCTTAGTGTTTAGCAGAGTGCTTTAGGATAGTACTTTAGTTGAAACATGTAAACGGTACTTGCTTTAGGCTGCCTGTCCATTTAAGCGGAGCGATGCGGCGGAGCGGAGAAACGGACAAATATTAGCCAATAGTAATGCACAAAAAGGACACTCTGTGCCCTGTCCACTGCAGCGGAGCGGAATTTTTGTGCAATACTATTGGCTAATATTTGTCCGTTTCTCCGCTCCGCCGCATCGCTCCGCTTAAATGGACAGGCAGCCTTAGTATGTGTCAACTTGAGTTTCAAGTTGAATCAAATAGAATCGCTTTCTATTTTTGTTTCAAGTAAAACCCCTCCCGCGCCCGCGCGCACCCCGGCGCGTAAAAACACGGAATTTAGTAATATCTTTACGAGAGTGCACAAGTGCGGTGAAAAGCGGGTGTGCTTTTTTATTATTTAAAATGGCTAAATGGTCGGAAGATGCAAATATTTTTGTGTCTGAATATGTTGTTCACGAATGTTTATGGAACGTTAAAAACAATTCATACAAAAACAAACAGGCTAGGCATAGCCAGTTTTTTTTAACAACAAAGTACTTCCTCCAAGCATGGATCTGCGACTTATCCATGGACGCTCCCATAATCGTTTCGGTTTATTTATTTCGAATAAAATGTCGTCTTCTATTTGATCCATGATTACAGTTAGTATTTTGCGTTGAATAGCGCGTATTTGGCGACGTCGGTCGAACTGATACTCTACTGGAAGAAATGTAAACGTTCACTCGCAGCGCGCTAAACCACTAACGAACTTGCTTTTCAAGTTGTACTAAAATACTCTGCTAAACACTAAGATAATGTAAATCGGCCTTGCGATCATATGTTCGAATCTCCCCAATAGAAGAATATACTTTACTTAGTTCTAAATAAGCGTTTCCCGCAATCATTAAACTGCGTACACGTAAAATTGGTGTGAAATATATATAAAATCTAATAATGATATTCTTTTAATTATTCAAATTATTTTTAATAATTAGTTTTTTCTGTTTACCCATCGAAAGACCCACTAACTCTTATCTATGGAGTTAATGATATTATATGTAATATTTAAATAATAAATAACAATAATTAAATAGTTAATTTGGAGTGAATTCTACTTGCTCTATAAGTTAAATTAGTTAAAATTTGGAGTAAATACTACTTCTTGAGAAGTAAAAATTGCTCCATAGTCTAGTATGGTATACCACTCAGACTAGTATTACTGTTACCACGGAACAGTTAGCTTTTACTCCTAAAAATAGTCATCCATTTACTGACCAGGCACTGGAGCATAAGAACCCACCATTACTACCACGCTAGAAGTAGAATTTACTCCCCATTTCTCTCCGTGGAAGCGCGTATTTTAAACTATGCCTACGCGCCTGGCAAATAATAAATGTTTGAGCAGCACGTCTCACTCCGCGCTCTGGGTATCGGGCGAGTTGATATGGCTATGAAATTTTTGTACCTAAACTATTATTTATTCCGTGATCAAAGTTAAGTAAATGATGAGTTGTCCATTCGTCTGTAAAGTGTGAATTTGGCCGCCCTCTGAACTTGCCGCCCGGGGCATAGGCCCCGGCTTGCCCCCCCTAGATCCGGGGCTGCTCCGCAGATAATGACCTGACTGACGTTTTTTATTTTATACGCTAAGTAAATCTCCAAAAAAATTATGAGAAAAACTGTATTTTTACTTTTTTCATAACCTGAAAAATTACTGAAATATTTAGGTTCAAAGTGCACATTTTGGCCGACTGAGTTAAATGTGGTTGGCGCGGGCAAAGTGACGTCACAGCCCCGCCATTCGCCGCTCACGGTCGCGCACGCGTAATATGGAGTTTTTATAGTTTTGTGATGCAATATGGCAAATAAATACAGTATTGTGCCTCTGCAGTTAAAACACTAGATAAATCTTTTTCCTTGCTGTGTAGTGTAGGCATAGAATAGCACTACCCCTCTTCCGGTGGGTGTACGTAAGAGGCGACTAACGGTATTGGTGCTTTTAAGGGATTTTTGGGTGATGAGGTTTGAGGCCCATCACAAACAACCTTTATTTAACTATCTTTTCCTAACTTATCTTTCCAAAAGTGGCTGAGGAATTTCTAATTCCTTAGCTCTGGCTACCCCGTCTAGGGATTTATAGCCGTGAGAATATGTATGTATCAAAGTTTTTGTATGTCTCTATTATTCTTAACTATTATAGGAGACTATCAAAAGCCACTGAAATATAAAAATAAAAGTTTGATCATACATACCTATATGTATATATTAGGATTTATTATATTATATAAGTATGTATATACATGTATATTTATTAAGATATTGTATAGTATATTTTATATAATAATAATAATAAATTTAATATACAGGTTGTAAATAAGTTGTGTTTAGTTAAGTTCTGTTTAAGGGCGTCCCCGGAAAAATAGGTTGATATTGATGGTTTGGAAATCCTATAAAGTCTGATTTGATCATATTGATATGACATGAATAAAATATATGTTGGTGATTAGTTCATGGTGTTAAAATTTGATGTTTAACATTTTAATAATTTGTTGAAAAATATGATGAAAAAAATTGAATTGGAACATGCTTTGTTTTCATAAAAACCGTATAGGCTCCACTGGCCTAACATACATGTGAACTCATTATGTGTCTATATACGCGTAGCTTTAAGGTCTGTAACTTTGATGTTTAACTTTTCATTTAAACATTATAGTTATTCAATAAAACTAAATAAACTACATTTATCCTGCGCGCGCGTTTTTTCCGTCCCTGTCACTCTCAGTAAATTTGACGTAAGAGTGAGCGCAATAGCTGCAAAATGCGGGGAGGCCCTTAAGGCGATAAGTCTGCCTTTATGTACATATACTGTTGTATACCTATTCTGTAATATACTGTTGGTGTGTTGTTTTGTATGCAACAAAGTGTTTAATTAAATACATACATACATACATATAATCACGGCTATAAATCCCTAGAAGGGGTAGCCAGAGCTGAGGAGTAAGTAATTCCTCAACCACTTTTGGAAAGTTGAGTGAGGAAAATATAGTAAAATAAAGGTTGACGGTGATGGGTCTCCAACCACATCGCCCAAAATTCCATTAAAAGCCCCATTACCGTTAGTCGCCTTTTACGAATACCCACCCGAAAAAAATGGGGTAGTGCTATTCTAAACTGACACTACACAGCAATACAAATATAATCACGGCTATAACACTGAAATAACACTGAAATAAGGGTGCTAAATTTCAATGCTTCAGCATTAGAAATTTGTAAGCTACTTTTGGAACTTGAGTTGGGAAAAGATTGAATAATAAAGGTTGTTGTTGATTGGTGATGGGTCTCCAGCCGTATCGTCTAATATTCTCCTAGAAAAAGCGACCAATTTGCTAAGTCACGTTTTTTACCGTTGTGAAGAAACGATTAAGTGCTATTCTGTGCCGAAAGTACTATAAAATATAAAACAACACCAACAACAATAATCCTCTGTAAAATTAATTCTTCTCAATTTCAATAAGTGGTTTTTGGCTTTTACTTCAGCTATTAGGCAGGAAGGTTTTGTAACAACTCAACTCTCAAAACTCAAACGTTCACACAGTTGCCCCCGTAAGGGTTGGCAGAAGTACCTATCATTTATATCACTGTATTGTAAACGAGCATATAAAAGGAATAAATCAAGAAACAATCGTACCATTCCCAATGGACCGACTTTGCGCGGTGGCAATGACCGGCCAGCCCACGGGTTGTGACGTAAAATTAAAATGCGCGCGAAATCTGGAGATTTGAAAACGGGGTTGAACTTCTCGAGGTCGCTGCATCGGAAATACTACATGTATTGACGTGAAATAAAAACTATTGTAATGTACATGGTATATACTAAAGATTCAAGTGCATTTGGTATAGAAATTTTGATCAATTTGTGTTCTCCATTTAAAGGTGCGCTCGCCATTTCTGAATGAGTATACTGTCATATAACTAAGTACTTATAACTTAGCCAAGTGAATTTCCCGACTATGCTTTACCTCACCCCTAAGAACCATGATATATTAACCACACAAAAATCCTTAATACACCAAGTCATCTCTAGCAAAACCCATGGGAAAATTTAGGTGTATGTTATTCCAAGCTGACACTATGTAGCTACATCCATATGCATTTAGTTGAAAGTGGTTATGTTAATATCACAATCACTCCAATTATTTTTTGTATAAGTAAATTTAAATCAACGGTTTTAAATACAGTATTATCACTAAATCTCAAGCCTACACCTTAGTTTAACGTAACATAACATAAACGATCACGCCGAATATCCCCGAAGGGGTTGGCAGAGGTACTAATACTTCTGAACATCACGTGACTTTGTCACCTGGTGTTAAGAGTACCCACGTTTTGCATGGACAGTGCATTCACGTGATAGGGGGCAGGCCTATCGCCGTTTTGTACGAATACACTGTCACATGACTAAGTACAACTCAGCCATGTGGGTTTCCTCACGATGTTTTCCCTCACCGTTAACTACCATGATAAATTAACCACACATTTGTCTTTAGAAAAGACAAATTGGTGTAGGCCCGACCCAGGATTTGAACACTAGTCGTTTGCACGATAACCGAGTGTTCTACCCACTGGGCTATCACGGCTGCTCCCCACTGGGCTATCACGGCTGCTCCCCACTGGGCTATCACGGCACCTTATTTTAACTTACCTTTATTTGGTCTGCACCACATCCATCGTAAAATTATAACAATTTCCTACCATTTCTCATATATATTTTATCATTTATTTGCAACCCATATTGGTCCACTCAACTTAACTCATTCGTTCACGCCTTAGTTATATCCCCAAAGGGGTTGGTTGAGGTGCTAAAACTTCTGAACATCACGTGACATTGTCACCCGGTGTTCAGAGTACCCACGTTTTGTTTGGACCGTGTACTCACGTGACAGGGGGCAGACTTATCGTCGTTTTCGTATGAATAGACTGTCACATGACTAAGTACAACTCAGCCATGTGGGTTTCCTAACGATGTTTTCCAACACCGTTAACAACCATGATAAATTAACCAAACATAATTCTTTAGTAGGCTTGACTTGGGATTCGAACCCTCATCGTCTGCACGATAGATAGAAAGATAAGTTATTTATTTGCTATTAAAGGCACAAAAATTAAGACACACAAGTAATAAGATAAGCGGTGTTCAACCCACGAAGCTATCACGGTTGGTTGACCCCATGTATAAGAAGGATAGGCCTTCCTCTCGCTGGCAGAACCTGCCTTTTTTCGTGAATGCAGTCGATGCTCGTCGCTACCTAAGGGCCAGTTTTTTGATCCGTAGTTATAAATATAACCATTTGTTACATTGACGTGACATTGACTATAGTTAAATGTCTAACCAGTAGTCAAATCGTAAATCCATTTTGGTTCGATATTTGACATTAGTTACTCTAACCACGGGTCAAAAAATGCATTTTGCTGATATCTAACTAATAGTTACGATATTTAACAAATTGTTGAGTTAACCACGGATCAAAAAACTGGCCCTAAGACATTATCACGTCAAAAGGTAAGTATGAAAAGATTAACTAATGTAGACAAAAATGGCGATAGCTTCTCACTACCGCAATGGGAACTATGTATGAATGTATCACGTCAAAATATGTAAATATTAGTTTCTTCTATACATGAAATAACGGCTATAATCCCAAAAAGAGGTGCCAAAGGCACTATCATTAATATTCAGATTGGACAGCCCTTTAAGAGTGAGCAGGGAGAAGGAAGATAGGTTAGGGCCAATAGATGCTAACAGTTAAACAACCTTATTGAGTTCAATAATAATGTTCAGTTGAACAGCTTCTCCTTTACCCTCAGCATATGATGAAAAAGTGGTATTTGCATTTGTCGTTGTGTAATTATTGTTGTTATAATTATAAGACTGGGAGTTATACTTAAGGGTATTGGGGCTTTTTATTGTATTTTTGGGCGATGCGGTTGGAGACCCATCACCAAAAACCTTTATTTTTACCATCTTTTCCCCACTCAACTTCCAAAAGTGGCTGAGGAATTTATAATCCCTTGCTCTGGTTACCCCTTCTAGGGAAATATAGCCGTGAGTATATGTATGTATGTGAGTTATTCTTATGGTACCTATCCTTTCTGCCAAACCTTACACTGTACACCTAATAGGAAGCTTTTAAGGTTTAAATGAAATTATCTTGTATTTTCAACACTGTTTATTAAAATTGTTTTTATAATAATTTAAAAACTTTGCAAAAGTTCAAAATCTACTTATTCATACACGAATGTACTCAATAAATACTTATTGACCTACTAACTAGCTTTAAAGACTATACATAAGAAAAACAATTATTGGCCCCCAAACGAGGAAAAAATTATATGTCTTGAGCTTAAGTAATACAAAAACACTGGGTTTGTCTGTGCCGAACAAGCACAACAAGCGAGAAAGACTAGATCAAGCTTCTATTATTTCGATATTATCTTACATCTGGGGGTGCGTCAAATACAATGCATTGGAATCGAATTGGAAGATAAGTCGAATCAACGCATTCCTTAAAATTGCAATTTATCGAACAGTATTCTTAGCACACCCCTAGAACTAGGCATATAAGCTAATGCCTCTTATAAATCCCGGTTAAGCACCGGATCTGTAAAGATGGTATCATAAGGCTGTTTCTAAAGTTGAAGGTGAAGACATTCTCTTTTCGGGTGACGTTTTACTTCTTTCTGTAACGGGTTGCCTGAATGAGGACAGTTTTGGAGGCGATGATTCTGGGGGGCTGCTGAAGAACTCGGCTCTTTTGGCTTGCAACATTTCCGAACGCGATAATCTTTGCGGTTGATTCACATTCGATGCTATAGGAAATACGCCTTGGTTTATAAAGTCTGGAGATTCAGTATCTCTTTCGAATGCCTCATTAATGGGTATAAGATTTCGTCTTGCTCCGAAATGTTGATTAGTATTAATTGGAATTGTACTAGTTGTTGCAACTTTCGGTGAAACCTCATGCTTTTCATTGGAACTGTTAGATGTATCATCTTCATTGTTTGCTTCCGGAATAGGCGATGATAAAACATCTGATCTTGGGCTAGAAAACCTCCACTGGGATTTCGGCGATAGAAGGATTTTCGGTGTGTTTTTATACTCTTTAATTAATGTATTGGCACGGCCCGGAGAAGTAGGTTGCGAAAGAGGTTTGAATACTTTTCTTTGTACGTATGTTTTTGGTGAACCGCTTAGATCTAATATATTGATTTGGGATCGGTTTGGTTGGGTGGGTGGAGATGTAACCTGTGGTTTTTCTTTTGATAGCTTTAATTGCTCTACTGCAGAAAGTTTGTTGGCCCTAGATTGACTGTGCATAGTATTAAGTTTAACGCTATGCTGTAAGAGTAATTTCTTGAAATCCATTCTTGTTGTTTGTGGTATTGGACCGTACCTATCTGCACATGTTGATTCTGGTTTAACACCAATATTTGAAAAAGGTTGCGCTTCGGTTGGCAACCCGGAAGCCCAACTATTTCTGCTTCTCGGGTCTCCAAAGTAACCTGTTTCAGGGTACCTTTGTGTTCCTTTACCGGTAAGTGAGGTTTCTGAATTTACTGGCGATAAACTTAAGTTTGATAAAGCGGGTGAGTTGGCTCTCTCTAGCGGGTCTTTTATATTTAATTTCTTCTTACTCTTATGAATCACAGCATATAACTCTTCATTGGTTAGGTTTGATTTTACAGGAGACAGTAGTTTAGTACTTAGATCAACTATATTTTCTTTGTTAGATGGTGTTGATGACTTGAACGCGCCTGAAGATCGCGGATCGATCGGTGAGATACGAATTGACTCTTGATTAAAATCTCTATTTAAATTAGTAACAGGTTCTCGGATTGGTTGTTGAATTATGTTGGATCTAGGAACAAATGTTTGATCATAAGTCTTTGATTTAGGAATATTTGTCTGCACAATATCTCGTTTTGGAAGAGTCCAATACATGGGTTGTGTTTTTTGAGAAATAGGCGGATTCTGGTAGTTTACAACGCCATGTTTGCCTCTTAAATGTGCTGTGTGGTATTTTCGAGTGGTAGGATTCAAATGAGATAGGTCGACGATAGGCGGTTTCTGGATTTTACTTTGCGGTGCGTTGACGTTCGGTCTGTCAGCACTGGAATGTCGATAGTCTGAAAACAACATACACAAATAAATTCAATCATGATCTTGAACATGCAAGTTTGGACATTCCTGAGTCTAACTCAAGGTGAGTAGGTAGTACATTCTCCTAAGTCCAATACTATGAATTTACATAAAAATATATACTATACTAAATAAATTTACAAATAAAATATATTCCATTATATTCCACATTACTCATATAAACCAAGCCATTTTACAACTTTCTAATAAAATCAGGTAATTTACTACTTTATGATAATAATGACATAATATAAAAATAAATCGTAATGTATAGCGAAGCCGACACATTGCGCTACGTGCTTTTCAGTGTTAACAAATCTCTTCCAAACAGAAATACATTTAGGACAATTACATCATACAATTAGTTACAAAATCATTTATATCCAAGTGCATGGCAACTGTGAAAGAACATACAGATGGTGACTGTATAAAATGAGTTCTTATTAAAGCATTAAATAGACCATTCCCAGATTAGTTCTACCACAAATTTGAGTCGTGCGGTGTTAGGATTCATGCCAAAAAGCAACACGGACATTACCTTTTAATAAGTGGATGTTTAGTAACATTGTGAAGCAAACTCCTTCGTTGTGTAAAGCGGGATTCAGAGTGAGGTTTTGTCAAACATTTTGCTGATGGATACCATTTTACTATAGACCGCATGTACATAAACAGTTACAAAGTTCAGGGTACAAAGGTTACTAGAAAATTTAATATGGAGTGACACGCTTTATTCGCGTGTTGTAACAACACCAGGATTATAATTAGTGCATTTATTATGTTAACGTTTCCCAGTATGTAGTCTTATTAAAAAAAAAAAAAAAAAAAAAAAAAAAAAAAAAAAAAAAAAAAAAAAAGGCCTTTATTTCATACATTCAGTTTACATGGCATGAGTTTTCATTGAAATCTTGCACTAGGCTGAGCCTGTATCGCAAGATTCATAAACATCGATACAAAAACTACAATAACTGAATAATACGATTCATAAAATATACAATTGTTAAAATTTACAATGTTTAAATTAATAATAAAGTAATTAAAGTTAAAATTATTTGCAAAATTAGAATTTTAAAAGTAGAATTAAAATAAATGGTTTATTAATACTGTTAGATGTTCATAGTTATCATTTAACCAGGAGTGGGTAAACGAATTAAGTTTAGTTCTGCAATATTTGTAACGGTATAGCAAAAAAAAACTCAAATATCGTCTAAATGCTGTGCAAGGGAATGCAGTGTATTGTGATGGGTGATAAGGGATCAAAATGAAAAGTGCATTAAGTCAAAATAGTTCTATTATTATTTACAAACACACAGAGACACACAGAACACACCATGCACTTAAATATAAGGTATTTGATAACACCCGGATATAAGCTAAGGTGCAAGTGGGAAGGCACCGTGCAAACATATTTTATAATACTTATTCTCAGTGAACACAATATTAAGTCACAAATACATTCAACAA
This sequence comes from Bedellia somnulentella, assembly GCA_963576735.1. Taxonomy (NCBI): domain Eukaryota; kingdom Metazoa; phylum Arthropoda; class Insecta; order Lepidoptera; family Bedelliidae; genus Bedellia; species Bedellia somnulentella. The sequence goes on from OY755177.1 coordinate 5,187,687, forward strand.
TACTACATACTACTTAAAAATAAACACATAACTATCACAGGAACTAAATGCGTTGGAAGACAAATTTCTGGACGGAAAACAAATAAGGACAAATAAATATCTATCTCATTTAGTTAGGCTTACTTACAGTAAAAAGCTAATCGTATAAAAAATATAACTATTGGAGCCTATAATTCCTAGAAGGTATCACCAAATTTCGGTGTTATTGACGCACAAAATTCTGGCGCGATGTTTCGAGCTATCTGAGGGTAAAGTTACTTTAGAAGGAGACAGAGGGCAAGATGGCGGCGAATGGAGAAGACACACTTCTTCCGAGTCTGAATCTAATATAGCTGTTAATACATCTAAAGAGGTGTCTCGATTATCTGGGATGAATGCAGACATATGTCGCTTAGGCAGTGGTGTAGTGAATGGGCTCAAAGCTAAAGCAGAAAGCTCATCATCAAAACTATTATCTCTAAGAAAGGAACTGGTTTCAGAATAACTACAATCACTTAATCTTTGACTAACGTTCCTTTGATTATTTTTGTGGCTCAACTTGGGGGAAATTGTAGGTGGATAATTAATTTCATCTCGTAAAAGATCAGCCGTTATTTCGGCTTGAATCATTTCTAGCGAATCTACTTTTTTAGTCGCATGTCCAAAACTATCTAAAATCATCCTTTTTATTGGCATCAGCGGAGAATTAGCCAGTTTGTAACTGTCGCTACGTTTTATCTTTGCGTGAGCGGATTTATTCATCTCATTAGAGTTATTTAATTGGTTCTGAATATTACTAGTGTCACCGTTAGGTTTTTTAGCAGAAAACATGCGTAGAACTTCCGCGGCTTTACTATTGGATTTATTTTCTAAATATTTTGGGGTATGGAAATTGGGAACAAATGGGACTATATCTTTATTGACTTCTGGAGAAGTTTCTAGATTATCTTGTTTAGGATTGGGGAAGTGCGTTGTCAATTTGGTGACCTTACCTGCAAAATCATCTTTCGTCGGTGACAAGCTGACACCCTCTGCATCGTGAATATTTACATATGCGCCGGTTCTTGTGATAGCGTCTACAACGCGTGGGAGATCTTTGTTTGCAGGGTTTAAGCGTTGGGGAGTTTCAGTGACTGGCATGGCAGTTATTATAGTGCTTGGCTTGGGAGGCTGAATTGGAACGAACTCAGTGGTCGTAAGACCATTCGGCTCTAATGGTGCTTTAATAATTATTTTCCCTAGTTGAGGCGTAGTCGGTTTACTTGAAGGTTCATATGGGAAATCTGTTTCATCTATCTTAACTACGTCAGGAGTCTCGCGTTGGATTATTGTTGTCGTAGGTTGTACTTCTTGTACGAATGGTCCAGGTTCAAAGGTAGTGTGAGCGCCTTTCCGACGTTTCAGTGTGTCCGACGAATAAATTACTTGGCCTTGAGAATCTAACGTTACTTTAGCACCTTTGCGATGGATTTCATCAATGGCTGGTGAAGTTTTGTCGTTAAATCCATGTTCTAAATAATCTCTACTTTCATTCAAACAGTTCGGCAATTCATTAAGGGACACGTACTCAGTATCCGGCAGTTTTCCAGATAGTACTGTTTGGAGGTTCTTTCTAATTGTATCATTGTTTCCATATATACCCCTGTTCATATTAATCTTTTGATTATTATTTTTAACATCCGCTATGGTCACGTAATCTCCTGCGTCATATAATTCATCTGACAAGTCAATGGTTTTGGTTACAGGAGATTTTTTGTTTGATAGTTTATTAGGGAGAACTCCTTTTAGTTTGCACATTAGATTGTTAAACGGTTGGAGAGATGTTTTCAAATTTATATGCGAAAGAGGTTTACTAGGTTTCGTATCCACTATTGTACTTTTAGGTTTTTCTTCTGCCGGTAAATCTAATTTTGGTCGGCTGTTACATTTTTTGATAGCACTCCCGTTATGGTTCTGAGTAGTTTGAGTTTTTTGTGAGTCTATTTCTTTATTACTGTTTTCACTTTCGTCGTCAGAGTTAGTAGGTGTAATAACGCATAGGGACGGAATGCGAGTACTGTTTATAGCAGTCTTGTATCGGATTCTCTCAATCCTATCTGTTCCTTCTAGATCAGATGATTCAGAATAATCCTGTTCTGAAAGACTATTTTTGCCATGCGCACTTGAAATTGAATCTTCGATCGGCGAACTTGACGTATTATGGCCAGAATCTGGAGAACTAGTTCCGGTACTTTTCTTCGCACATTCTAAATCAGTTTCAGTATGAACTTCTGCAACCGCAGTCATATGATTGCCTACATTTCTCGTGATCGTAATTGTTGAGTGTGGTATATCATCGCTTTGCAATATTTCTGGTGAAGAATGATTGTGAGCCTGCTTTTCATTACAGCACCTTACTGGGTTATATCTTAAACTATTAAAAGGAGAGTTAGAGAAGGTGGAATTTGTGCTTCGGTCTAAAGTAGCGTTAGCACTGTGTATATTGTTACTTCGGCTTCTGTTCATTTTCGTTAAGGAACTTTTTCTTTCAGGGACTGTGGGTCCTATAATAAGAGATCTATCACTGCCAGCTGCCATTAGGGTTGTACAAACAGTCCCTGCTGAACTTGTAGTAGTACTTGTTGATCCTTTTCCGAACAACTCGTACTCATTTTCTGCTGTCATATTTTGGCTATTGGAGGAATTAGATAAAGCGTTACTAGTATGCATTGGTGTGCTTGGCGAAACATCTTCTTCTTTCAATGTTTTCAAGCCAGAGTCCATATGGAATGAGGTGTAATAACCTTCTGTATCGCACGAAAACTCTGAGCTGGTTTCCATGTCTTCATGTAAGTCATGAATTATATCTGGCGTAAGGGTTCCCTCACTCGTAACGCTGCCAGAACCAGAATTATTAAGGAATCTTCTTCTGCTTATTATAGAACTCGGTGGGCCGTGATGGAAATTAAGAGAATTGTTAGATGTTCCTGCTGAAGTTGTACTTTTTGGTGGAACCGTAGTAGAAGTAATTTCTGAGCCTATACTGGTACGACCGGATTCAGAGCTAGCAGACCAATTACCACTAGAAGAATGAAGTTCTTCTTTTCCTACCCCGAGTCGTCTTAATCTCTTTTGGGCTGAAGTGCCCCGAAGTTTAACACCTCCATTGATTGTAGCCGTGGTCTGAGTGATATTAGGAATGCCAATACTCTTTTCTGAAGAAGAATAAGATCCGCATCGCTCATGTGATCTTCTGTCTTCTTCTCCGGATCGTTTCCTTCTCATTGTCACTGTCTCTTGTGGGCTAGTTTCTTCTCGAGTCGGTGATTTGGACTCTTTACACTTTTCAGATTTTATTGAATCTTTGAAACTGTCTCTGCTCGCACTCGGAGATCGCGCTATTAATCGTAATCGGTTTTTGCCCCATTGTCTAAGAGAATTGAAATGACCCTTTTTAACGGTAGGATCAATTGGGCTCTTCTTGAGTAAGTCACTGGATCTGGAGCGTATGACAGTAGTATCTTCATTTTCTTCAGTAGCCGCGGCGTTTGACGAATCACTATGATGAAACAAACCAAGCAAAGCATTAGTCACCAATGAATGCAAAATTTATGGCATAGTTGAATTCGCTTTAAAAATGTCGCTTCGTCTTGTAACAGCAGCATTTTTCATACTCGTTAATCATAAAACTCATAGACAGAGAACTACGAGTATAGTGATTAAGTGCGATAACATTGAAAAAGTGTTACTTGTTCATTTAATTAGGACAAAGACATTAACTCACATAATGAATTCACATTGACAAAGCACTGATGTTAAAAAGTGCTGAAAGATGTCATTTTTAAAGCAAACCATTCTATGTGCTCAATTTTGTTATTAATTTGTTATATTTTTGGAGGTATACTTATCGGGTACTAAAATTCCATATTTTTTTTTTTAATTTAAGTATATCTCCAAAGTGAAATGTGCATACTAAAAGCTTACCCAGCGATAGCCTCTCTAAGCTCTTTCTGATCAGTGCCAGAAATTGTGTTTCGTCTTTTACCACGTGGTTTCCTTGTCCTGGTTCTCCGTTTGACAGTATCGGTCTCGGCTAGCCCCGACTCAATGTGTATGAGAGATTTCCTCGAACTACACATTCGATCGAAGAACTTGCCTGAAGTATCTATCGCCACTAACTCTGGGGGGAATCTGAAATTGGATTACCAAGTTTTTAATATATTGTCGCTACGTTAGTTGGATATCGGAAGAGGATTAGCTGGCGTTTTAATTACAAGCAGTTGCGTTCAATTGCCGTAATAATACTGATACGTAGAGGTAATCAGATATTGTGTTACTATTGAGCACAATGCAAAGGTTTCTAAATCTATCAGAATACATTTACAAGTTTAAACGAAATTAAAAAGCATGAAAACAGAGTGAATGCAGTAGAAATGAGATCCCTCAGAAAAGTTTGTAATGTAAGGTTATGTGATCGTATGAGGAATGATGTGATTCGTGAAAGGTGTGGTGTAAAAGATGATATTGTAAGAAAGATAGAAAAAGGAATGTTGAGATGGTTTGGGCACCTAGAGAGGATGGATGACAGTAAATTGGTGAAAGGGATATATAGAGCCAATGTGGAAGGTAATATGTTAGTAGAGGACGACCTCGGAGGACACATTTGGATCAAAGGCAGGTGTCCGAAGTATGAAGAATAAAATAGCATGTATGAAAAGATTGATACATGTGAACGAAGCCACAGAGGTTTGCCAGACTCGTACAAAGTGGCGATCGATAGTCCTCACCTACCCCAATGGGCACTGATGGCGTGAGAATATGTATGTATGTAAAAGTAATGAAAGACGGTATGATAATAAAGCGGTCAATGGTAACACTCTTGCTGACACCATCTCTTTATACATACATAAACTCACGCCATTAGTTCCCTACCTAAAATGAAAAGCAAAAAGTATAGGCTTCGCACGGATGGTGTTAAGTTTTTATACTGCTTACCCCCTACTATATTTAGCATGAGGATATATTCTATGTCCTTTTCCCGGTTCTAAGCTACCTCTCTAGCAATTTTCAGCCAAATCGGTTCATCCGTTCTTGAGTTATAAATAGTGTAACTAACACCACTTTCTTTTGAAATGGCATTCTTTCTTCTTATAATATATATATATATATATATATATATATATATATATATATATATATAAAGAGAAATATATTTATATATATATATAAATATATATAGATGTCATTTCAGAATCGTAATACCTCTGAGATTAGATATTCGTGGAACACAGAATCATTACAGCATACTTAGTTTTATAAAAGTACTGCGAAGGCTAAAATATCCGATTTAATTTGAGCAATGGTTTGGCATAACGAACATGGTTTGTAACAAGTAATACAATGGTAGTAATCACTATTATTTACGAAGGCCATCGTGACATTTTTTGCAACATTACTTATGCAAAGGATTAGATAACTTAATAGGATGGTGGTATGATAGCTCAACTTCAACGTCAACCTTGAACAAACTATTGTTTAATTAAACTGTTTGTCGATTGCGTTTAATTTACTATGACCCATATTTATAAAATTTTTGTAAAAGTTATTTTAAAAATTATAACGTGATAAGGGCATTTCTGTTATGCTCGATAATGTCAAAGAATTGTAACAACAATCATTTTAATTGGTTCTCCTATATCTGTTAAGACATCAAAAATTTCAGCCTGAATCAAATTTCTTTGTCATCCTAATAAATCACTGGAACAGAAATTCAAAATAAAACATGAATTCGGGTCACATGTGACATATATTAATGAAGCGAAGATAGATTTATTCTCAAATCCCGGAGTGACGTCAACTCAGGATGTCAGTGGTGATATTTACTCACGTGCTCATATGTGCCTATAGAAATCAATTTTGGAGTTTTGTCATCTTTTCCATACATTAAATATTTTGAACTAGAGGTAAAGCTATACTGTTAGCTGTTATTTGATATTTAGTGAGACGTTATATGCCAATATTTATTAATGGATATATGTTACTGTTTAGTATTGCTTCCGGAAAGATAAAATTAAACAAATTTTGCAACATATACAACATAGCCGTGTAGTGCCGGCTTAGAATGTCGCTACCCCTTTCTACCCACGGGTGTCGTAAGAGGCGACTAAGGGTATTGGGACTATTTATTGGATTTTTGGGCGATGCGGTTGGAGACCCATCACCAAAAACCTTTATTTTACCGCCTTTTCCCCACTCAACTTCCAAAAGTGGCTGAGGAATTTATAATTCCTTGGCTCTGGCTACTCCTTCTAGGGAATTATAGCCGTGAGTATATGTATGTATATACAACATATACTATAGTAACATAATTTACGTATATTCGCTCACAGTACAAACAGGACTAAAAAAATATGTTAAACCAATTTTTGAAATTGAGTTGGGAAGAAGTTTTAAAATAAAAGGTTGGTGATGGGTCCTATCGCCCAAAATCCAATCAAGTCACCTCTTACTACATCCGCAGGAAGAAGTGGGCTAGTGCTTGTACAACCCGACACTAACACAGCTAAATTTTGTAAATAGACGTTAAATCCAAAATGAACCCCATGATAAATATTTTCAAGGAACACAGGTTTCTTATAGTTATAACATAAGGTTCGTATCCATGTAAGTACCGGAAATATCATGCAATGGTACTATGGAGAATCATAAAAAGAAACAGAATTTAATATTATTTTATTATATTAAGTTAAATGACCACTGAACAATACCAATTGTATTTCTTTAGAGAAACTTTAGAAAAAAACAGCTCGATACATCTCCGGAAACCTTATATTGTTGCGAATCGTGTTTTCAATCGTAATGTACAAAAACTCTTTGAAGTGAGCCTGTTTGAGATCAAAGTTATAGTGCACAAAGAGAGGTATTGATTTTAGTGAGCGTTTTCCTTATCGTCAATGATTGAAAAGCATATTTTACAGGGTATTGTTTTTGCAGTTTTAAACCTCTATTGCCGAAAAGTCACCGTGATTTGACCGTATATACCTAGGCTTTCTTTTTCTTATCTGTCTTGGTCACTCTATCTCTATCTTAGATTCTATATCATTCAATAAAGACATAATTTTCTTAAAGTACTAATTTTCATTACTTTATACCTCCAATCAATCATACCTTCGGTACATCCTTCTTTTCATTTAACTAAACAATATAAAAAAATAACTTACTTGGAAGCAATAACCCTCAACTGCTCATCAGGACTGGGAAGTCTGTGGTCAATAGGCTCTTCATCTCCTGACCCACATTCCGATAGCTCGTCAGGGGTCAAGGTCACTCCGCTGGATATCCGGATGGAAGAGTCCGGTAAGGTGGTCACATCGCCCATGGCTTCTCTTGAAGTCCATTTTCTAAGGTGCTCTACTACTGATGGCTGAAATTGTCAGAAGTAAATTTTAATTTTTGGTATCAAGACGTGTATTGTCAGTGAAGAAGGGATGAGTTCCAAAGAAAAATGTGGTAACTCAATTGATAATTCTAAAGCACTGAACATTCTTCATAGAATTAAGAGTCGTATGATTAGTATGGTATAAACGGTGATCAATTATAAAAGCAATCAAGAATGTAACTTAAATAAAAGTTTGAAGTGGTTATGTTCTCATAACCTGTAAACACAATCGACATATATTTCCAGCTTATCGATGATCACGTGATGTCTTAAGAATACACCAATACTCAAAATGCTTTAATATGAGCATTAACTTTCTGATAAAGTCTTCGTTGCTTGGTACTGAGTACCTACCGATGTGCATAGCAATGGTGAGTGATGATTTTGAGTGTCCTTATCAGGAAGGTCTAGGGAGCTGGGTACACTATCATCGTACGAATTTACAGGAAGAGACTGCTATGTTCTATACTTCAAATGTGCACGTAATGATGTCTAAATAATAAACGAATACTTACAATGCGCGTTTCAATATCAGCGTTAACTTTCTGATAAAGCCTTCGTCGCTTGGTACTGAGTACCGGCGTGCATAGCAATGGTGAATGTTGGGCATCTTTCCTGAGCTGGTCTAGAGAGCTGGGCAGGCGATCGGTGGTCGCCTTGGAGTAGAGATGGCGGACTGCTGCGGGTCTGTGGGTGGTTATGATGAGAAGAATTAGTGTGTGCAAAAAATAGTTTTGTAGTTTTTGAGTCATAAGACGGTTGGGTATACTTATGTGACATTGACAAGATAGTTTCGGCACCAGAGGCGAAATAAAAAGGGTTTTTGGAAATTTTTCACTAACATTTTTTGAGCTAGGTAAAGGATAGATTTAAATGCACCCCAAAGAAGCTTAATGTTGACTCGTAATAACCTCCTATTGCATAGTTTCAATATAAATAATAAGTAAACTTTAAAGTAAATATATGTCTTTTATAGCTCTTTTCTCTCTATATCTCTCATTTCCAGAGTATTTTTATATACAAACATATGATTTTAATGAAGCAGTAATGACCTAAGAACTTAAAAGTTTTTTAAAACTTCGTAATAAATTATAATATAATATTTAATTACCTGGTATCCGGTGTAAAGAGTTCTTTGAGAAGAGGGTTTTTCGCCGTGAAATGTACTTTGCGCACAGCAAAGTCTGACAGGCTTCCCTCAGCTGAAACAAAAAAATACTGTATAAATGATCAGATCAAAACAAATCGTTAAGTCGTTTACTCCCAAGGTATTATGCCTATTTTTTGAGAATTTACTATATGCGTAGTTAGTTTATAGATAGGGGGCACGTCTAGGAAAACTTTCTACGAAAACACTGTCACATGGCTAACTGTATGAACTAGTCAGGTGGTTATCTTATCATGTATCCCTCACTGGTAAAATATTTGATAAATAAACATTTGACTATATCAAATCGGATGGATTCGTTTCAGAAATCATACTCATGCCTCTTGATACCTTGCTTACCATACTGACCTACTAAGGTTTGAAAAAAACTGACATCCTATGGCGAACCGCAAAAGAAACCTTTTCCGGTGACCAAAATAGCGTTTAATTAATTACAAAATTTCCTTATCCTGCAAATTATGCTTTCGAGAAATTGTGTAACATGAATATGACACAAATTGACCGCCAGCAGGTGTGTACACAAATATTTTTAATTAACGACACCAACTAGCAAGTAATTAACGAAATTTAACATGCGAAAGTTGATTTAATTAATTCCTAATTGGACAGTTCAATTTGCATTGTAATTTTACACAGAGTTGAATGAGTACTATAGAAATCCTAGAATTCAAGGGTGAGAAAGCGTTCATAAATACTTATACTTATTCTATTAGTACCTGTTTGGGTAGGCAGAGACTAGCGACCGGTAGATAGAAAATAACCTTAAATATATTTGTGCTCGTAGTAACCATCGGGGTAGTCAGAGACTATCCATTGGTATAGTAAGAGTAGTGTATGTATTTCTTTGTATTAAAAAAAAAAAAGTGTAATTTAAATACAACTTAACATGTAGGCAGTTGTACAAAAGGAAGTTTCGTATTTGTCGCCGATACAGCCATGGCACCGCAATGCATTGTGTGGAATTGAATCAGGAAATCATGGTTGAGTTACAAACATTGGTGATTTATTACTATGAATGCTGTATTTGTAATAGTCTCATTGACTCAGTAAAATATAAATGCTTTAAACGTAAACTTCTTCAAATATTGTATATCGTAAAATTTGCGGCAGTTAAAAAAAAGAACTACAGGAGGCTCAATATCAACTTTTAAAACAATACATACATATTTCAAGTTGATAGGGGATCATATTTTGGAAATTGGTAGGGGAGACGTTTGTTAATAAAAGTTATCGGTGATGGTAGAAATAAAGTATCGTTGGTGATGGGTCGCCCAAAAACCATGAAAAAGCCCTATACCCTTAGTCGCCTCCGTGGGTAGAAAAGGGTAGTGACATTCTAAGCCCGCAAGGATACACGGCATGTATTCTTTTTTTATTATATGTTAAGTTAATGTAGTTTTACTCTTAAACTAATACTCAATACATCTGAACTTAATAATAGGCAAAGTTAATGTCTAACAGCAAACACAGACAATTTAGGTAATAATTGCCGTAAAGAACATTTAAATATTAAAGTGAGAAACGTTCAAGACAGTTAATTAAAAAGAAGTTATCATTGTTCTCAAACGAAATAGTGAGAGAAGAAATTTCTAGCGCACTTCTATAATCAGCAATGCAAATGCAATTTAAAATTTATGCCGCCATTAGCATTCCTGAGCCGCTCCATGTGCGACGTTTATGTGCTATACGATAAACACGGGACAAACGGGACGTAACTTCAATATAAGTTAAACTAAACAAATGTCTTTAGTGCTATTCAATGTGTATTGGATAAGTTGTAGTCAGGTCACAGAATGCCTTGAAATTCCAGAATTGTAGTCGCGAACGTTCATAAATCCCACAGTGTTGTTTGTCTGTACCTGCATTACAATGTGGACATCGACCGGGGCCTAGGCTTGTATCAGATGGAATAACTGCATTGGTAACTAGCAATTTATAAACTAGTCTAACTAAATCTAACTATTCTGCTTTGATCCGTAATTGTCTTGAGACACAAATACGCATATATCCGTAGCACTATCAGTCGGAAGTGTAAGCTGTAATTGGATGATGGTGAAAGAAACCTATCACGAGTTAAATTTTGCTGTCACCATCTCTTCCTCTAGCTGTACGCAAAGTAAATTTACGATAACTGAATCATCGTTTTGTACATAAATGTATTAAAGTAGTATTAGGGTTTGTCAACAGTATTTTTGTTGTTATCTTCATTTATGTAACCCTATATCTATATGTGCAAGATGAGTATGTATCCAATATATGTGACCCCAACAGGGAAAGATGTAAGAGTTTCCCACAAAAATCGTTTTGGTGAAAAACAAGGATAGATAATACGAAGGACAGTGCGAACGGTTATGCCCCTCATAAAATATGCCGTAAAGATTTCCTTATGGGACATGAAGGAAGCTTTTATCTCCACACTGCTTTTATACTAACATTGTAAACTGAAATATGTGTACGAAGTGATGTGATAAATATTTGTCACACTTTCTGTACAGAACGCAAGTGACATGAACACTAATTCTATTAGAAAGATTTGCGGTGTAATTTACATGATGAACTCAGAAGATCGTTTCTGGGACAATTTGAGAATATTTACAAGGCGAAGTTGTGAGCAGAATAAGAGCTCGTATAAATAATTTATAAATATTTGTCAGACACACTATTAACAAAAACATGAAACAAATAAATAGAAACATTGAATGCGTAGAGGCTTCAAAGCATCGTAGGAGGTTCCGAGGATACCGGTGCGTGTTGGGGACACTGGTTATCCCCTGGGTATCGATGTCATTGTTCAGAGTAGTTTATATTCTGCAGTTTAGCCTTCAAATTTATAATTGTTTATTATTAAATTATACTTGAGCTATATTTCGTTTTAAGCCATGGTTATCAAATAGCTAGTCACACATACGAACGAAGCATAAGAAATATGTTGATTACCGAAGCAAAAGATGCAATAAAACCTAGAATATCCACGCTACAGGCAAGGCTCTTCGAGGTCACGACTTTGAAATACTCGCATTGCACTGTGGAGCCAGCCAGGCTATTCTATCAGTAGTCTATAAAAGACCCATTAATCTGAGCGCAGACCGGTTCCGAACAAATGAGCTTATGGATCGGTACTATTTAAATGAAAGATTCGTGAGAAAAGAACGGCGTGATAAAATCAAAGGCTGCCATCAAGAAAGGCATGAAAGTAATGACAAAGTCGTGGATAATAAAAACGAGTTAGACAGCGCAACGAGAGAACCACTTCTAGACAATAATGAATGAACACTAGTACAGGATTTCAAATTCAAACCGTTTGAAAGGATCTAATGCTTTTAGGTTACTGTAATCCATCACTGTTGTTATTTTTAAATTGTAAACTACACTAATGCCTGACGTTTTGTTTTCTCTGACAAGTGATTAATCTCGCTTGTATATATTTAGTCGAGGCAATAAACGTACCAAGTTGTTAATGAGGATATATCAATCATATTACAATAATATAGTTACTTAACAAGAGACTTTGCTGTGTAGTGTCGGCTTAGAATAGCACTACCCCTTTTCTTCCGGTGGGTGTACGTAAGAGGCGACTAACGGTATTGGGGCTTTTTAAGGGATTTTTGGGCGATGCCGTTGGAGACCCATCACCAACAACCTTTATTTTACCATCTTTTCCCCACGCAACTTCCAAAAGTGGCTGAGGAATTTCTAATTCGTTAGCTCTGGCTACCCCTTCTAGCTAGCTAGGGATTTATAGCCGTGAGTATATGTATACGTATGTTAACAAGAGACGTATATTTCAAAGTAATATTGACACATTTTACATTCAACGCAAAACAATTACGTTTCCGTAACTTAAAAGCCAGAGCGAAGAAGGAAGTAGCGATAAAGGTAGAATGTTTACAGTGTTACTTTGAGCAGCTAGGATTTCGAGAATTGTTTTAGTAAAGCAATTGGAAACAATTAGTTTGCCATTGCTACTTGAAATGTCTAAATCGACTTAATTTAAAGAACACAGAACAATGTAGGCCCAAAGTAATGATAATAATAAGTTGTAATAAAAATAAAAAATATGAAGGACTTTTAAACTATCCTCAGCCTTTCTTCGGGATCGAACTGTGCACAATGTTCATATTAATTGGTTTTTAATTATATTTTACCGTATAGAGCCGGTAAAGCGCTTCTCTTGGAATCTAGGGCGGCTGCAGTGATTGTTGGGCGATATTTCTCATCACCAGGAATAGTTTTCTAAAACTTTATCCCTTCGAATACTTTAAGTCGCTAATGAGTATTTGGTTTTTAAGGCCCGACTTTTTTGTGATTATAGATCCGATCCGTAAGTATATAACCATAATTACGAAAGTTCATAAATACATGGATGACGATGCAATCACCAGATATTCATAAAATAATTCGCAATTAACCGTAGTTTCCACAAGTATCTAATTATAGCATGATGATGTAAAAATAAACTGATTGAACAGTGGAAGGTGATAGCTTCTTTTTCGTTTTACAACGAAGCCTTTCTTCGAATGCATCGTATCCAATTACTAAGCTTAGCGAACTTAATGAAGTATGCGCTCGTGTACTTGAAACCGTTCGGATTAGAATTCTGATTAGCCGGGCTCAGAATTAGGTTCACATACATTCATCATGACTTTGTGCTCGTGAAGGGGTAAAAGGGTTTCATTAGAAGATTCGTCAGATTCTTTTAGTAATTTTGAGCCATCTAAAAAATATGACTGGCAAACATTATGTAGGGTCAACTTCAGGGAGTGTGGAGGTTTTGAAATAAAACCCAAAATAGCGGTACACTTCGTATAATTTCATCTTTCACAACCACTTGCCGATACAACGGACTACTGACAATTGCCCCCGCAAAAACAGAGATCGTATATTTATACCTTACCTAACCTTAAGTCAGTTGACTGTCAGTTGATTTAAATCAACTGACAGTCTCATTAACAATACTCCACTCAAATCTACATAATCATTATTATAACTCATTTATAAATAAATAATAACATTTTAGAAATGAGTATTTACCAAAATTATGGATTTAATTACAATCATTATTTTAATCAGCGTGAGCTGTTTTGAAGTAAAGTCAAACTAGTATCTCATTATTCATACACGACACCACTAATACTTATTAAATAGGTAAACAATATGATTACACAATAAAACTATACAGTTTATAAATTATAAATAGTATAAATTATACAGTATAATAGCCAATCATAGCACACTCATTATTATAAGCTTACAGCTCGGCCTTCCTGTTATAAGCGAGTCCCTTCGCTTTTGGAAATATTTTTAAAGAATTAATAAAACTTTATTATATTATATATTTTTTTATACATAGGTAAGTTCTTGAAATAACTTGTAAATCCTGGTAACAAGTGATTCAAAATTAACAGGTCCTAATGTGTTAATCCGTACTAATGTTTCATAATTGCGATTGCATTAACTTTTTATACATATATATGCACACACATATCATACACATAGTTTTACAGACATTTACACATTATTTACACATTCAATATACATATATATATTTATTTACATATTCCACACATTACACACTAACAATGTATTTTTTTATTTTTTATTTATACGAATTGTAATATTAAGCACATAAATATAGAATAGAATAGAACTCATAATGGTACTCATCACGTACCTCCTCCTCACAGTCCATATATGTCCCCACCAAGGGGCTCCAGCCCACCCTACATAGGGCGATCTGGCCACAGTCCACCACGCCGGCCAATTGCGGGCTGGCAGACCAACGACCACCACCGCAACAGTAGCCGGGAGCGACGGCCCAACGTGCCCTCGGAAGCACGGAATCATCTTAATTCTCGGATAGTCAGGTGATTCAAGCCTGCAATATCCCTCCAAACTCGGTCAAATCTTACAAATCAAATTTGTAAGGTGATCACCCCCCCGGGGATCGAACTCGAGACCTCCGCACCCGAAACCAAGCGCTCAACCGCGAGGCCATGGAGGCAGTCATCACAGTTAAAACATTTTGCAAAGATTACACTGCTAAACAGAAGCACAATTGGTGGCTTAAAACTATCTCTTCCAGACAACTCTTCAATGGAGAGATCAATACGTTAGTAAAAAGAATAGGCAGATTCACAACTCACATACTCGTGAGGTTATAACTTAATTATTAATTATTTGTTTATATATTATATCGTACTTATGTGATTTTTATATATATTTTTTTATTTATTCACTATTTAAATCGCTTAGATCATTACTGCCTTCTAGGTATGACTGTCATTAGGGAGTGCTTTTAAGACGCGGTACGAGCCTTAATGTCACAATCAGAACTACTATGGTGGTTGCTATGGAAATATATTATACTGTATGGGACCCCATGTATCAAGTTTATATAAAAATGCTTCAACAAAATCGAAATAAGTGTATTAAACACCTCACTATAGATTTCCATATTTAGACAACCTTCCTAACTTCATCATCATCATCATCATCATCATCAGCCACTGGACGTTCTAACTTTAAAACCCTTAAGATGTACAAAGGACACTAGGGATCAACTAATTTTATTGAAAACCATCCATAAAAAGGACTTGTAATCAAGGTTAAACTTCAGCTGTTCGTCCTACAATACTAGAATCCGATTCACATTCCGCACCCCATTTTCCGAATATGACATTTTTTCTTTTTTTATTGAGCATTTATTCATTTTAAATACTTTTGTAAACAGTTGGACTTTGTTGAATCAGCCGATCAACCTTTAATGTTCGAGTCCTAAAACTTTCTCATGATATAATTATTTAGATTATGAATTTATTTATGTTAAAGTATGTATTTTAAGTACTTTTATCCATCAATATATGTATCTTATCTTGCCATACAACGCGGTAACGCTTCCAGCATCTTAGGTACCCTTTCCCGATAAGAGGAACTGGAAGAAGTTTTTAGATTTTAAGTTAGGTTTTTTTTTTTTTTTTTTTTATAATATAAAATTTTTCTTTTTTTAAATTTATATATGCCTGACCATGATAATTTAATGTACAGGGTTTATTAATTTTTCCTACCTTGACTTTTATTTAGTAAGCTTTATGATAATGGTAAGCTAGTTCTAAATAAGCTCTTATTGATTGTGTACCGAAAATAATAATTTCCTTGGAAAATAATAGTTGCACGGGGATTTGCTATAACTAACTCATATGGCCAATAGAAAGGAGTTTCCCGTTTCTGATTTGACTCAAGAGCATTCTGCTCCCGGAAAAACTGTCCGTCCACTCTTGGTCTTAGTACCTATGCTGACTTGTACCTAGTCAATATACTTCGTACCAGATACCTTAAGTTGCTAGATTAATAAATCGCGCGCATAGCACACTATTACGCTGAGCAATTTCTGATTTATTCTCTGATTGATTATTGTTACTTTTGTGTTTAAATTACACCATCTGAATTTATTACTGAATAAACTTTTGTAACATAAATTACCCTTTTATTCCCTCAATATGGATAACTTTATATATTATCTTACATAAATATTTATTTTTGTATTTGATGTTTATTACCAGTTTTTAAATATAAATATACCTACTTCAAAATTAGTACCATATATGACAAAGAATCTTATTTAGGTATACTTAATAATAATAATATCATAATTAATTATACATGTACATGTTTTTAAAATCTTGTTATATTCGCTTGGTCTGGTGGGGATGACAATCTGATGCCTTCAAACGAATTCATCTCTATAAACTATCCATATCATAGCCAATGTACAATTATTTTGTTTTAAATACTTATTTTAATTTGCAATTTTCTATATCAACTTCAAAATTAGTATACTATACTATAACTATTGGTAGAAACTTTAGAGGTCATCCTTGCTTGAAATATTGTGTACAGTTTGTTTCTCTAATAAATATTAAGCTATGGTAAAATGTACATAATTTTGATTTATACCATTTTAATTTATTTTTACCTTCCCCTGCTCGTGGTTCTAATTATATTTTTAACAAATGGAAGCAGGGCGAAGATTTGAGGTAAAATCTACAGTTATAGTCTTGACAGTTATGATGAGCGGCTCTTTTAAAGTACAGAAACAATGTTAAGATTATATATTAATTGTGCTTCACTTATGTATATAGATTGACAAGACAAAGATGACAGCGATATCCAAAAATAATACACGGTGTGCTTAAATAAGTGTGAGTGGGTGACCCTAGTGTGGCGGATTCTATACTAGCCCTATAAAAATTCACGTATTTGACATTTTAGCCCATACGTACACTTTATCGTAATTGATATATTGTGATGATAGAAGTTATTATTTGTTTTATAATATATTTGCATCGAAATCTTTTATTTCGGATCCAAAGCAAAGCATATAAAATGGTAATAATTACAGTCCTAATTTGGACATGAATGGCTAAAAATTTAATATTTCCCGAAGGATATGCAATGGATTTAGATTCTGTGCTAATGATTATGAATTAAATACCAGAATTAACGAAAATAAGACAATTATAATTCACACAGACAGTTCATCTTGATGCCTAAGCCGTTGTAGGCAGCTATCGTGTCCGCGAGAGGATCACAGGTATACAGGAGGTATACCCTTGTTGACGTTTATGCTATGATGTTTATCACTCTCTACCAACCCATGCACCTATACATCAGCATATCTATTATGGTTAAGATATCTCAAAGCTACTAAAGATTTTGGCTAAAAATTACTTAAGATTTAAGAAAACTTCAGAAGAAAAGTATTGAATGTTTGATGCTGATTTGGTTTATATGGCAAATAAAACATAGTCTCCACCGATGTACGTCTTTATCGTTCGTTTTACGTTCTGAACTTCTACGTTGTAGTTGTAATGCTCACGGGATTTATCAGAGCCCTACCTATAGCCCTGAGTAGAGGTATACCCTTTGGAACTATCATATCAAAGTTGAGCTCTCTGGCTTTAGTAGGTTTTATGATAGAGCGTGACTTACAACCTCTACACAGCAATTTAGTGCTACCCCATTTACTTTGATGTCAGTTAAGTATTTATCAAGTTCCAGGTCTAAAGCTGAACTTGAGCTATTTCATTGTTTTTCATTTTTATCCTTCGGATTACCCTTCTTGGTATGTATATATTTTTTTTTTGTTCGCTGCAATGAACTGACAAATGAGAAGACTTTTCCAGCCAGACCAGGTGAACAAGGCGGTCATAATTATAATAATTTATCTTTGATATTGTTGATATTATTTAATTTAAGTAATGGAATTTAGTTTTATTATTGATATTCAAATACACTATCTTATTAATTTGCAATACTGAATATTAATGCAAAAAATATAAAATGTATACAAAACAGGAACAATACATTCACAAATTGTAACTATGATCAATTTTTGAAACAGAATATTCAATTCATTAAATCAGTAGTAGTCCCCATTTGATGTAAATATTAAATATTGGTTTCAATATCATTACATCAATAAGGCCTCCGCGACAAAGTGAAAATTCCGGCATCTGCCCAACAGGTTCGCCCAGTCCGGAGACACAAATATAACAAACTTTTTGAAATTACCCGAAAATTCAAATCGTTTTCTATTATTATTATTTTAGATTGAGCTACAATTAAACACATTCGTAAAACCTTACATTAAGAATTTGTAAATCTACCTAGCATTAATTGAGTTTATATAGTTAAATAATTACAAGTTGTATTTTGCCCTTTTCGGTAAATAAATTTGAATTTGAAGCATCTTGTCCATCGCAAAAGCAGAGTACATTTGCGATCAATTTTTCGCCTTGAGAATCATTCAAGATGTTCACCATATTGACCAACTTTAACCGTATTAAAGAAATTAAAAACTTGTTCGGGTTTAAGCAGCTGCCTGCGCACCTACCCTACACCGTGCAGCAGACAATCTACATCCTGGCGCCCATTAATTTTACATTAATTTAGTAGATTGTTTTTGGCGTAATAATATTGATCAAGCGATTCTCCGTACTGAACTCTTTCAGCCAGCATCTCAGACAAAATAAACAATAGCTCATCCATTATCATTTACCCTACGTCGTTTCAAACTAAGCGACCCAACCAAAGAGCTGCGGTTACTGTCTATTTTATTTTGGGAAAAGTATCCACCCTCGCGTTTGCGTGCACAATGCTGTGAACATCGCTCCCTGCTATTTTCTCGTCCTCGCGCTAGGCGAACGCTCTCGTGTACGCCGAACCGGGTTACGAAGAGACCTCTCCGCTGTTATTGGACTATTCGTTGTTCACCTGTTCACCTCGATTGACCTCGGTATCACGCTCCCGTAATACCCACGGTCGATTTACCTCGGTATCACGCTCCCGTAATACCCACGGTTGTCGATTGACCTCGGTACCACGCTCCCGTAATACCCACGGTCGTTCAGCATAGCGCTTCCTGTCATCTCCAACACCTCCGTGTTGACTGGCTTTTTTTTTTTTTTTTTTTGGCTCCTCCATGCCAATTCTGCGCTCAATCTATCGTAACTGAGGCTACGACTCCTGCTCTCTTCTCGATCCATGGTGGAGAACTGAAACTGACAAATTTCAGCTTAGTAAACAATCAAGCCAACCCTCAGTACACATACTTTAGTTTCTTTGATCTCAATGGGCCTAACAATTAGTATAACGCAAATCCAATTTTCTTTTATTGAAATGTAAGGCGACCTTCGCAAATGTAACTTAAATATTTCACTGATAACAAATGTACTGCTGACTATTTTATTAGAAGGTAGTTGTTAAAAGTTTCAAAATGTTTAATTCTTACTTTGTATTGCAAACTAATATTTAAACAGTTACTTTATTAATCCTTGGTCATGTAATTCTCTTACGGACTCACGGTATTATCTTACACACGCTTTGTACAGCTTTACAGGGGACCGAAGAAAATGTATAATACCTACTTGGTTTAATAAAGAATATTTTGATTTTGACGTTTTTACCTCTTACGTGAATAATATGAAGACACTACAATAAGCGGGTGACTATCTCAAATTTAAAATAAATAATTAAGATATTATGCATCATGATGAGTATTAAAACAACTATGTGTTCCTTCGTATTATGTTCCAAAACTAGATTTATAAACATAAAAGGCCTCAATATTTTTCTATTTTATTTTTTTAAACTTACAGGTTTGCTAAAATTTTAGTAGCAGTAGTAGTAGTAATTTGTAGTAAACCTATGGTAAGTTTGCAGTTGAGTTGTACAAAATATAAAAAAACAACCTGGATACTCACAACCAGGCATGGTGTAAGCAATGCGAGCAATGCATCACACGTAATATCGCTCGGACGCGTACTGATACATTACACATTACTCGACCGTTCCAAACATCACACTTAGCATGGCCTTACATTTCATTCCATTACACTACCATAGAGCACTGCAGTGTGATGCTGCGTGATTGATCGGTAACGAACGTATGGGTAAGCAAATGAAAGTGATACTTAAAACGATAGCAATAAAAATATCCTAAAGTCAATAGTTGTTTTAATTATAATAGCAAAAAGTTTTAAATTGTATTCAAAGAGTTCGGTTAACATCGATGAATCCCGTCAACATTCGTCTCAGGCATGTATTTTATTTAATTCAGTGTAACTAAAACTCTTACTACATTAAAATCAAATTGTAGTTTTCTAGGTTTACAATTAATGCATTAAGTTTTCATAATTTTGGATTAGCACCGGGACATTCAATTTATTTCTAAAATCAAGTTCAATATAATTTATCGATTGATTTTGATAATTGTTTGATATTTAAAATCGTGTTATCTTGACATACATTTCGAATCTTTGTAAACATCAAATGAATCCATGCACATTGCTAGTCCTAAGCCTGGACCACACTTGAGTTAAATAAACGCGAGTAAAAGTATGATGACAAAATAACTTTATTCAAAAACGTATAAATATTTAAAAAGTAATGGATACATTTCTTCTCTAATCCCGTCTTACTCGCTCACGTAATTCTATAACTACCTATAACACTGCTATTCTACCTCATGTGATATATTTATATTCCCATTACACGAAATATTTAATTAATTACACAACACCACACGCCTGATAGTAGGAATTGTTAGATCGTAGTATCACATGTAATGCTTTAAACAGATGTTGTAATGCCATATGTCATAATTTCAAAGTGTACTGTTTTCGCACGTGTACTCACAATCATAAACGAAAAATGTTTTAGAAAATTCACTATACTGTATATCGATCCAACATTTCAATATTATTCGATAATCAGAGATTCGATAATAGCTTTGAAAAAAAAAACAATCTGAGCTATCGGGAAAAAAAGGACTAGATATCAGGCTCAAGTATGTAACAGATTAACACTCTTATGTATCGCCCCTATGTTTTTGAGAATAAATGAAAATTCTTTTAAAATACTTTCTTGCCTTCAATTGAAATAGACTTTATTATTTACGACTGTTTATGGATGCTATTTTATAAAGAAGAAGGCAATTTCACCATACCAAGGATTCTAATTACGCAAACACAAAAAAAAAGAACAGGGTACTTACGTAGGCGCAGTACGAAAAACGTGATATTTTTCGCCTATCCTCACTTCTGAGTTGTAGGGTCAACTTCAGGGAGTGTGGAGGTTTTGAAATAAAACCCAAAATAGCGGTACACTTCGTATAATTTCATCTTTCACAACCACTTGCCGATACAACGGACTACTGACAATTGCCCCCGCAAAAACAGAGATCGTATATTTATACCTTACCTAACCTTAAGTCAGTTGACTGTCAGTTGATTTAAATCAACTGACAGTCTCATTAACAATACTCCACTCAAATCTACATAATCATTATTATAACTCATTTATAAATAAATAATAACATTTTAGAAATGAGTATTTACCAAAATTATGGATTTAATTACAATCATTATTTTAATCAGCGTGAGCTGTTTTGAAGTAAAGTCAAACTAGTATCTCATTATTCATACACGACACCACTAATACTTATTAAATAGGTAAACAATATGATTACACAATAAAACTATACAGTTTATAAATTATAAATAGTATAAATTATACAGTATAATAGCCAATCATAGCACACTCATTATTATAAGCTTACAATTATTATAAAGTAGATTTTTTTAACGAAGCCACACTACAATATAAAATGTAGGTCCTAGTTTTTGAGGTACCAATCATTACATTTATTTTATTCGAAGCTATTCAAAGACGCTACACTATAATGCGGTTCACTGAGCTAATAAACACTCAATTCTATGAACACACTAAAAATACAAGTTTGTAATTACTACTGTCTGTCGTTAAAGCAATTGCAAGACAAGAGAACTTGCGGACTTAGCACCAATGTATTTCTGGAGCGTCTGGGAATTACGTCGATGTTTTACTGTCTTGCTACTTGTCTCTTTATTTGGTGCAAATCAGTCATCGAACTTTTCAAACAATGCGTCGGATTCAGGAGTCAGCAACCTAGTGGCGTAATATTTGCTGCATCGTAGTTGTTGATTTATATGTTGCTTTAGTTTTAGTGCTAAGAGTAAAGGTGGAAGTGTATGTTAATCAGGTTCGTATGTTCGAATCTATTGGCGGGTTTACACATATGTTATTACGTTACTAGAGTAATGCTGTGTAGTGTCGGCTTAGAATAGCACTACTCCATTTCTTCCGGTGGGTGTACGTAAGAAGCGACTAACGGTATTGGGGCTTTTAAGGGATTTTTGGACGATGCGGTTGGAGACCCATCACCAACAAACTTTATTATTACCATCTTTTCTCTACTCACATTTCCAAAAGGGGCTGAAGAATTTCTAATTCCTTAGCCCTGGCTACCCTTTCTAGGGTTTTACAGCCGTGAGTATATGTATGTATGTATGTAACTAGAGCATATATAGATATGAAGATATACATATACATATGTATGTATATGTATATCTTCATATGTATGAAGATCAAGCGACAAAATCGCGTTACGTTAAAAAAAAATAACAACTTCTTTCACAACATCGTCGATATTTAGATTCTATGTATTTTAATTAATTTATCGACTCTATAAAGTAATGAATATATTAAAACAATTTCAGAAGCCAAGTAAAGTTCTCGTTAAGAAGGGACGTGATTTGTGAATCATGAATTGCTAAGTATGGGCTGATTTCTAAGCCACTGGCATTCCAAACAAGGACATAGCATAAATTTGTTTTATGGGAATAGTTGCTTTGGCAAAAACTTGAGATGTGAGTGCTAAAAGAGGAAGGATCATCGTTTAATGAAATGTTTTCATTCGGACTCACAAGGAAAAATAGTATAGCGTATATAAAGAGCCTTTTACTTAATTTATTTCAGAAATCTTTAAGTATAAATAAGTATGCTCTTAGTGATAAGACCGCCAGTTGTACTTTGGATTTTATACCGATCTTTGTTTTGTAATTGTTGTTTTTTTTGTGATGTATAATAAAGAGTTTTTATTATTATTATTATAATGTTGCTATTCCGCATGAAAAATGATACTTTAAACGAAGTACTTTTACCTAAGTTGTTTTGTGCATCTACCCAGATAACTAGTTTACCGATCTCACCTTCCAAAGGTTGTCTGGAAGAGATCGCTTTTAGCGATAAGACCGCCGATTGTACCTCACTGTAAACTGTATGATAATTTCTTTTGTAAATTTGTGTTTGATGTACAATAAAGAGTTATTCTATTCTATTCTAAGCTATGGTTAAGTGTACAGATTATTGAATAAAACGAGTAGATGTAACTTTATAGATAAGATCACCTATAGTTATTTCAATCATGTAAGTTGTTTAAAAACAATTGCGAGATTTATGTTTTAATTGCATATAATATAGCTTTAACCCCGTAATTCTTATAGTATGAAGAAGAAGTATAAATATCTATGTACAAGTTAGTTTTGGATAGAATTTATCTATACTTATAATAAATCTGTAGAGAGGTCAATTCTGTACATGAAATATATTTTCAAAATAACTATCAGGTGGTGATTAGGGATCGATACTGATGCCAAAAATGTAATCAGTAAAATTTTTGTCTGTCTGTCTGTCTGTCTGTCTGTCTGTCTGTCTGTCTGTCTGTCTGTCGGTTTGTATGTTCCTTATGGAATCAAAAACTACTCGACGGATTTTAACGAAACTTGGTACAATTATTCTTCATACTCCTGCGCAGGTTTTTGTATACTTTCCAGCAGAGAAGTTAAGGGGAATTTCGGGAAATTTGGGGAAAACGAGAAAAGTTACTCCATTTTTTAAGCTTCCGTCGCGTGTGCAGCCTTAATGGTTAAACTTACATAGAAATCATGTGTGGCGGAAATATTCTTCATAAAATTATCTAAAAAAAAACCTCAACGGTATATGGCTATCTTTTACGGTTGACTCACAATAACACGTGTAATTCCTGATAGCTTAGCAGTTCGGAACATCCTGATTATATTTGTTTACTCTTACGTTTGTAAACCTCTCATTCATCCCTAATTTTAAAAAGGTAACATTATTACCTATTCAATAAAAAAAGAATGATAAAAATTATACATAAAATAAGCCATCGCGCCCGTGATCGAAACCTAATCTTTACTAATTTACATATAACATACTAGATGGCGCCAGTAGTTGCATCCTACATAACGTAATGATTTATTTTTTAGATTGTTATAAATACTTCATGGCGTTTTATTCCAAAATTTGCTATTAAACGGAAATACTGAACCGTTTATTAAAGCGCATTCAAAATCACCAAACTACACTGTTAAGGGAGTGCTATAAATTTAATAAATTGAAAACATTGCGGTGAGTTTCACAATGCTTGAGCAGTGACTAAAGAAAGAAACCTCAGATATTTAAAAAACAACGCTACCCGTGCGAAGCTGGGACGATCCACTAGTTTATAATAAAGTACTTTATAGATACAGTATAACGCATAGATAAATGTTCAACCTCCTTAAGGTTTTAGCAAGTAATATCTGATCGACCGTACCCAAGTGTTTTCAAGCTTCTACTTCCCCGAATCGTTTCTATTGGAGGCACTAAAACGAAATGGAATCGAACTTCCTGCGTTCTCTGGAAATTTATATCCAACTGGAGCAAGGGTCGTCAGTGGTTGACTTCAATACTGAGGACATATTGACCGTAATAACATTGGTGATGGAAAATGTATCCCCAAATAAACTAAAGAGAATTTTCAATACTGGTTTATTGGTTTGTTATTAATACTGATCCCTTGGTTGTAGCTTTTATTAAGGAGTGATCATGACAATTTGTACTCGTTTATTACAAGTGAATGTTTTAAAAATAATTATGTAAATAAAAGCATCAATGCTAGTAAAAGATAAAGATAAGTTGATTTAAATGGATATATAACATAACATAACATAAACGTTCACGCCGAATATCCCCGAAGGGGTTGGCAGAGGTACTAATACTTCTGAACATCACGTGTCTTTGTCACCTGGTATTCAGAGTACCCACCTTTTGCATGGACAGTGTACTCACGTGATAGGGGGCAGGCCTATCGCCGTTTTGTACGAATACACTGTCACATGACTAAGTACAACTCAGCCATGTGGGTTTCCTCACGATGTTTTCCCTCACCGTTAACAACCATGATAAATTAACCACACATATGTCTTTAGAAAAGATAAATTGGTGTAGGCCCGACCCAGGATTTGAACACTAGTCGTTTGCACGATAACCGAGTGTTCTACCCACTGGGCTATCACGGTTGCTTAAATGGATAGTTTATCAAATAGATACATAAAGACGCCCGCGGTAAAAAATAATTAAACGCTTTAACATTAACATTAGTCAAGATTATCTCAGAGTTGTAGCACAGATTATTTAACAGTTAAGTACTCGTTGCAACAAATTAAATCTTTTTGAAAAATACAGTGCTTAGTTGATTTCTATACATTTTTAGTAGTTTATTCATTAAAATCCGATTACACACATACATTTACTCACGCAATATCGGATTATTCCATTTATCATATTTTACAAACTCATGTATTTTTTTGGAAAGATCAGGATTTTCCTTTGTACCATCTGTAACAAAACTCTGCACTATAAAAAAAAACTCTACGAAATCTTGCAGCAACTAAATAACAAGATGTCAGATTCAAATGAAAATGACACCACCAATAAGTAACTATGTAAAAAAAACATTATAAAATAAAACGTTGCATTCTAAAACTAACAAGTGATGGATCGAAGTGTTGAGATTACATTACAAGCATCTTCCCATATTTATCAGCAGAATTTAATCAGAATGACTATGAGAAATATTCTCACATCAGTAAACCCTTCACGGTCTGGGTCATGCTGTCAGTAATTTAAAACGAACAAGATGCGCCTAATGAGTTGTTTATCATTACAGGAACAGCATTCTTCTTTTAGTTAGTTATTAAAAAACATAACCACATTGAATTTAATAATTATACTATTAAATAAGATCCCGCAGACAAAAAACTTTTTGGGAATTAAAGTGTCGATTAAAACCACAAGATCTAAAAATCTTTGTTTAAATTATGTGGGTATGACGAAAATGTAAATACATATTTGTTATGCTTTGGTCTTTTATTTAATCCACAATTACCTATCATCTATCGAGTAATCCTAACTAACTTCTCTTATATTAGTCTTTATAAAAACTATACCCAATAAATACATAATAATATTGAAATCGTAAAATTAGTACAATAATTTTATAGCTAAACCTATGCATTGAAATGAAATGAAGCATTTATTCGACTATTATAGGTGTAAAGGTCTTCAGGTGTTTACAAGTGCGCAATCCATAATCTGCCTTAAATGGGCGTTCGAATATTTATCATTATTAATCTTATATAAATCATGCGAGCTGAAGAAATAATGTCAACAAAAACCTATAAACTACTGGAACCAATTCAATACACATGTCAATTTTCTTCAATAAAATATAAAGTTATGGCAATTAACATATTAATTACAAAAAACAAACTTAGGTAATAATAATAATACAATGTCACCAATAACCTACTAAAAGTGTCAAACAAAGTCAAAATTTTAATAATTATAGATGTCAAAGAAATAATAATAATAAAGAAATGACATATTTTTTTATAATAATACCAAAAAATACTAAATACTAATACTAAATACTGCATTTTTCTAAGAAATCTTTTACAGAGTAAAAACAATTCTCCAACAAATATCTATGCAATGTCCGTTTGAATTCGATTAAAGTCATTTCTCTTAGTCCATTTGATAGTTTATTGTAAATTATAATTGCCATAAAATAATCATTTTTCCTATACAGTTCCAAGTTTCGTTTGGGTGGATACAATATTAAATTAGTTTTTGTGTTTTTTCTAACAGGGCGACCATTTTCTGGTTCCATTTCAAATATATATAAGTTTGTATGCACAAATATACACATTTCGAAAACATAAAGACAGGGTAATGGTAGGATAATCTTTTTTTTAAATAAAGGTACACAGCTATCAATAAAACCTGCTACTTGGTAATATTTAACAACCATAAATTTTACACCATTTCTCAAATCGTTCACCATTTCTCAAAACGGATACACATCACTCTTAGTTTAAAACATAAACGATTTAAATAAAAATAAAACCGATATAAATAATCCTAGATAGTCTTACTAATTCCTGATACTAATATCGTATCATGCAAATCCGATAGTCCGTTTATACATACAAAAAGCTAACCAACCGCCTATCATGTTACACATCGGAATCAATTATAAACCCAGTGAGCCGTGAAACAATCCACTAAGAGCCTATAGCTCAAAGAGCAGGAAAAAAAGAATTGCGATTTGTTATCGATATTAGCAATCAGTGTGAAATCGGTGATATTTTACACAAATGAATGCAGCGATTGAATGCGTCTCAGACATAAATCACGGGCGCAGCTGACGCCTTACTGAATACTGGATAAGTCGGGCCAGGGTTGGTTCCCGATTCTTGTGAATCAAATACGCTTTTATATAGATGCTGTATGGATACAGTATATCGATAGAATTTATAGAGTATCTGTAAAATTAAATTGTTTGACTCAATATCTCATGCGAAACGATTTATCAAACCTTAGCATTCAAATAGAATAAAATCGTGAATTTGATGGATATGGTGTGTGGTGCCAGCTTAAACATCACCAACCCGTTTCTTCCTGAGGATATCGTAAAATGCGACTTTGGGTAAATAAATGTAAACTTATATGTGGGGATTATTACTAATACATAAAGAATAAATAAAGGAAAGAAAAATTTCGACACACGGTAGCTCAATTGGCAGAGCGATGGGGGCGTATACCAGAGGTTGCGGGTTCGATTCCCGCCTGTGTCGAAATTTTTCTTTCCTCTATTTATTCTTTATTTATTAGTAAATGTAAACTTTTATTTTATAATAGTTTCCCTATTCAACTATCGAAAGTGGCAAACGAATTTCTAATTCGGAAAGTCCAGCCAGACTTTTGGGATCTATTAGCTGTGAGTGTTTGTATGGTCATGGATAACTAATCGCAACATTCACTTGAACTTGACCCGAGATCCTACTTAGTTGAAGGTTATGAGAGGTTAATAATATATGAAATGATATGCGATAATCCAAAGAACACAAAATGGATGAAAAAAATAACAACCCTGAGAGCATGATGTTGAATTTTGAATCAGTGCCAAAATATCGCGGGGACATGGCTTTTGCGTAAAACAGCTATAAAATGCCAGAGCTTTTCGCGACAGGTGTACAATAATGATCAAGAGCACAATAGAGATATCCTTGAATACCACCTTCCGGATCCTTCCTGTGAGTGTCGTAAACTAAGAATGTTATGGTAATTGGATGTGCCTATTAGCAAACCATTAACTTCTGCCCTTTTCTATTATCGTAACTTATCCGTAGCGGTTGAAGTTATGACTATGTTTCTCTGCCGCATCCTTCATATGACATACATACATACACATACATATACTCACGGCTATAAATCCCTAGATGGGGTAGCCAGAGCTAAGGAATCAGAAATTCCTCAGCCACTTTTGGAAAGTTAAGTGGGGAAAAGATGGTAAAATAAAGGTTGTTGGTGATGGGTCTCCAACCGCATCGCCCAAAAATCCCTTTAAAGCCCCAATACCGTTAGTCGCCTCTTGCGTACACCCGCCGGAAGAATTGGGGTAGTGCTATTCTAAGCCGACACTACACAGCACATGAATAACGAGTAATAAATAATAATGAGTGTTTGGAACATCAGATGATGAAAATGTCGTGATGTTCATATGTATTAATACCTCTGCTATCCCTTCAGCGATTCACGGCGTGAGCGTTAAGTTAGTATCGATTTTGTATCGCTTCCAATAAAAAAAGCTAAGATATTTTTTACAGAGATACTCTGAACAATTACACATTTTTATTTATTGTCAGTCATAAAGATGAACACAATGACTAGCCAAGTGTGATTAATATAATCACGCAACCGTTTCTTATAAGTTGCAGACATCGACCTCTGCGGGTTGGTGCAGGAAGCACAAGACGAGTATGCGTACTGCACCCGGTTGCATTCCTATACTTGCATCTTAGTGCACAGCATACTTTTGAGAAAAAAATGAGTGGTCAAGTTCGAGTGTTTATTACGATTACGACGTACGGGTTCTGTCGGGAAATAAAAGTATGGGAATCATGTTGTTAATTAAAATTTTTAATTATATTGTTAGTTCTACCAGTGATGTTATGCAAACAGGCGGAACTTATATTAAGTTATGTCTATTTCACATGGTGTTTTAAGTTTAAAATAAGGAAAAGTAGTAGGTTTTACGTCGTAACCAACTTCTTTAGTTAAAATACGAAATAAGCTTAAATGCTGATAGTATTTTCTAAGAATTTCGCGATTGCACATAACAATTAAAACAACTATTGAGTTTTCGATATCGCATGTCATGACACGCGATTAAATATCCGAAAACCAATAGTTGTTTTAATTTTTAATGCTTATTTAGATCCTGAAACAGTATACCCGGTAGATAGAGCGAACAAAGTGTGTTTAAGTGAAAAACTAGGATTTACTTTAATTCAAGTTTAAGAGTATTTCATTTTATCAGAATGAGAACCTTACCCTCTAAGTTTTTGGTATGATACTGTCTAATTAATGATGCTATTTGGTTTAACTGGGACTGTCTTTTAATAGTGTGCCTTTAAACCCACTTTCAAGGCGAAAACAAAACAACTTCGTACTCATAAAAAAACTCTTTGTGAATCATATTTTTAGATTCATTAACTACTTTTACCTTAAGTGTTTTTAGTGCCAATTTGTCAATACTCAGGTACTCGTTGGTTCAATAAACGAAAATTTTCTTGCAACGAATCTGTATGTGAAGGCTCTGTTCACATACAGAACCCTAGAAAATCCCAGCTAAGATTCAATTAAGCAGACTGGAAACTATTTGGCGTTGAGTATTCTTGAACGGACTACTCCGAAGACATTCCGGTTTCCATAGTCTTATTGTGACATTCAATCAAAGTAAGCGGCTCCTGACTGGATCCATAAAAGCGATTTATGAACGTAGATTCATTACGTAATGCTTTCCGCATGACATAAAATGCTATAATATTTCCCGTTAGGTTCTTGAAGTTTTGTACAGTTTAGTAGAGTTACACTCGTATTTTAGATTAACTCGATCTATTTTTCTTTGGGAACTTTTTTTGTAGTCTGCATTATATGGATTACATACATACATATACTCACGGCTATATTTCCCTAGAAGGGGTAGCCAGAGCTAAGGAATGATGAAGAAAAGATGGTAAAAATAAAGGTTTTGGTAATGGGTCTCCAACCGCATCGCCCAAAAATCCAATAAAAAGCCCCAATACCCTTAGTCGCCTCTTACGACACCCGTGGGTAGAAAGGGGTAGCGACATTCTAAGCCGGCACTACAAGGTAATATACAATAGCATTATATGGATATTAACATGATAATACGAGTAGTTATATATCAAAACAACCTTGGTGCGCGTTTTTATAGAGCTCATATTAACGAGCGTTTTGTTTTTAAATTTCAATCATCTTTTAGCGAAAAGAATTAAAGGACCTCTTACTAAATGGTGTCTGCCTATGACAGTGGGAATCAAATGCGCCAGAATATAGTGTGCCTATCTTTCTACAACTCAGATTCACCAGGAATGATTAATTATAATTGTTAACTTAAAAAAAATGTGTTTGATATTACCGTGGGGACAATTTGTGCTGCACTCTTTTGAAGCATACATTTAGTGCACCTTCATTTAAAAAAATAAGCAGTATTTCCACCAGACGAACATAACAAAAATCTAAACAACTACCTTTACTTATTTGAATTCGTTTTTTTGATAACAAAATAAAGCTTTGGTGGAACAAGCTCATCACTTTGCGGCTGACACAAATAAGACGTTTGCGAATATGAAAAACGTAAATGGCATGGAAATTTGTAAAGGTACAAGAAGGGCCACGAATTTAAAAAGAGTAATGTGCGATGCTCCTGTTGGTTTTCCTCGGTTTTCATGTAAATTAATTTCAAGACATTTTTCTGCCACATCTTACTAACTGCCGAGCTATAAATTAAACTAATTTAAGGAGAATAAAGGCGATTAAATGTGCTGTTTTATCTGGGTACGCCGCCAAGTAAACGGTACAACAATTTATTGGAATAGGAGCAAACATTTAGCCTCCTAGTTGCAACTACACGATAACATCTGTAGCTCCTTAGCGGTTAAGTTATTTATAAATGTAATGCGAATGTTTCTTACCGCTTTATAAAAAAAAATATTTTCATTATATGACGACGTTGTTTTTAATGGGTTGTAATCACAGTCGTTTCCCAGCATAGTTTTAAGGTGCGGCATTTAATTGAATGTCAACCATGCACTACTTGAGTAAAACATCGTGGGCCTAATCTATACTCATGGTTATAAATCCTTGATAGGGTTAGCAATCATAATTAGAAGTTCCTCAGCAACTTTTGGAAGCGAAAGGAGAACATTTTTGAAAAATAAGTAGTTTTGATGATATTCCTCCAACCAAATTCAAACAACACCCACGGGAAGAAACGGGATTGTGCTTTTTTTAAGCCACAGCTGAATATTCATATCTGTAGGCATGTTACTAATTATGACTAAGTTTGAAGATCTCACTGTACAAGCAACTTTAACGTTTCAACCCAATATATTGTTTCACTAAAACCACCCTATATGCAACAGAAATATTTCCTGATATTGCCCAACTTAACCCGGTATCGGAAAACTGATAACACATAATGAGCAATCGAAGTTCGTATATCACACACTCGCAATTGGCTCCAGCAGGCTTTACGCTACATTGCATCGTGTGGTATTAAATGACGTGTCCTTATTTCATCTCTATTCACAACTCAACACCAACAGATAGTATTCAATGGGAAGCATTATGTTGGAGAAACAGTAATGGTTTGTCTGCTTTCTATTACAATGGTGGAGTAGAGATGTATTCTTTGTATACCGGGTGATAACTAATCAGAACGCCTCCAACTCGGCGCGACCTAATTTTCAGTGAAGAGGACAGTGACAAGAAGTTTATTATGCAAGAAAGTTTTGAAGAAGTTGTGGAGAATTTATGTTTTATTTTATAATTAATATTCGACGGGACTAGTTTATTGTAAGTATGGTAAGAGTAAATTTAAGAGTTTAATCAGCCTCATCAGAGAATTTAGAGGAAAATATTGTCGTTTCATACTATTTTCATGATTGAATTTAAGAACAACTTATAATAGGCTCATTTTCCTCTAAGTCTTGATGGCGAGACACTGTTAGTGAAAAACTGCTTGTATAATTATTATGAATCCCACATCGGCAAATTATGTTATTTCCACAATAGCAAATTGACAGTTTTACGTATCTCATTAATTTGAAATCGTTAAGGTGTACACATGAAGTGTATGTTAATATAATAGTAAGATTATGTTCAGGAAGTGTGGTAGGTCGCGGCTGCATAGCCAGCTAGAGTTACGTGGCAGCCATCCCACACAGACTAGGTGCGCCTGACAGGCCATTCACCTCGAGCTGACTCAAAACATAAATTGATTTATCCAATGTAGCCAATTAACGCTTCACTGCTTAGCCTTTTCACAAAAAGCATAATCCATTTTAAAGTCGGAACAAAGAGCGCTGGAACGAGGAAATGAATCGGCATTCGCAAAAGGATGTCCAATTCTAATAGCGTAGGATGTAATTGTTTAATAGACTGACCTACAGCTTCAGTAGAATCGATTTGTAATGGAAACAAATGGATAATCGGTTGAACTGAACAAACAACACTCGATCACGAAGCCCGCTTCATAGTTCATCCGAATATTTACGAGACATCGGCAGAGCAATATTTCACAAATCAAACTACTTAGGCACATATAAATCATGACAGCGAGTAATTGAGCGGTAGGCAGCTAACTGTTGCGCGGTATATATTCTAAGTAGAGCTAATTGGCTGTCGACACATAAAAATGTATTTCGCAGAACTGCGTTGTGCACAGTGCAACTAAATGTCTGTGTTATTTTCCTCACGTAGTAAACTGTTTGTACAAAACGCAATCCGATAACCACAAAAGGAATATCTGGTTTGGTCAAACAGCGTATGCTGGGACTGTTTCGTTTTATCGTATACGAATACAACTTTTATACCAGTGATTTTAGAGTTGCAGTGCTATTTTCATGCTAGGTACTCTAGTGTGGCCGTATCTAGACAGTTAACTTCAGAAAAGCACAAACATTAACATTTACATTGCTGCATTAGCGTTTTCGAGTAAACACGAGGAAACGGTAAATAGTTTTGTAGTGCCGAAAGAGACTGACCGAACATTGTTTGACAAGAGTCCAAACAATAAGTTAAACTTTCATAAACACAATGCCTGTACTGAGTGAGGCAAAGCAAACACATACATGAATTTTGTCCGGCACTACATGCACTTCAACTAATATTCCCGGAAGAGTAAAGATAGCTTTTTAAATATTAAAAAGTGCTTACACATCCTGAGTTTGTTAAATGTATACTAATACTTTGAACGCAGGCGAGAACATCAAAAAGATGTACTGGCAGGAACTCTTAAAATAACCACATGAAAAACGTTTGTTATGCTGTATTGACCTAATCATGTCAGATTAGTTTACGTTGTGGGAAAATTAAATGGTACATATCTATCGCACTGGATCAAATATATTTAGTCTGTACATTGAAAAAATATACGATCCGAATTAGCTGTAATTAACCTTTAATACTTGCCTTATA
The DNA here is from genome assembly GCA_963576735.1 of Bedellia somnulentella. Classification (NCBI taxonomy): domain Eukaryota; kingdom Metazoa; phylum Arthropoda; class Insecta; order Lepidoptera; family Bedelliidae; genus Bedellia; species Bedellia somnulentella. The sequence continues at coordinate 5,221,544 of OY755177.1, forward strand.
TTTAAGACAGTGAGAAATTTGCGAAATCGTAATATTTTGACTTCAACGGGGAAGCATGGTAGTTAATTCAACAATATCCTTAATATTTAGGTTAATTATGATTTAATCAAAGTTGTAATTAATCTAAATTAAATGTCTGGCTTGGCGCCATAAAATGAAAATATGTTTGGGACAGCAAATATCAGTTTTGTAATAGTATGTACATATTTTATCGTTGCTGACTAAACTTATCAATTTTCGTCATGTCAGAAACAAGGACGCCCGCCGCCGGGGCGCTATAAAAATGATGTTGAAGAAAACGCTAGCGAATACAACAAATAGATAATAATGAAACAACTTTTGACTTTCGGATATTTTAATCGCGTGTTATTACATGGTTTTTTAAAGCCCGACATTTCGAAAATTTTTCAGTTATCATGGTCACGGGAAGACTGAGGTGTTATTTGTCATTATACATTACTATAAAATTATTAATACTAACTACCTTAACAAAATTTAAGTTACATTTGCGTTTAATATTTGCTAAGTACAAAAAGAGCTAATGTTATCTGGAGTCTTGCTAGTGCTCTTCCCTTGCTTGGTTGTGTTAATAATTGGGTTCTTTGTGTGTGTGGGACTTATCTTTTGGTGCGGCTTGAAGTAGGTCTAGTCTAGGTTTCATAAAGGGTGTAACAGACAAAATTAGTACTGTGTTACAGCGTGCTTCCGTTAAGACCTACTTCAAGCCGCACCAAAAGATAAGTCAGCTTTTAAGACCTATCAAATGTCAGATCCCTTTACAAGATGCAGGTGTTTATAAAAAGAACATATTGCTGATATGAACAATAGGCGTCCTGGAAGATCTGCTTTGTGTGAACACACCTTCGATAAGCCAAACCACCACATGCGTTTTGACAAACCTTCAATTCTAGCAAAATAGAATCGATTGATACCTAGAATGATACGCGAATCTATTGAAATCAAGAAACATCAAAACTTCAATAGAGATGATGGTTGGCAACTACCACCTGCTTGGAACCCAATAATTAACACAACCAAGCAAGGGAAGAACACTAGCAAGACTCCAGATAACATAAGCGCTTTTTGTAGATAGCAAATATAAAACGCAAATATAACTTAAATTTTGTGAAGGTAGTTAGTATTAATAATTGTATAGTACTGTATAATGACAAATAACGCCTCAGTCTTCCCATGACCATGATAGCTGAAAAGTTTTCGAAACGTCGGGCTTTAAAAAACCATGTAATAACACGCGATTAAAATATCCGAAAGTCAAAAGTTGTTTCAATTATAATGTGCAATCGTGAAAGTCTTAGAAAATACTAAGATAATAATGAAAATAAAACATCAACAATATTTTTCAACAGATCTCGTTTTTGTTTACACTTTGTGACGAAGTGATATTATCAATATTGTATTATATCAGTACTAAAACATGGCTTTAGGATATGAAATCCAAGCTTAAAGGAAACATAATCTATACATATAATAAATCTGTAGAGAGGTCAATTCTGTACATGAAATATATTTTCAATATAACTATCAGGTGGTGATTAGGGATCGATACTGATGCCAAAAATGCAATTAGTAAAATTTTTGTCTGTCTGTCTGTCGGTTTGTATGTTCCTTATGGAAACAAAAACTACTCGACGTATTCTAACGAAACTTGGTACAATTATTCTTCATACTCCTGCGCAGGTTTTTGTATACTTTCCAGCAGAGTAGTGGAAAGGGGAATTTTGGGAAATTATGGGAAAACGGGAGAAGTTACTCCATTTTTTAAGTTTCCGTCGCGTGTGCAGCCTTAATGGTTAAACTTACATAGAAATCATGTATGACGGAAATATTCTTCATAAAATTATCTAAAAAAAATCTACAACAGTTTATGTCTATCTTTTACGGTTGACTCACAATAACACGTGTAATTCCTGATAGCTTAGCAGTTCGGAACATTTTGATTATATTTGTTTACTCTTACGTTTGTAAACCTCTCACTCATCCCTAATTTAAAAAAGGTAACATTATTACTTATTCAATAAAAAAAGAATCATAGAAATCGGTAGACAAACACCGAAATTATACATAAAATAAGCCAGCGCGCCCGTGACCAAAACCGAATCGTTACTAATTTACATATGACATACTAGATGGCGCCAGTAGTTGCATCCTACAACACGTAATGATTTATTTTTTAGATTGTTATAAATACTTCATAGCGTTTTATTCTAAAATTTGCTATTAAACGGAAATACTGAACCGTTCATTAAAGCGCATTAAAAATCACCAAACTACACTGTTTATTGAGTGCTATAAATTTAATAAATTGAAAACATTGCGCTGAATTTCACAATGCTTGAGCAGTGACTAAAGAAAGAAACCTCAGATATTTAAAAAACAACGCTACCCGTGCGAAGCTGGGACGATCCACTAGTGAGACATAAAGTAACAAAATGTTATGGATATGATCAGAATATTTGTAGTGTAATACGATAACATAATAAAGATGTAATGCTGCATATCTGTAAAGTTAGAACTTTATCGTGCTAGAATCATACCATAATACTTTGGCCCCGGCATATTATAATTGAGTTATACTAAGTCACGTAACAGTGTGTTAGTGTAAAACGGCATTATAGCTGCCCTCTTCTACTTACACTGTCCTGGCAAAAGATCATAACATGTCATAAAAAAAGAACATGATAAAAAGATTAAAGATCGAGAGGTTTGCCAAAATCATACATAATGGCGATCGATAGTCTCTTAGTACGTCAAGGGTTAATGGGTTCAGTATAAGTATGTGTGTAACATATCATATATCAGGAATCGAAAATTATTAGTAGTAAACTTTATAAAACTCAAGATAACTGCGAAAACTGAAAAACTAATTTGTGTTTTAGAATCAAACAGTAAACAAGTAAATAAAGTCAACCTAATGGCAAATTGCGTAAGTAATATAAACGATGCGCTCAGAGTGCAACTAGGTAATTTATAGAAGAAGTTTATCAAGATAGTAATTGTAAACATCAACACCGCTAACTGTAAAGGCGGATGATTATCACGAATATTAACCTTAATCGCTACTGCTACATATTACGGCAAACTAATAGATGATGGAAAGAATCCGCGACCTACTGACAGAGATAATGATTGTATGATGTAATGGGTATGTGAGTGTTTAGTCTCATTGTTACGAGTAATACTTGAGTTTGGCTTGTATTTTTAAATCTTAGATAGAACAATAGGATTAAATGAAGTGATAATAATCGTAATAATAACTAGATCTAAACCAGTACCATTATATTAAAACCATCCTTTGTTCCTGTTAAAGTGGTAAGCTTTGGGCAAAGAACAGCATAGTGGGTGTCCTTTAAGGCGATTAACGCCAAAATTAACGTCAACGACTTCGAATGATTCAAAAATCATTGAAAAAACTCATAGGATTTTAATTTAAAATCTCGCTTTGGATACTATACCGCAACATAAGTATATATTAAAAGGTTTTAATAGTAAAAATTAACACCAATCCTATTCATATCTCATAAAACAGTGCAGAGACAAAGTTTTAAGTGTTTCGAATGTGATATTATAGGAAAGCAATTGACTTTTAGGAGCAATAAAATATTGAAACAGTTTGTAATAAATAGTTCAAATCAAAAGGCAATATAAAGTTTTACGATCTCTGCTGCATATACAATTATAACCACTGCCTGAAACTAAACAGAACTACGTGTAAAGTTATTTTCATGACTAAAACTCGTATGTTGCTTTATTCAGAGAATATGGTAAGAGGCGAAATTAATAAGTTTAATTGCTATTGGTATTTTAGACGGCTCTGAAATGTGTGAAGGATATTTAAAATGAAGGATCATTATATTCTCTACTTACGAATGGTAAAAGTAAAACTTCTCGACTATAAATCTCAAAAAGGGGCAACCCGAGCTTCGGAATAAGCAATTATTCGATCGCTTTTCAAAGATGACTAAGTAAAAGAGCAGGTTGGGTTTGTGCTATTCTAAGCCGACACTAAGGTGCGTATACTCAAATTAAGCCGATGCAAAAAATTGGTTCTCAATTTAATCTAAACTAAAACTTATCACTGTTTATTTTTTACAGACTGTAATAAAATGACATTCACATTCATTCATAAATGTACTAACATTCTCTATTGAAGAAGTAGAGAATACCGATACTGAGGCAAACATTTCGAGTTCCATTTACATTAAAATTTGGGTTAAGTAAGGAATAGCGACACTACTGAAACGGAATATAGACTTGATGAGCCCTTGGTTTATCTTTAATGAAAGAGTTTGCCTACGCAAGACCGCATTCTTAAGACACATATACGAAGAAAGCTGCTCTCTTGCGGCCCATACTTGCATAAACATAAAAACAAGATTTACCTCACAGATATGGAGCCTCACAAGGTAATAGTATTTACATTTAGCACATAGTGACCACAAAATAACAGTGTAGGCTCGATTAGCGGTACCATGCTAAAGCAGCTGGCTTGCACCTCATTAAAAACACTATTGCGAACTACGGACGCTGATAACATAACATGAAATAGGCCTTGTTCAGCCTCGTTAAACCAAGAATAGAGGAAATTTTATGCACCACAAGATTCATATTGAATTCAAATTGTATTTGCAGCGATGCTTACATTATCTTGAATCTGAATCTAGATTTGGCATGGTTAGATATCTTAGATCTGGTGTATGAAGAGAGGCTTTGTATATTTTAAAAGAAAAAGAAATAAGTTTGATAAACCCGGTAGTCTGGCGATATGGTCACTGACTCGACATCTTTGTAAACGTTTAACGGCTACAAAAATATTTAAATGGGATTTATCAACAGCACTTTGATGTCTGCGACACCGTTTAAAAACCATGGTAAAGACCTTTTTGTTAGTTACGTTTGTTAAAGTGTTGGACTTGCACAAGAGTCGTGCATTGAAGTTTCTTTCACAGACAAAAAATATTAAGTTCTCTATAGGTTAGGTACTAGTTAAATAGTTTTTTTTTAATTCATGTCGTTAAATTATTCTGTGTGACACGGTGACGTAACAGTAAATACTACAGACAGCGGTTACTCAGGTCAGACTACAAACTCTCAATAAATATCCTTTTCAAAGAGAAATTCTGTTTCAATAAAATGATCCAGAAAATACCAACGATTTCAACAAACAGGTTGCATTCCCCAACCTCCAAGTAACAGTAGTACTAATTTCTCCACAAAGTAAAACACTGCACGTTTTCCGTCAAGCAAACGCGTGAGCATTTATTTACCACATCATGGACTACCAGTGCTTCACGATACTGGCTCCTTGTAATTGCTGACTCACAGCGCTTTTCCGGCACTTGACTGACACCGTGATGTACATGTTTGAATTGTTATGGGGAATATTAAATTGAGGGTCTTGTTATGGAATTGTTTTTGATAAGTCATTTTTTATAAAAATGTTACACTGAATGAAAATTTGCTTGTTTGCTCATACTTGTTTTGGAACATTAACTATATTCGCATTATTTCTTTCAAAAATAACGATTAAAGTAAAAAATACGAAAATAGAAACATTTCCATAAACCAAAACACATAGAGTTTTGAATTAACGTAGATTATTCCAAATAACCACTGATCTACGAGTAGTTGCTATTACCTAGCTTCAGTTAAAAAGCAATTTCAATATAAGAACAATCTACTCCCCATCACAAAAGCATGATTGCATTACCTCATACACTTTAAAGTAATAGAACCCAAGACCTTGCAGTTCACCAGTATTCACGATCAGCTCGAGGCTATGAGATTTACCTCCCGTGTATACCCTGTGTGGTCTACTGCCGCCGCGTACTCTTGATATTTAAATCAGAAATTATCCGTTAATATTTCACAATTACGCTGAGATTATTTCATCATGCTGCCCATTATTTAAACAGCAAATAGGTTTTTGCAATTCTGAAGCAATGTATGAAGATGGTTACTTAATATTAGTGTTCATTCGAAAATCTTTACAACTCAGCGTATGAACAGAAATAAGTAGTCCACTAGTTACTAATTTTTGGAGTCACATTAACAACATAAGGTCCGATAGTAAATTCATTTTGCGTAACGCTAACAGGACATTATTCCTGCCCTTACTCAAAAATTTCGTCTAGATGTCGTCTCAAAATTAAGTCAATGTATCCCTACAGTACTTTATATGCAAATTTCAGAGCAAATTCCTCTTATCTTATTCAATTATTACGCGGTCTCACTTTGTTTTATGAAAATGTAACATAAGCCGCATTAGGTAGTTTAATATTGTAGATTCGCTTCAAATATTTTACAAAGTACCTCGTAATGCAATATACGTCTTATGAGTGTCGGTTTAGAACCGCTTAAACTTAACTTTTACATGCGTGTCGTACGAAGCGACATATGGTTGATTTAACTACCCTTTCCCTTTTGTACTGTGGTTATCCCTTGTCTTAACCTCAAAGGTAAACCAATCTTTCGACAACATGTTATTCTTTGAATTCACCGTTTTATAATTTTGAAATAAGCTATTCGTAAACTATATAGGGTTTATAAAAGTACATCATAATAGTTGTATACACCGACGTTAGTTCCTGTGTATTCACTTTGCGGTAGAAAGTCGTATTTTAAACAAGTGCCCTAAGAGCGCACCTTTTCCTCGCTGAAGATGGAAGTAACTCGTCAATCCTGCGTATAGCTTTTAGTAAAACGTTCATGGATATACCTTATTGCAGCCGGCAAAAAAGCCTTTCGATGTTGAGAGCAATCGAAGCGAAAGCTCCTTTTGTTCGCTGTAACGGTGGCTTTGCTATAGTTTGTTTTGTCAAATTTTATACCTCAGTAGTAAAAGCACGAGAAAATTATGTATATCGGTCAAACGTGGTGAGCATTATAAGCGACGGTAAAATATCGACCGGTTATAATTATGTGTAATTTGATCATGACGTCAGAGGGCACTTTATCAGATAACGCATAGTTAAATGTACTCCCCGTATGACAGTTGATGGCCACTTAGTTGTTGGCCGGCTAAGCCTCTACTTATTTGTTGTCGTGATTGAATTAATGATGCTCAACTGCTCGTTGGTTTTTCGGCATCAAGATTGGTTTAGTAAATGAATATTCCAGGAAGAAATCGACTTAACAAAAGCAGCTGCATCTGTTTCTAAGTACTTACTTTAACTTATCGTAGAAAAAGTATCTACTTTATTACATCCAATAAATAATCGAGCGTGTAATGATCTATTGTGATCAGTAAATTAATTACGGTTACAGATTCGGTGTTCAAAGGCAGTGTTCCATGCGAGCAAGCGACAGGTATTGTAACAATGGTAATATTATCGCAGCCAATTATAAGACCTGCACTATTTAGAATGTGTAGTTCAGAGTTAATCCGATCGCAGATGTGGGTAATGGAAAGCAAACAAGGCGTATCCGATTGGAAGGTTTGCGAGCCGTGGCGTTTGTTCAGGAATGCACTCTACTGTATGTAAACGCGATCAAACATTGGCTGTAACGGCAGTACTTGTTAGTTTTGCACGATCACGCCTCTTGATTTAGTTCGTCTGCTGTAGTAGAAATATAACAAAATAAGATTAGTCTGCTAGAGACTTATTTTCTGAATTGTATTTTTTTATTAATGGACAAAACAGAAGTCCAAAGTCGAATGAGTTTTTATTGCTATAATCGAATAAAACTTTATGGTATATGTACATTTTATTATTTTTGATTATATGTGAAGAAATCGTTAGCAGATTCTACGTATATGATGCCTGTGCATTTGACAGTGCTGAATCTTTAATTTGATTTCATAAATAAATATGGTCTCCAATTCATTTAGTTATACCTAACCCATTGAATATATAAAATAATCTAGATCTCGATATCACTTGCATGTCGCCGGACCACCGTCCATTTTTCTCAATAATGAAATTGCCGCATACGATGTAATGTATGCCATATAATTAATTTCACAGCAGGAGCTACCAACTTGCCTCGCCTACGGCCAGATATTGCTTTCGTCGGTTGAAACGCATTATGTTCTACACGAATCTGCATTCTATTCATTACGTTGAACAATCAATTAAATGCGAATACCATATAGAATGGAATTTGTAGTTCGGAACCAAATATGAATGTGGTGAAATAAGAATAGTTAATTAGAATCTTAGTTTATTTATCAATATGTCATTTATTCTAAATATTAAAAGGTACAATACGCGAGGAAAAGTAAATGATCCAAATACCTCAATCCAAGTCGTTGAGATGTCTAATGCAACTCTGCGTACGTAAGTTTTATTAGTTGTTACGTAAGTTACGTAGTTGTCCAGTATGTGTATAATTCTTGAACATTTTCTTCTATATTACGCAACTGAGAGGTTTTGAATCAACGCGGTCAGAAGTCAAGAACATAATTGCTGGTACAGGAAATTACAGCGTTTAATAAATTAGGTCAATGCACCATGCATACTATGCTTGCTCTGGCATTTTTTGAACGACTATCTATTTTAATTGAATATTCGAAACGTTATTGATTTACGTCCAAATGATCTACAGGTTCGAGAGGAAGATTGAATGCTCTGAATATATTATTATATATCTGGTTACGCAACAAAAAATAATAATAATAAAATTAAATCGTGGAGAGGAATCACTACATTTATTTATTTTCAATCTGTTTTCTTCTCAGACTCATATTTTTTTTGACAATATATAAAAAGAACCACGAAACAAAAAGAACTATTTATTAAAAAACAACTCAAGTCACAACAAAATAAATCTATCGATGATCCATTTGTCCCAAAGGTATTGGCGTTTTGATAGACGTATTCAAATTTAGCTGTTTTGTTCGGGCCAAGAACATAACATCAGATATTAGTTTCTGCGCTATATATTTCTGGGTATCATCCAATTCGCGCATTTGTATCTTTAAGTTGTGGGAAAATGCTGCACAATCATCTTCATTTTCATTAAAAGAGCTATGAGATACATCCAAGAAATGAGAACTTTGAAAACTTGTGGTAGGCCGATTTTTAGGCACCTCATTTCGGGTATATTTGGTCTTTTTGGCGCGTTTTTGGGGCGGCGGCGAAGGTGCTCTTTCAGGCATGGAAGCTTCTTCATATTCTCCTTCGAGGTCACTTACCAGAGCCTAGGAAATAATTGTAAATACGATACTTTTGTAAAAGGCCTAACGTTTGATAATAATGTTTTAATTATGATTTATATAACCTAGGTCAAATTTTATAGACATAGACAAGGTTAATTATTGTGATGGAGAACTGACGAGGTAATAAAGTTACCCTAGGGGTATTCTTACTCAGAACTCTTTCATTAGTTAATAGAAAAGTAGCAAATCATATTCTAAATTGATTTCCTACAATTCACTTAAAAAAATTTGCTTGAGGACAAAATGAACAGCAAATATGGGTCGGTCAGTGGTTGCGTACTACAGGCAAAAAAAATTTACATTTAAAACTATGATTTTAGTAGTGACCAAAGATTTGATCGTTTATCAAACTTACTTTAACTAATAAATCTTCACCGTATTGTTCTTCATTAGCTGTTGCTGGTTCAATCTTAATTGGTTTTTTTTCCACGTCGCTTGAGTGACTTCCGGTGCTTTTTAGCACGCCACTGTCGTGGTCCTTATCAAGAAATGACACTAAGTCAAAATACCAGAGAGTAGGCGTGTAAACTTCATCTGGCGATTCACTAGTATTTATACTTTCTTTCACTTTCTTCAGTTCCCGCCGGTAACTACATCTCAAGTTGTCAATTTTCTTTTTCACACAGTGAATAGTTACTCCTGAATCTAATTCCTTATATTTTTGTAATATTTTCAAATCAGCCTTCTTTCTTAAATCACGCCGCATGTACGACGGATCTGAAGTATTCCACAAGCAAGGTAAAGATTTGTACAGTTCCAGGAATTCAGTCCAATACTTTCTCGACATATTTCAATGATTTAGAGTATATTTGTTTTAAAAAAGCAATATGATTACTAATTTGCGATTAAAAACATCGAGCAGCACTATTCCAACATGTCGGAATACATTACCAACAGCGCTAAATCCGATCCGAGCCGAGTGAGTGTGTTCATAGAGAAGGTAAGCAAACATGTTGGTCTGTTAAGCGTCCTCATTGGTCAAAATTGTATCGTTATCTCTTTTTATCGTTCGCCGCGTCTCGCTTTACTACGTAAGTCAGAAATGTTCGGCTGTTGTCGCCAATCGTCGGCCCGCCCCACTGCCCCTGGCCTTCGTTCTTGTTTCCTATTCCTTCCTATCCTATCACTTGTTCGGCTTGTTCCATCCAGCCAGACCGGCAAAACGGCCGACAAAACCAGTGTGTTAGCAAATCGACTGAATAAAAATGAGGGCTCTCAATTTTACGAGACTATATCTAAAGAAAAATGTTTTTTCTATAATTATTCTATTAGACAGAAAATATTAATTAACTTCAGTTGTAAACGTTTCGGTACCCGCATTAAATAGAGTTATCGGTTCTTTTCGAAGAACCTACACTTTTATACCTATCCATTATAAAATAAAATATCATAAAATAAGACAAAAAAAACATATCTTAAATTAGTATAGTAAATTTAAAAAAAAAACGAGGTTTTGAGTTCGTAAATGTAACAACTAGCTTTCCCAGAAAGGTATCAAATTCGAATAAAAGATGACAACACGGTTCGCTAAATAGCGAAGGAAATGACGGCTTAATTTTGCGGGGCTAAAATAGAGGCTGTGGTATGTCTGCGAAGGTGGCATGCACGCCGACCAGTACATAAACCTCGAATGATATTCAAGGCCATATTTTTTTTAAGCAATTAAGGCATTCTATTTCGAGGTCAGTTTATACTCGTATTTAGAATTGAGTGACTATGACTAGTGAGTAAAATATATGGGCTTCACCGGAAATACAGTGTCAAAGAAAAAAGGTAATTATGATTGGAACTCAAGTTTAAGACATATAATTCATAGAATAGCTGTGTTCTTCCCGTCAGTGTCCGTAAGAGGCGACTAACGGTATTGGGGCTTTTTAGGGATTTTTCGGCAATGCGGTTGGAGACCCATCACCAACAACCTTTCTTTACCATCTTTGCCCCACTTAACTTCCAAAAGTGGCTGAGGAATTTCTAATTCTTTAGCTCTGGCTACCCCATCCAGGGATTTATAGCCGTGAGTATACGTACGTACGTAATTTATAGAAATCTGTAAAATGGTACAATACAAGCTCTAATTAATGAGCGATTACTCTGATTTCAATACCAGCTTAAAAATAAATTATCATTTGATATAATATGGCCCTCTTTCTCTGTACTTAACTTAGACCGGACATGATATACATTTCTGAAGAAATGGTTCATAGAGCCATTATTAAGATTATTCTATTTTTATGAATTTAATGCTAAACCAACATTTACCATTCCTCATTGGTAAAAGCTAGCTGTGCCAACTTTAAGTAATAAAAGTCCGATTTATTGAAATCTTTTTTGTAATTTTACACTTAACAAGTAACATACCAACGGTATGTCGCTTTTTTGCCGTGTAGTGTCGGCTTAGAATAACACAACCCCATTTCTACCCGTAGGTGATCGTAAGAGGCGACTAAGGGTATAGGGGCTTTTTAAGTGGTTTTTTGGCGATGCGGTTGGAGACCCGTCACCAAAAACATTTATTATTACCATCTTTTCCTCAATCAACTTCCAAAAGTGGCTAAGAAATTTCTCATTCCAAAGCATTCATTTATGGCTGTGACTATATGTATGTATGTATGTATACCAACGGTAAAATACAACACTAGCATAATATAATTATTTGGAACAAAATAGTCCACTTCTGCTCGTCCAGTCCTTAAATCGTGTTATCTTCGCATACTCAATACTAGACCATGACCCTCCATATAATAAATTACTGAATAAATGGTCTAGAGAGCCTTTATTAAGATAAAATTAATAGAAATTAGATTAAATATGAGTTTGCAATCAGTTGGAAATTAACCGAGGAAGTTACCCGGCCATAAGTTAAGATGAGGGCGGATTTGATTTATTTCGAGAGGAAATGCAACCGAGTGGAAGTATAAGAGGGAAATAGCATTTCAACAGCTGGCGGTAATTACAACATACAATCTGCGAAACTTATTAATACTGGACAACGGTAAGCATTAATATAGCAGCAAGGATTACGAAAATATTATACTATTAGATGCTGTGTGATATAACCATACAAAGTTGCGATGCAGATACACTTATCACCTAAGGACCGTTTCGGCAAAAATTCGGAACTCTGATCATAGTGTCAGGTGAAATTAAAAATTATTATATTTCAATGCTATTTTTTTTTTAGATATAAAACAGTTAAATACATACGACCGATAGTCAAACCAATGTTATTTCATCTGTAGTGATAGCATGAGGCGAGTTTGAATTGTGAGAATAAAAATGTCGAGAGGTTATTCATAGGAAATCTGTTAGTATCTCACTTCTCACGTGGCATACTAGCTCTCAAACGCCTCATACTACAGCAGAAGATTCGCTTACATAGTTTCGACTTTTGTAAAGAAGTGGCTAGCATTTAAAATAATATGTAAATTACAACGTTACAAATCCATGCATTCAAAAAGCCAACATTTCGTTTCGTTTAAAACAATGTAAACTACGTCTCTAGGGTTTGCTAACGACTGCGCTTAATTTAACTAATGCGATCCTTTAGTTGTCTCGACATCCTGTGATGTTAGATTGGGATAGATTAACATGAGCTATTATTAGTTATTCTACTATATTCTGGGTATCAATGTTTTAAGTTCAATGGTGAATTGGACATTAAGATTAAATAGTGCCATTTATAACCTTATTTTTGTGCTTACTGTCTTTTAATGTAAAAGTACCCCGCAAAAAATGTATGGGAAAAGTGGTTTCAGTTAAATCTCACGAAATTTTAGTATGACCTAGATCTCGAACTCCTCTATTTTTTTTGTATGGGCGTAATTTTGTCAGCATTATACGTTCAAAAATAATTAATATTATTCTTCCCTATTAGTCTCATACAAATGTGTCTTTACGTGTCAAAAATCTTTACGTGTACGGTTCCGTCTCGACCTGGATGAATCTCCCACCAAAATCTTAATTTTTCTACAAAGCTTAACTCGTCACGATTAAAACAACATAAATGTCCTGAATTCAATATAAACATAGGTGATGTACAGTGGCCAGCATCACGTGATATACAGTACCAGTATAAGCTGAGCTATTGCGCACTAGTCAGACTTGTGCGCAATAGTTCAGCTTATACTGGTCTGTATAGCATGATGTGCTGTCCATTGTACACTGTGGTATCATTAACTGATATTTCCTACGATATTACCATATTACCTTATTTTTTCTCTGTTAATAACAGAAATAGCTTTGTCGCATGTCAATGTCTGTCAACCTCCTGTCAACTTAGGTCATAATTAATATCACTTTTTAGGAAACACATGGTAAAAATTAATTTATAAAAACTTGAATATTTTTGAAAGTATAATGCTGACAAAATTACGACCATACAAAAAAATAGAGGAGTTCGAGATCTAGGTCATACTAAAATTTCGTGAGATTTAACTGAAACCACTTTTCCCATATATTTTTTGCGGGGTACTTTAAGGCACTTTCATACTATTTCATGTGATATAAGGATTGTATAAATTATTGTGGGCCAGGAAAATTCGCACAATAAACAGTGAACTCATAATTTCGTATGAATTATGTGTAAAGTTTAACAATAAGTCTTGTCATTGAGTATTTCACCAGCGAAAAGGGGAACTCATAATAACACAAAAACAGAGCACCTTCATTAATTCAACAAGCGTTCTTAATTGACAAAATCCTTTTGAGTGAGCCATTCTGGATGATAACGGGCACAATCGTTAGATGGGCACAATCCACATGCAAATAAGGCCATTTTAAGTTAAAGCGGCATTAAATATGTGGGACATGGCAATTAATCTCAAGATATGGTGATTCGCAGAAATTGTTCCACTGTCTAAAATATAAGGAAAAAGCTTTTTTTATTTCAGCTTCGTGTGGTCTATTTTACTGAGTGAAATCACGTCACGATAGACATAGTAAAATCCGAGCCCCTATAATAGAAACAAGTAATAAAACGAGCATCAGAAGCGGAGAGCCCAAGAAACTTAATTTGCAGTTTCCTGGTGTTTTTGAGTTTCCAGCGACGTGGAAGGATGACTCCACTTATTCGGGACGGGTCTGGAGTAATAGGTCGGGTTAAGGGCACTTGAAACCAGGAAGCGGAGATATGGACAAAGACTACAGAGTTTTTGATGGACTTAGTCTCATATTGAGTACATGGAACGATGTCTTAAAGTGCTAGTCTGTAAACATTCATGGACCTTATTCGGAGTATAAGAGTTTACTGTTCAACTTTTAACGTCGGTTTGTAGCAGGTTTAGCAAATAATTGGATGTAGACTAAGATTTAAAATGTTATAGATCTGTAAGTTTATTATATCACGTTAATTAAAAAATACATCCATTTCAGAAAAAGATATTAAGAGTTTAAGAGTCGATGACTGGCAAATTAAGAGGCGGTGGAAGATCGTCATTAATTACTCAACTCTCTTTAGCGCCCGGCTAAAATTATATCAAGTTTCAATAAGACTGACCCAAATTCTCAAATTGTTCATTGTCATTCCTTGCTTTTATAGGTACTTCTTTCGTAAAATTATGTCCCAATTAAGAATTCACAAACATACTTCAGAGGAATTGAAATCCAATGTATGTAATTAAAAAATGGTAATTCGCGGAGCAATAAAATTATACTGATGTAGTTAAAATAAAGTTTTGTGTCATAAAACATCAAATATAAAAGTTTTACAACTTACCGACCGCCCGCTGTAGATGAAATAACACCACAACAAAAATAGGGAAACAAAGGGCCTGTGAGTTATAATTAATGGTGAGATAACATTGTTGCTACTAAAGCTGTGTTTACATCTATCAAAAAAGACGTCCGATTTGCTTAAACTGAGTACTGTAGCAGATCTATCTAACTGGTTAGATCAAGTATTGTCTGAAATCTAAGCCTTGGAGTAACTTTCCAAAGTGTAAACCAGATGAACATTTACCAACAAAGTCCAATTTTGTTAACTAGAATGCCCTATTCATACCCCACACGAACTGGAATGGATACAAAATTACAAATGCCACTTTCCAAGTGACTGGGAAATTCACATTTATTCACAGTGTGATTAAAACCTCAAAGACACTTGAAAATTTTCAATGCGGCTTAAGATATTGTGAGAGCCCTAAGGCTCTTATAGTTGTTAATGGAATCTCATAAGAAGATTGAATTGTTAACCTTGTAATTGTAATATAATTATTGTATATGTTTATGATAAATAATGAATTAATTAACAAAACGAAGCTACTGATAAAAGCTTTTAGCATAAAACCAACGCTTTTAACTGAACTTGGAACTTCAACTGCAATTATTTTAATCCGTGTCGTTTATTTCTGGTTTTGGTACATTACTATAATCGAACGATACTTTAATTTTTATTTAAATTATGGGTGCTTAGCAGTCAAAATAAAGAATGGCCAACAGAGAAACAGGTAAGAAATATTTATTACTACTTTTAATCACGACTATGGTTATTACATTCATAATTAAACTTTTATAGTATAAACATCATTCACATAAAACATTAAAATGGAGAAGTAGTGTCGGTGTAGAACAGCGCTAACCTATTTATTTTCAATGCTATTTAGTGGGGCTGTGAGTGATTGCTGGGCGATATTTGGTTGAGGTTAAGACTTGAGACCCATCACCAAATATTCCGTTCATTTTACATTATTTTCCCCATAGAACTTCCAATTCCAAGAAAAGCTGAATATTTTCTTTTTCTGAAACATTGATAACCCCCTCAGATAACCCCTTTTTGGGATTTATAGTCGTGAGTTAAATATGTTCGTTCATAAAAACGAACTAAAAATCTATTCGATTATACAAATCGTTTAAATATAGGTGGAGACAAAGTAAAAGCATGCCCAAGCCTGATTTTTAATTAAAATCCCTTCCTTTCGGCCCGCTCTATCGTGTTTGTGTGAACTGAATTTTAAATAGAAGTTTTTTGCGAATTGCTTGTTGAAATTCAAGGCCAACGCTTTACATTTCGTATGCACGTTATGAAATGTATGGTATATTAAAGCTTCTATGATGATTATTATTTTGTCAGATACTCATTTCACTATTATGTAGTATTAACTAAATTGGATGTCTCGTTCGTATGTTTACTAAATAGTACAAAAGGAAAAATGCTGAGTCAAAAAAAGTTCATGAACAATTGAAGAAATGCTGGACCTACCAAAACATACACCGACGAAAATAAATTTGAATCAAACATGATCGATATAAATTACCTCTTAGTGTAGACATCATAATTGGCATGTGAATGTACTTACCTAAAACAAAAAACAAATATTAGACATTAATCAATTGTATGTAGTTTTTCAAAACCTGCCCGGGCCTGCTGTGTAGTGTCGGCTTAGAATGGCACTACCCCATTTCTTCCGGTGGGTGTACGTAAGAGGCCACTAACGGTATTGGGGCTTTTAAGGGATTCTTGGGGATGCGATTGGAGACCTATCACCAACAACCTTTATTTCACTATCTTTTCCCCGCTCAACTTTGCAAAAGTGGCTTAGGAATTTCTAATTCCTTAGCTCTGGCTACCCCTTCTAGGGATTTATTGCCGTGAGTATATGTATGTATGTAAAAAAGGGATTAACAGAACGTATATGCAGAACACACTAGTATGCGCGATAGCGCTAAGAAATTATAGTATACAATATGCATAGTTTAAGCTCTGTGTGAGTGATGGCTTCATAGTTCATATACCATAACATTACCCCATTATCACGTAGGCTACTGATGAAAAAAGTATCGTAAACCCCATTTATGGTCTTAAAAAAATTGATTCTCTTTACAGTTTTAGTATAACATACGGCTGCAAATCAAAAGTAGTAAAAATTTAATTTATGTGACTTTTATGGTTTCAGCGATTGCATAAGCCTCAAGAGACCCGACCTCCCGACATACAAGCAGTTTGAACAATCGAATTATTTAAGTAGGTCGACCCCAATGTACTTTTAAAGGTCTGCGGGTTTGCTTGCCCTTTTAGAACAATAGCTGTTAATTCAAACTGAACCCTATTAGCTGTTGTATCTCGATACAAATTGTTTTGGCGACCACAATTAGTTTGGCCCCTGATAGTTAATCGACGGCGAAAAAGCCAATAAGATCTCCCATTGTGGTCAATAACAAATAATTGAAAAATGTTAACAAATTTGATTGTGAAGCCATGCGAGAACCATTTCGTATGATTTATTGTGCGGTTTGGAATTTCGAGTACACAAAATACACAATATGTGAATTGGGTTGGGAAGCGGATGTAAAGGCAACGGTGCAATACCTTTATCAAGAGGTAATTCGACATATTAACAAGAGATGCCAGCTTTGGGATGAATTATTATTTTCCGTAACAGTGACTTTTGATAGTCCGAAGATAATTCAGGCTTTTGTACGGAAAAGCATTACATTGTGTAGATTACAAGCTTGTAAATTACCTGTTATGGGAGTCAAATGCTTATTAACTAAAAAAAGGCTAAATAAGCAAATTATTAAGACTAAAATTATGAATAAGTTAGACCTATTGTACTTTTGTGCTTTCGAAAGGACAACAATGCTGATAGGAGCTAGTTAGTTAGCTAGCCGATCTTTTGAGTCTCAAAAATAATAAAATGTACTAAATTTAGGATCAAAACTTTTAAAGCTGGTTTAAGAATGATACGCCTCACCAGCCAACCGGTCAAGAGACCTAACTCCTATGCAAAAGCTCGTTTAAGTAATTTTAAATTAAATTATTAATTAAAACCAATACCAACTAGGTCGGAAGAATACGAAGTTTACTTACGCGGATATAATCCCAAAAGCAGTATCATTGGAATCATACAATCCTCAGGCACTTTTGAAGTTGAAGAAAGGGAAGATTGTAAAATAAATTATAGTTACTGATGGGATTTCAGCCTAATCGTAACTTTAAAATCTCCAGCGCCTGTTTACGCCTAGCTTTAAAATAATTGTTCCCAAGATCATAACTTAAAAATTTATTATGTTTATTTTGTGCTGTGTAGTGCCGGCTTAGAATAGCACTACCCCATTTCTTCCGGTGGGTGTACGTAAGAGGCGACTAACGGTATTGGGGCTTTTAAGGGATTTTTTGGCGATGCGGTTGGAGACCCATCACCAACAACCTTTATTTACCATCTTTTCCCCACACGACTTCCAAAAGTGGTTGAGGAGTTTCTAATTCCTTAGCTCTGGCTACCCCTTCTAGGGGTTTTTAGCCGTGAGTATATGTATGTATGTATGTGTATGTATAACTTAAAAAGAGTGGTAACGGATTCCTAACTGAAATGCAGAGACCGAAACTAAATTTATATTCGTCTAGTCAAAAAAATAATACATATGCAAAGTAGCATAATATACTCAGCAACGTTAAAGTTTGGAATTTCAGCAGTCAGGTACGACTGTGCTAGTACATACTAATAAATTAGAGTAACTAAGCAGTTGGATAAATGAGTTGCATTAGTTATTCGAGACTATACAATGAACCGAATCATTTAACAATAGCAAGATAAAAAGCGTATCGATTCATTCTGATAAGAAATACTTTAAGTGATTGAATAAAAAGTACATACATTGTGTACGGCAATGATGCATGTAATAGAGTTTACGATCGATAATAGAAAAGGGCCGCACAGAATAGGGCCTAATTAGAATTGTGTCGATGATAGATAATAATGGGCGCGAAGCTATACTTGAACAGTTTAACAACATATGCGCCACATTTATAAAGACATACAAAAAAGGAACTCTTTACAACTGTGCACTTTAGAGTTTTGGCACTTAAAATATTAACTGACTGTAATAGTAATATGAAGTGGGTTAAAAACTAGCGCTTCAACTGTATTTAGACATTAACAATACTTGAAAACATAAATAAAAATCACCTTACCTTGTATAAATATAAACGGCCAAGCCTAAGGTAAACGGCCTTATTATATATAGTGGATCGGCCCCGCTTCGCACGGGTAGCGTAGTTTTAAAAATATTGGAGGTTTCTTCAATCACTGCTCAAGCGTTATGAAATTAGCGCCTTTATTACAACTTACAGCACTCATGTCTGAATATAGTGTTACTTTGTGATTTTGAAAGCGCTTTTATGATCGGTTCAGATCAATATCTCCGAAATTAAGCAAATTTTTAGGTTTTAATTGATGCAACTACTGGCGCCATCTAGTACGTAATATGTAAATTACTAAGGATTTGGTTTTGATCGCGTGCGACTATTATGTTGGGACTATTAATTCTGATGTTTCTATACCGATTTCTATGATTCTTTTTTTATTGAGTAGGTAATAATGTTAACTTTTGAAATAAGGGTGATTGAGAGTATTATAAACGTAAGAGAAAACAAATATAATCAGAATGCACCGAACTGCTAAGCTATCAGGAGTTACACGTGTTGTTGTGAGTCAACCATAAAAGATAGACATATACTGTTGCGGAATAATTTTTAGATAATTTTATGTAGAATATTTCCGTCATACGTGATTTCTATGTAACTTTGACCATTAAGGCTGCACACGCGAGGGAAGCTTAAAAAATAGAGTAACTTCTCCCGTTTTCCCAAAATTTCCCAAAATTCCCCTTTACTATTCTGCTGGAAAGTATACAAAAACCTGCCCAGGAGTATGAAGAATAATTGTACCAAGTTTCGTTAAAATCCGTCGAGTAGTTTTTGTTTACATAAGGAACATACAAACCGACAGACAGACAGATATACAAACCGACAGATAGACAGACAGACAGACAGACAGACAAAAATTTTACTGATTGCATTTTTGGCATCAGTATCGATCCCTAATCACCCCCTGATAGTTATTTTGAAAATATATTCCATGTACAGAATTGACCTCTCTACAGATTTATTATAAGTATAGAAGAAAGACACATGCCCTTGAATGCAAAGGTGTGCTCCTAGCTTTTACACTATGGCAGGTTCCTTTCTATGTTTGTTCCGTGGCATATTGCAACAGATGTTTGTGGGTATGCTAGGAAACGAAAATTAAATTGAAATTTTTGTACAACACGTCTTTGATGACATATTGCGAAATGGGGCGTGTCACATACAGTTTCCGTTATTATAAAATATGTTTAAGAGGGTGTGGCGAATGAAATTTTGATAGAGATATGAATATTTTCAAAACGTGTCCATTTTATGAATTCTAGTATTATTATAAATGTTTGATAGCTATGCTAGCAACAAACCATTAAGCAAATTTAAGTATATTTTAAAAAGAAAGCAGACATACTAAATCCGGCACGTACACCCCGTTTCGTACGTCTAAACGACATTTAAATATGTTGTCAACATATATTATTTCTTATTATACATTAGCTCATAACATGAGAGCATTCATTTCAAATTCTTTTGCCACTTTAGCCTTTGAAATTGAGAAAGCGATGATATTAAAAATGTGTTTCTATGATAAAATAAATTTATTATACTTTATGTTTTGTAAAAAAACATACATACATATACTCACGGCTATAATTCCCTAATCGGGGTAGCCAGAACTTTGGAATGAGATATTCCTCAGCCACTTTTGGAAGTTGAGTTTTGTAAAAAAGAAACGAAAATATAAATTTAAATATAAAATAACTAATGCAGGCCATATGGCCTAGTAAAATGACAATACGATATGACAACGGAGATAATTCGCCGGCCACAATACAACGCCCCGTAGTTTAAATTACATTAACTCATTATTCAAGGATTACTGTGTCGGATTGCATCAACTGCATGGGGATCGAGTGTCAATAGCGTTAATTATTATTTTACAATGCACTGCGAACTGTTGCGTTGCACGTGCACTTTATTGCTTGTCGAGATTTT
Organism: Bedellia somnulentella; assembly: GCA_963576735.1. Taxonomy (NCBI): domain Eukaryota; kingdom Metazoa; phylum Arthropoda; class Insecta; order Lepidoptera; family Bedelliidae; genus Bedellia; species Bedellia somnulentella. Next base: position 5,242,573 of record OY755177.1, read on the forward strand.
GACCTAATTTTGGAAAGCTAAGCGTTTATACCTATAAACTTATATGGTAGCCCACTACTTATAAAGTTTATACACATCTACTCTCGTGGAAGTCGTGTGCAGTTACTTCAATATTTGGATTTTAAAGTTTTGAACCTTTCTTAAAAGTACTAAATATTTTATTCACAACATCCACTATACCGCTTCATAGCTGTAAATGCTGTAAATTAAATATTATGCACGCATGAGATTTAATTATACTATTATGAAGCAATCGTGTTTTTTTAGTACTATTTTTATTAGTCATTTTTTTATTAGTATATATTTTGTTGTATATACAATAATTGATTGTTAAAATCAAAAAAGTGGTAATTATATTTTTAAATAAATTATTATTAAGTTACACGGATACAACACATAAACACCATCTATCTTAACAAAATTATGTAACTTTAATCAAGCAGCCACTAAGCAGGTTTTATTAATAAATTAACTAAGCCACTTTAAACGCATTAGGAAGTCATTCAAATGAAATACTCCTATAATCACCCGATTCGTCACCGAAGGAAATTAACTAGTCTGTTAGTTAATTAACTTAATAAAACTGAACCGGGCGATTGTTTAAATGTTTGAGCGTAATTAGTACACAACTTGGTGCAGGTAGGGATGGAATTAATTTCAATATTCAGAGCGTTTCGCGCCCCTAAAGATATAATGGGGGTTGAAGCTCGCCTCGCCAGCTGTCGTTTTATTGTATAAAAATAATAAAATACAAAGTGATAGTTGCGTAGCGAATATACAATAGCATTTGTTGATGGCATCAGTATCAGCTGCTCTGCTTGATGTTACAATGATTTCGAGTGATGTTCGCGTCTGGCCATGTGGTCCGCTATATGCTGTCCGATTTGTAATTGCAATTATTTTCTATTATTGGTGGAACAGAGCATAATTTTCTATAGAAAGTTTATCGTTTCACAGGAATAGGATTATATATGACTTGCATGTTTTGATAATAATGTTACACGAAAATAAAACCAGAATAATAATTATTAGTAACAAACCACAAATTAGCTTTCAAAATAATTAAAGGAATTAACAACAACTTATCTAAATGAAAGGGTAGGCTAAATTTGCGTGACTTGATGACCCATATAATTGCATTAATTCAAGCAGTAAACCACTCAATCTGCGGTTTTTTGGCACTCCCTTTCTCTATTATTTAGAGGGGAGATAAAACCAAAAAAGGAATCACAAACCATATGGGCAAACAATTACTATAAAAAATAAATGCCATCTGTTTACAATACAAGTCTAGTATAGAAGCTGTTTCGTAAATATGAATACGGGTTTCGGTGAACTATCAAATCTTCATTCGCGCGAATCGGGGATTGAAGTGGAAACTTTTTCAATCATAAGTTGAATTCAATAAGGCCACCTTCCCTTATGCCCTCGGCGACAAATCGTCTTCAAACACGTACAGATCCGTTCGTCTTAGCCGCTATCTATAAGGGTGTGATGTTTATTTTCCGGGTGGTTAACTCGCCAGTTAATACTTATATTTAGACACGCTCGTGGGTCTGTTCAATTTTATTGCCGACGAAAATAAGACGAGCGATTGACATAACTTAACCGACAGATTACAAGTAGGGAACATTTATAGATTACTTTGTAGTGAGCTTGTGAACTTTTCAACGTAAGCCAGTCATGATCGGAATGACAATCTCGGTTAAGTGCCGCGCCAGGTTAACCAGACAACTTTCGAAAAGCAGCGAGCCGTGATTTGTTTTGTTTCATGTCACACACTAATAAGGAACACTTCTGCACTATGGAACAGAAATATTACACGGACGCTCTCTTATTACAGGTACGGTATTTAATACTGATTTTGAATTAACTATCGTTCTTATTATCCAAGTATATTTTCGATATTATTGTCTATCGATGACAAATCGATTTGGATAGGTTCAAATCTTTTTGTTTGGTCTACCTGCATTGTACTGCTTTCCCACGTGAATTTTATGAATATACAGCATGATAACTTCCGCTATAGAAACACTATAAAGTGGTAGGTATCAAGTTCCTTTGCTTAATTGATGCTCTCCGCCCCTCGATTTCCTTCTTCAGGCAAGTGGAGATATCATTAGTCTTTATTACTTTCACCTACTGTAATATCAAACGAATGAATTTGAAAGTATAATGAAAATGTATTAATGAACTTCACCTGTCATTTCTTCACGGTTTCCTAAATATCTTACCATACCCGTCCTACTTCATAATGCCGTAGTAAATAACCAGCAAATCTTATCATTCTTGATTTGATTTATTGCTGATTCCAGTTACAAGAAAAATACCCATGATTACTGTGATCGAACTTTGAGAAAAACAAACTATTAGTCGGGCAGGCCACATCCGCCGAGTTTAATAGCTAGGAACTAACTACAACAATAAAATATCACAAACAAACACCACTGCGAAAGTAAGCTTAGAAATACTAAGAGCTTACTTTGCTCATATTTAAAGCTTTTAGATAACAACGTATTATTACACCGACATCTCCGCCGCTTAGTCATACTTAGCAACACGGAACATTACATAGATAAATGTTAGTAGGAAACCATCGCTCTTTCCATGTTTTGCCGGTAAAGACAATGCCGCGCCTCTTTCATCATTTATTTGACAGAGCACCAATTTGTTTTGTAGAAAAGTAAATGGCTTGGCTAGTGACGTTATTCGAAGCAAATTGTTTGGGGTAGATAGGTGTGAATAAAACCGTGGCACCATCAATAAGGATATTAAGGCAGAACTATTTGAACTTAAGTTATTTTCTATTTATTTATAGTATAGCAGAAAATGTTAAATATTACTCATAAATAAAAGATGTTATTAAAGGAAAGAAAAATTTCGACACTGGCGGGGTTCGAACCCGCGACCTTCGGGTATACGCCCCCGTCGCTCTGCCAACTGAGCTACAGTGTCAGTTGGCATTCAGCGCGAAATTTCTCTATCCTTTGTTTCTTTTTTTTTATTTTTTTTTATACGTTCAAGTAGTGTTTACGTTTCCTACCTCCGAATTTTAACTAATTCGGACGGCCACTTGTCTACCTTTTCAGATAGAATGCAAATGTTGAAAACGCCTAACTATCACATAATTTAATGTTTCTTGACATGAATTCCTCATGTGGGGATTATTACTCATAAATAAAAGATGTTATTAAAGGAAAGAAAAATTTCGACACTGGCGGGGTTCGAACCCGCGACCTTCGGGTATACGCCCCCGTCGCTCTGCTAACTGAGCTACAGTGTCAGTTGGCATTCAGCGCGAAATTTCTCTATCCTTTGTTTCTTTTTTTTACACGTTCAAGTAGTGTTTACGTTTCCTACATTACGTTTAATAACATCTTTTATTTATGAGTAATAATCCCCACATGAGGAATTCATGTCAAGAAACATTAAATTATGTTAAATATTCCCTGTTACACGTATATTTTAATAATCATGTGTCGTGACTGAAAGTAATATTTTAACGGGCATGACCTTTAAGGAAAGGGTGGAAATTTTGATACGGATTAAACGATCAATAAGGTGTCGAATAACGCATAGACACTGATTGGCAAAGCGCGCTCGTATATTTAGTGAAAGAATATTTTTTATCAGAGCCATTTATTTCGAAATGGGTTTTAAACGCGTAAGTCGGTAGCCTTCTGAGACGCCATTACAACGGATCTAAAATCTTATGACAACGCGCACGTGACAAAAGGTTACGTGGTTTGTTTGACGATCGTTTTGAAGTGACGGGGAAGTATCATGTGTCAGCATCACCCAACCAGATTGTTTGTTGATACTGGCACATCTGGGTCCACTACTATTTTAAGGACTTTCGAAAGCTAATATAACAATGGAAACAGGAAGGAAGAGGTAGGTGGTTTAATTCATTTTTACAAAAAGACTGCAGCTAAGCGTTTTTATTGAAATTGAGTGACACTCCAGTAGTGTTTCCATCAGTAGCTACAATTTTATTATCAACTCCTAAATTAGCATACGTATTTTCATATCGTTAAGACCACAGAAGTTCGTTAGCAATTTCTTTTCTATATATCTTAAACTATTTCTAATTCCTTAGCTTTTGTTACCCCGCCTAGGGATTAATAGCCGTATGTATGAAAAGTGACGGACAAAAACCAAATTTTATTAACTCTGCATACCTTTCAAACTGCAAACAAGTCGACTCCAAGTTCAAGTTCGTGGTTAGCGTTTGAATAGGTGTAGGTAGTTATGTTTGTTTTGTAGCGTCGGAGCCGTGGGCGCCGCTCATCGCATTCTGCGGCACTTTGAGCGTCTGCGCTCTTATCTCATTTTTCTATTCAAAACGTTTCAGAGTTAACATTCGACACTGGAATACGTGGTCTTTCATAACTCGTTGGGTACCGGTTTTTCCAGTATTATGGGATCGGTGGGTGTAACAAACTCCATTGTGGTACCATCTCCCAAATTGATCGGATCCGACGGAACGCATTTTTTTGATGCTATTGACTTTGGATAGCGTTTTAAAATTGATTATGCTCAGTTCTCAGTTTTGACGGATGAATGACTCTATTAGTGTGTTTGGTTAAACTGATGGGTATACATTTTGTATGTTATCTCGGGTATTAAGCAGTATTTTAAAAAGAATACGATATTTTCCGCAAATTTGTTTTAATCCTTCCCTCGAGATGATCTTGTTTTTTTAATCGCTTTCTCAAATAAGCCGACGAATTTCTGCTGTACTTTCTTTAAGTAGAATAAGGAAGATATAAAAAGTGGTACCCCATAAAAACGACCATCAGCACAGCAAACACATTTATTATTACTACCCCGAGAAATAAGCTGGATAAAGGGCTAAAGATAAAAAATATCGGAAGGAAACGAATAATGCTCTGCTAGAGTCGAGACATTATTAGTGTGTGTGCGTATATTAAATGTTTTAAGTCGGTTCACACCTTGCCCTTGTGTAGTTTTTTCATTAAAGCTATTTTGGTTGATGAGGGTGGTCCCTGCGTAACGTTGCAATGAATTGTTTTACCTCAATCACCGAGAAACTTTTAGGGGAGAGTGTTTGGCTTCGATACAAGTTTCCCCAAACGCTGTTTTGAGTTTAGTACTGTCTAGTAATTTGTCTTCAAACAAATAATAAAAATCACGACTTTTACGACCATAAGAAAGTAATCAGTGTTGGAGCTTCAGCTGAGAACAGAAAAACAATTTTAGTGAATTTTGTATATTTCATCTCTCAATAAAAACATAGTTGATCCTCAAATTTTCCCTACATAGCTATAGTCACAGCTGTTTACTTTAAAAACTTATTGGCTGAGATTAGGAATCAATTACAACATAATTACTAAGCCACTTAGGAAAAGGGGAATAGCCAAAATTTTCAAAAGCCACTTAACACTCCAAGTCATACGCCAATCAGTTTAAAATAGTCATGAGACACCCAAAAAAGAGATGAAACAGAACAGTTCCTGGCCGATAGTCCGATATACCCAAGGAAAACGATTAATGATATTCCAAGCCAACAAAACACAGCTTAGACAAGAATAAACACATTTGTCAGTAAACCGTTTTAGAGATTACACGTGGGTGAGTCGGAAGAAGGTTTCGAGTAATAAATAGTGATTAGAACAATTCCATTGTATAATTCCCGCCTACACGCGACTAGCTGGCAGGTTTAAACACCATTAAATATGAATGATCTAAAATGTAACCAGTGGTTAGCCGATTCGCAACGAGAAAGTGTTGAAGATGATGCATTCTATAAAACAGTCGGTTTGTAGTCTTTGGAAATAAAGCTTCTTTTATTGATACAAGGCTACAACGTTTCGTTGCAATGGTTTAAAATTTTAATATTTAGTGCGATTTATAAATTTTTGGAAACTTATACTTTAAGCTTTGGAAATACTAGTAAAAGTTGGTGCGATAAGGTTACCAAATCTCCACTTAACAGAGACCTTGATCTTATATTCCATTAACCGCGGTATTTTCGGAAGTCCTATTTGATGCCGACACTGCAGTGTTTCACATTTTTGGTGGTCCTCATAAACATACATTATTCAGCACATTAAAGTCGACAACCTATGCAATAACGATGTAAAAATGTTTTTTAAGATAGCTACTTTACAGAGAACACGAAATTTACGTGACTCGTAAAAGTCACGGTGCCATATACGGATGTTCATTTCGTGTGCACGGAGCAATATTTGTGTCACAGATTATAAAACATGCTCGTAACTCTTCATCTGTATGGTAGCGTTATTGTTTTGAGTCACAAAAATGTAATGATAAATGCGATATGTTATGTGCTGTGCTGCGGTAAAATAAGTTCGAGATTCAGAGTCAACGAGGATTAACTTTTGGCAGTGGAAATGATAGCTAAACAATGCATAGTTAGTAATGAAATTCTAAACCGATTCTACAAAGTACTATGCTATACGAAAATATAGCTACGTCTTGGTGAAAGAGTAAAATGTGGTGATAACCAGAACCGGCTTATCTTATTTACGAAATAATCTTGCGATAAAGATAACGATTAAGTATTTACAAAGTTTGACCCAAATGTTCAGCAGGTTCTGCAAGGTCGTATAATATGAACAGGACAGTAACTTATCTTATAATAAAATAATACCAGTAGCATATAAAAAATGAACAGAAAAAAAGAACGATTTTGGAGAAGAAAAATTTAGTGGAGAATACAGCAAACTATCATTTCTTTCTTACATTTTCGCATTGAAAATAGTAGTTAGTTACATTTTTTCCAATTTATAATTCAGCCGCTATTAATTCTTCGCATGGGAACTTAACAGTGTTTCTTCCATATGAACAACCTAACTTCAATTAAGAATATATTTTGCACGGCGTCTGAGAAAACGTACCATTACTGACACTTCAAGAATGAACAATTACTCAATCAAAAACAGATAACCATAAAATTTCCTCACGCAACGGTATTTTCTTCAGATATTCATGTTACAAATTGGAAGGGTCAATTTTTCAATCATCTCCAGACAATTGTAATTCGCCTGCTATGAATTGCAAAGTCAATTTATTGAACAATCAGTTCAATCAATAATAAATTATGTTTCTTAGACTCGTGAAACCAATTACATATCTATAACATAGATTGATGTTATCATATTAGAAGCGTGGTAATGCGTTTAGAGATATTAAAATTAGGGCTGCAAAAGGGTTTTAATTTAATCTCTGATGTAGCTTGTATTTAAGGTTGCAACATTATATTTTGAATTTCCGAATAAGCAGTGAGGTTTTTAATGAATTTTCCCCTACATTGCTAAGTATCCTACCAATTAACAGACTTGCCGCTAAATGCGCTGTCTTCCCAGCAACCTATTTAGTTTGGCGGGTTTACTAGAATTTGCATGTGAAAGACATGACATTGTGGTGTACTGGTAAGCCGTGGTCGGTGTCTACGAAATAATTTAACTGGACGTAATATTATTCATCATCTCTTATATCTAAACTCTTATATTTACGCCGTGTATTGCCGATATGGTGATAGTAACTAATACTTCTACTTCTAAACATCAAACGTCGGGACAAAAATGTTACCAGGTGTACGGAGTACCACGTTTCGCTTGGAAGTGCATTCTTGTGATTTCTTATTTAGGTATGCACAAATGAGCCAGTTTTCCCACGATGTAATTTTTGCACTGTTTAATGCCTTGCAATAACCACATATTATTATATGACTTTAGCTTATATGTCTGAAATTTGTATCGGGAAACGCAAATCATGAGACAGCTAAAATCCCCAGTCCACTTTTAGGTATTTGTACAGCGACGAAGAATAAATGTTTGTGTTGTTGTAATAAGGAGCGGTGTCAAGTGTCGATGGAGAGAGCAGCATTATGGCTGAGCTCAGAGTATTTGCTTTCTCCGACTCCTGAGATGTACGGAACCCTACGCCTACGCTTCGTGCTCATTCCATTTCGAACTTCAAGTCCTTGCTTTGATTCATGCAGATGCATTCTTGTCGCATGTTATGGCTATGGGTCGACTTGTATTTTTTTGTATGTACTTTTATAAAACTTTTGAAGTTTGGAAAGTATTTAAGTGATTAATATAATACATAGTACTTAAATGACAGGAGTCAATGACCTTATGTAAACTTATATAAGCGACTATCCCCAAAATATTTTAGGCGAAGTTGTAAGCCGTTTTATGTGTATAAGCAATAGTTTTGACTACATGAAACGAATATGTATGTCGTTCTTCAAGGGATGTTATTTTCAATTATTCAATTAACTTTAACAGAACAAAAAACAATTTGTAATACTTAAGTTTTGTCAAATACTCAAAGTATTGTGACAAGTGGTCATAATTATCGTTGAAGAGCATATTAAGTGACTTGTTTTAAATGTAAGACATATTACAAGACCATATTATGGCCTTGTTTATATGCAGTATGAGTCTCAATCGCCCACAAACATTTCTATGTCCTATTGTACGTGTTCAAACCCTATTTACATCACAATAAGTCATTTTACTTCGGCGCCGTACTGACTATGGTATTCCGCCCTCACAGTATTTCCGCTACTGTTATTGATAAAACATTGTATTGAGAGTGTATACAAATTGTTGGCTTCATCGTAAAATGCTGAGATTACTACTGTATTCCTGAGCATCTTGGGTTATTAACACAGGTTAACATTAGTTGGAGAAACTATGCCAACCGAAGCAAAGTTATCGATACGAAGCGAAAATTGGGAAAGAAATATTTATAAAGGTAATAGTCATAGAAAATCAAAATATAATAAATGACTTTAAACAAATAAAACTCGTTGGGAATGCTTACTGAAGTACGAAAACGTATTGAAGTATAATTACCCTGACTAAATAATAGATAGGATACGGCATACACTGGCATCAAAATACACGCATATTATTTTCCACAATAAACAAAACTTGTAGTCAAATTCCTGTACAATTCAGGAAGATTAATTACACCTGAGCTACACGTTTCGGACTGCAATTCATCACAGTTTTCACTGAAATCACTGGCTTTTAAGAATTTTTGATGGAGTATGATAGCAAACGCAATCTCTGTGACCATTATGTTCCATTGTTACGTAATAATGAATGATATTATGACGCCGCTATGCAATAGTTCTTGTGAAGTAGGTCAAAATGTGAGGTCCTAAACGTATAATTAATAGAAGATAAGAGTTGTAAGCGTATGTTTAGGTGTTGTTGAGGACTTTAATAGTGCACTATATCAAATGATAAGACGTTATTATCATAACAATTGTTAGTTACTTTGCTATCGAATTACTGTGCAATGCGAAATACATGCTTGTACTGCATATAAAGGCTGTGTAGTGTGTAGTCTCAGATTATTTTCTACCTAAAACTTTATAATTTAAAGAAACTTCAAATTTGAGTAATATTTGTGTCATTACTAAGAATCGATGGAAATAAATAATGAAAATATACGCAGTAGGTCGGCTGCTCTAAGCTAAAAACAAGTATGTCGATTTTTGAGCGTTTGCTTTTTTTTTACATCGTTGGATTTGTCATAGAAAGACCCTTATTTCTACATTATTAAAACTCAAAATATCTTCTTATTTAAGGCGCTATTGATAAAAATAATAGGGTAAGACTATGCTAAAAGCATTTTTATTCTGCATTGGCGTTACTGTAAAGGTCAAGTTAAAAAATATATTAATTTCATTAGGAAACTACATCACATCGGACATATCCAAAAATCATCAAGATCCGACAATCACTTTAGGAAATATTTTAATTTATAGAAATAAAACGTTTTTTCGCTCTCCTGTAAAATTTGCCAATAACGACATACTTGTTTTTAGTTTAACACAGCCGAGGTGGATTGCGAATATCGTTTTAGATCAGAATGATTAAGTTCCACACATCAGAGTGTCTTCATACTTCCTTTTCTACGGCGTATAGTAAACGATTCGATAAAACTCGCAACGCCTACTGACCAGTTATAATATAAACCAATTGTACATGTTCTGTCATTTAAATGGCGTAGCAGTATTGCAGTTATGTGCCATAATTTAAATCTTTTTGTTCATGAAAACCTCATGTGGGGATTATTACTAATAAATAAAGAATAAATAAAGGAAAGAAAAATTTCGACGCAGGCGGGATTCGAACCCGCGACCTCGGGTATACGGGGGCGTATACCCGAGTGTCATGTTTACTTTACTTAGTACATATAATTATATGCTATAGGTAATTATTGTAACAGTGATGTCGGCGGCAGTAAGAAAATTCCTTAGATTATATGAAACTTACGATATAATGATATTTTGAATTCAGTCCTATGTGCAAAATACCGATACTTGATAATAATCAACGAATTGTATGCTAATGCTAAGCTGATCAATTTCAATTTTTAATTAACAATTAGACAGAGACCAGATACAGAGAGGTAAGTAAGTACTAGCACTTACATAAAAAAAAGTCAAAAATAATTCCATTGAAATAGGTTTCGATTGTAATTAGTGTGTCATGCTTCATCAAACATCATGCATATCAATTAAACAAGATCTCTTTAATAGTTTACAAATTTGAAGGTGTTAAAACACATTAAGTTAAATGACATCAAAAGTGTTACATATAAATAAAGTGATTAAACTCCGGTAAGGAGCTAAGTAAGACTCATTGAAGTCACCGCTTTGAAACCGTTCATCCGTGAACTAAATCAAAATAATGTTAACGACTGTATTGTAATGGTACATGATTACTTTCTCTTCATTTGGTATTGAAGATGCATGTTATAATGACAACTATTCGTTTGGATGAATTTACACACACTCGTTATACGTTTGTGCAAACAAATGACAGCTTCGTTTGGAGTGTAATGAATTATTTAATCAATGAGAAAGTATGTACCTATTTATTTGCACGGTTAATCGTTAGAGGTTGCTAGACCTTCAAAACCAAATAGAAATATTTCTTGCATAGAGATTAAATAATATTTTTAATAATTTTATAGTATATTTTTTAATTCATGTATTTCTTGTGTTCCATCACTATTCTAGTCTAGTCAACCTTTCCGGCATTTAGCTGAAGTTACCGGACCTAAGTTGGCTTATTTCTATCCAAAGACCGTACCAAAATCAACGAAGCTCGCCGTACTGATTTGTAAGATATAGCCGCAAATTTAAATCATCACAGCTATACAAGATTAAAGTGACTTGCATGGCAACAAAAACATGTCAATTAGGGATACACACATTTGCATGCATCACAATAAAAAGGATGAGGGTAAGACAGGAAACAGCACATATGAGCGTAGCCACACGTCGCGCTCGGTTCAGTGGTTCGAAGTCGGCAGGTGAGGCAAACTAACGGTCGTGCACAATGGCCAGCCGGTTTGGCGCGCCAAAGGTTGGCACCGCCTTTAACGGCACCTCTTTGTCTTTACCAACTCACTGGAAGCTAGGGACACTAGCCACTTATCAAGATAAGATAAGGGACGATTTCACGGTATCGGGTAAACGATCTAGGGTTAAAGAGGTGAATTTCAATCTCTTAACAATGAAATATATACAAGCACATTATGAATTGAAAACTTACAGCCAATGGACGAAGAACCAATATTTATTTAAAGACGGCAGCTTAATCTTAAATGTATGTTTTATGATCTTCTAAACATTCTACGTGTGTTAGTTATATTGAATCACCGCATAAATCGATAATGAGCGGGTTTAAATATACAGGACATGCAAGTTCCATCGCACCGGTAAAGTGGGGTGGTTCACCCCACAGTGTGGGACTTGTTTTATGGCTTTTAATAATTTGGTGTGTAAGCTGCCCTGATTGTCAGGAGGCAGCTGCAACCGATAGTAAGGATTAAACATATAAATAACCGCTTGATTCGTCAAATATTTACAGAGGTGTCACAGCAATGTGTGATGAAATTAGCACCGTTTATTTTACAGGATACTATGATATATGTTATTTAATAGTTCACTATAGAAAGGTGTTGCATAAATAAAATACCATTTGTAAAGCTTCTCATGTTTCTCATATGGCTTTTGGCTTTAATCCCAATGGTATGGGTCATAAACTGTTAAGTTTTTTGTTTACTCGTATTGTATGTAATTTTTAACACCTTTTTAATTCAAGACTAAAACACTATGAACAAAATTTTGAATATGACAGCTTTTAAGGCGTAGAGTTAATGTCATCATGCAAATGAAAAGCACACGGCTCACTATGCTTATAATATGAGTAACAACACTTTTAAAGTAAAAAAGAACTCAACTTCAAAAAGTGTTAAACCATGCAATGTTTCGCCAACAACATGCTTTAGTGACCCACATGGCCACTTTGCTTTCAAAAGTTGACCCAAATACAGCATCTTATTAAGTATGACGGCATTATTGTCGGATCAGGAGGTTTCATATAGTTGCCACGTTAATGAATGAAGCAAGAGTAGGTGAGTTTCACACCATAAACGGTAATATGCGGGCGTTGTCTACCGAAACTTGTCTGTAGAACTGTTGGTGACAGGGTTCGTTCACCGGTTCACCGCTCACCGGTTGCATCGCCCGTCTGCGTTGAAATTACCATCAAACAGATACGTTTTAATTTCAACACTATTGTCTCTTGTTAATGATGCGAGACATTGCTGTTTATTTGCTTTCTTAAGTGAAGGAAGAAAACGAAAGATTACGATTTTACAAACTTTGTTGAATAGGAGAATTCTATATATTTTAATATCTGTACGAATCAGTAGTATGTAAGGTAGCCGACATAATATTCTCAAAAACTTTGAACTCCTTATAGAGTTTACGCTAAGAAGCTTTATTACAGATACAAATATTTTGGCGCTAGTTCTGTGAAATATAGAAAAACACATATGTTCAATTAGATGTCATATATATCAGTAAAAAAATAAAAGGTCTACACTCGAGACAACCTACTAAAAAATAAACACAAGTACAATCACAGTAAATCATAATTAATAGACCAGACAGTGTAATGCAACATACGAGTACAAGCAATTCTTTATCTTATCAAGACACCTTTTAAAGACATCAAATAAATCACAAGTTGCGTATACTGTAATGTTTCATAATTATGTGGTCGAGCAAGCTGTTGCATAAACAAACACCTTCATAAAACGATCGCGATTTTTAAAGCATATAGTAGTATAGTGGTAGTGTATCATCAGACACCGACTCGTTTAAAATGACCATTATCCGGAACATGCTAGCTTATCTAAACCATACATTTGCGATCAGACGGGCTCAGGCCATAACTATATTTTGTGTCGACTGCCGGCTCGCCTGACAAAACACTGTTATCTATTGTCTCCATAAAAGCATTTCAACTGAATTTAGGTTCGCTTTAATTGCAAGACTTAAATCACGCGAACTTTTCAAAAGACAGGGCGCTAATTCAAAATACACGAATATGCTTTTAGGAAATTGGTGGAAAACAGTAGATAGCGGGAAGAATTACTTGTTTTTCAGTAAAACGTAAATTGATTTTAAATTCCATTGCGTTCGGAGCGAAATATTCCGATGACCACCAAAGCATTACAATATTATCCACGCTCGTCATTATTCCATTGTTTTCTTAATTCAATTCTGTTTCCATGCCGGGCCTCACGCCGCGTGGCTTGATAGACACCATTCGGAATTACTATAATCAGTTTTATTTCATGTCGATATTCAACTTCAATACCAGCGAGTGTGATGCTCTCTGAGATATGGTCAAGGCCGTGAGATTGAAATGGGCGCTAAAAGCGAGTCATGGTTAGTAACAAACCAAAACTAGTTTTCGAAACAGTTCAAGATGATTTGAGAATTCAACAGAATGTTAGTAACGACCACTGGTTGATAGGTTCGAATAGTTTTTATTATGCGTTTTGTTGGGTAAACCGTCCGGTACATGAACGTCGATGGAAATATAAATGAGGCTGATCAGACGAGCCGTGTTTTGCAATAGCTGACTCGGTTTGTTTCTCGTACTGAGACACTCGTTTTACCATCCACGGATTGAAATGAAATGACATTGCGACATTACAGTGGCATGGCTTTCGCCATATACGCTGACTGGTCATAACGGTACTTATGTTTCCTTCCATGTTCATCTCTCCGAACGTAAGAAGAAATTCCATGATAATTAAGATTTCTAATCGCTTTACAAAACTAATGATATGGACAGTTCAAGTGCGATATCTTTCTGAGGTCAAATTTTGGTGCGATATAGCAAAGTTAAAAGGCTGCGAACGAGTAAGGGTTCGGATAAGTTACCGCAGTAATTTATTATCCAACTTTTTAAAAGGGATACTCATTCTTTTCTTCCCGGATAAATCGGGGCTTATCATATGGGCCCGAAAGAACTCTACCTATTTAAACATGTTCATGTGACACTCAACATTAAAAATATGTGGTTCTTATTTGAGAAGCTGTGACAATTTTATTTATTAATAGACTCGGACAAGATTCCCACGAGTAAGTTCATAGTAACATTTCCTGTACACATTAACGAAAATATTAACTTTGATAACGCTTACACTGATTTACAAACAGATGTTCGTTTCTCCTGATCGTAAAGAGAAGACTTCAGATTTAATATATTTGATTTATGTTTGGAGAAACTCGATTTGAATACAATATCTTGGCCGTATAAGTCAAGTTGTGGTAAGGAAAGTAATAAACTCTATTTGCAGAAGCCACAAACCGAAATACAACAGAATGGAGCACGCACCAGTCTCCGGCGGTCGCCAGGTCGCCACGTGTTCCTGACGACTTGTTTAGAACTTCAATCCATAGTTTACACTAATAATTTATGTACACGTGACTTTGGAGCAACAAAATAGATTTTACCCCAATGTTTCTGTTTAAGTTGCCGATAGTATATAAACATAATAAATATATTAAGTTCAGAGTTGTTATAATATTACATAAAATTTTATATGACTGGATGGTTATTGTTTAGTGTCGTTTCACATTTGTACTATTGATAAAAGAAATGCGTCCCATCCCGAAGCTAAATGTTGTGCCTAAATGCGGTTTTGTGGATAATTTGCATAAAAAGAGCGATGAGACAACCTGATTACAAAATAAGGGATGTGCAGGCATAATTTAAAATGGGATTGTGATGTATGAAATAAGTCTTAATGTGCATCTTTTATTGAGCTGGAGAAGGCGTAGTACATGGTTGCACGAAAATAATTAATTTTGGAAGGTTCGGTTTGGGGAACTAACTTATACGGTCATTGGAGTTACTTTGTTATTAGCTGTGTAGTGTCGGCTTAGAATAGCACTACCTCATTTCTTCCGGTGGGTGTACGTAAGAGGCGACTAACGGTATTGGGGCTATTAAGGGATTTTTGGGCGATGCGGTTGGAGACACATCACCAACAACCTTTATTTTTACCACCTTTTCCCCACTCTACTTTCCAAAAGTGGCCGAGGAACTTCTAGTTCCTCAGCTCTGGCTAACCCTTGTAGGGATTTACAGCCGTGAGTATATGTATGTATGTATGTATGGAGTTACTTTATGTGAATTTCAGTACAATTTTATGTCTTTGTCTAATTGCAAATGGTGTGAGTTGGCGTTAATGTTTGAAAATACAAGAATCTATAGAAAAACAACAGCCAAGCTTATTGCATGTTTATTTCTTATTAGAAGAATAAACCATTTAAATTGAATCCATAGAAAACCGGACTAGTCTGGGTCACACAAATGATTTAAAAGTCTATCAAAAATAAATCAATTAATTTTAACTCATTGCATTAATAACCCGTAACGTCTATTTCCTCAATATATGTTACGACCTTGTCTGTATTTTACGGTTTTGTAACAGCATCCGTAGTTCTCATAGAAGTGTCTGATACTACAATAGAATACGAAATGCAGACGGGACGTCCTAGTTAATAAAACTAATGGAGGTGTGCGCCGATCGCTGAACAAACGAATGGACAAAAGTGGAATATTTTGATTACAACCGTGTGAATGCCGTCGACAATGATCACGATTGCGAATGGAACGCACGCTGCGCAAGCACTGCGGAAATCCATTGTGCCAAATATAATGCGAATTCAAATTTCCTATTCGAAAGTCACCGACGAAGTCAGAAAAATCCTTTATTTCAATATAACCCCACTCAGATTGATAGTGGCATGTATCCCCAAAGGGGTGATAAAGGTACTATTAGTACTTTAGTTAGAAGAGTACTATACTCGAATACAAACAGGCCACAGTACAATTTTCCTTGCCATTTCAACTTTTTTACAAAATTATATAAAATGAACCGGGGGGAGTCCAAAGTGAAAAGATCAAAAGAGTGCGCATGGGAAGATTGATGACTAGAGATTTGTCAGGACCAAAATCAACATTAAGAAAAGAATAATCTTTGGTGGCATGCGGGTAATAAGTCTTTTAAGTTAATGGCGTTATCCTATTAGCAATGATTACGTAAGTCAACGGGTTCAAGCAATTTATAACATTATAATAGATATAACATACATATAAACATATACTCACGGCTATAAATCCCTTAACGGGGTAGCCAGAGCTTTGGAATGAGAAATTCCTCAGCCACTTTTGGAAGTTGATTGGGGAAAAGATGGTAATAATAAATGTTTTTGGTGACGGGTCTCCAACCACATCGCCCAAAAATCACTTAAAAAGCCCCTATACCCTTAGTCGCCTCTTACGATCACCCACGGGTAGAAATGGGGTAGTGTTATTCTAAGCCGACTACACGGCAATAATAATAATAGATATAAATAAAGTAACAAGTTATTTAAGCCGATTCTATTTGCCATTACTAGCACTGAGTACTGACCTTTTGGCATGTCAAGCAATGAATATACACAAACACTTCGTTACAGTGTCGAGTGGAATGAACGTGGAAACACGTAATTTCTATTTAGTACCAAAAACACCTATTCAAAGTATGCTTTTACTGCTACAAATCAACTGTCAAACTTACAAAGCGACTTGGAAAAAAACTCTTCGAGTCACAATGTACAGACAACTGTGACTAATAAAGTTATTTAGTTCATTACAAAGTTGTAATTGTAACCCTAAGGATTAAAAAGGGAAGATCGATTTTTTAGTGGCTTTGACTACTTCCTTCCGCTCTACGAAAATGTGGTAAGAGGTTAACAAAGAGCGGGACTTCCTATCAGCTGCCAGCACCCCACCTTTATGGGGTTTCAGATCATCTAATATTTAAAGAGGCGATCAATAAGTTAAAAACGTCAATGTGTATCAAATTTTTGGGCTTAGTTTATTTGACTGTAATAATGTGAAAGGGAATAAATTCTAAAGGGCGTAAATAATAAGTATGTATAGGTACTTGAATGCTTCTGAATTAGAATTTTAGAATCACTGCTTTGAGGAAAAAAATTTCTTTATTTATTATTATAAATCATAGATATTTTCGTATCTATTTTTTTTTCTTTCGTAAATTTTTCTCACTACTAGAACGTTTTAAAACTATTGGCAAGCCAGACACTTCACTATCATTGTCATCTTTAAAACTTATTTTGCTAATTTAAAACCAAACAGCATAGTCAACTATTTAGTAAACTCTAGAGAGCAAGTTGAGTTACATCAACAGAATGTATAATTAGCGTGGGCTGACAAAGGTCATTGTCACAACTTACTCTTCAAAACACCATTTTAAAAATATAACACCGGGATCTAGAACAAGATATTTCCGTTCCGACTTTGCATATCATTAGAAACTGAATTCATACTTATACCTGCGAACACGAAACTTAGCGTGAAAAGGTTTTAAATTCAAATGTTTGTTTATCGAATAATATATTGAGTTTCTTACGTTGCTTGCTGTAATGTAATATTAACCGTGAGAAAATGTAGTTTCGCTGAGTTGTTTACTAATGTGCAGTTGTAAACTAGTCGCCGACAGCGGTTCAAAATAAGTTGGAAATTCATTTGAAAACGGGCTTTTATTTTTAAATTAGTAATATAATTTTTGCACAAAGATTTATCATTTCAAGGTCGTTATTTGCCAAAATTTAGCATACAAAAGGTTGAAAGTGTGTGGCGCTACCTGGCTATCTCCTTTCCGAGAAATGGTCGTTGAAAAAATGCATTCCCACAATGTCGAGTCTGGAGAGGGGTGTATAACCGAACGGGCCGAGTGTGGTTTTTGTCTCCTTTTCTATTTGTAGAGTACGGTCATAAAACTATGGGGTAAGTAAAGAACTCGAGTACCATTTTACTTATCTTTGTAACTGTCGTTGTTTTAAACCACTCGAGTAAATTGGACATTGGGAGTAAACTAAAGCGAAGTATGCCTCATATATTTCGTTTGATTTCATTTCATTGGAAAACATAAGGAATTCTTTTTATGATGAAATATACTACTAATACAATATACTATTCTTCAGAATACTTCAGATTGACGATTTATCACAGAATATTACTGTAATGGAAACACTATAACAAATGAGCATTAGTTATCTTTGAAGAAATCATTTGGCATTCAAGCGAAACATCTCATGTTCCCGTCTAGGGCTTGCTTAATACAAAGCGACTAGTCATTCAATATCTTGCCGGACTACACCGCTTACTAAGGAAAAGCTAAGTTTATTGAGGGCGTAAGGTGACACCGCTTGCCCTGTCATATTGAATCCGCATATCGATCGTGTATAAAATACGTATACGTATTCGAACAAACTTAGGAAATAATTGGAGCTAATATTGAGCAAGACCCGTATGTCAGTCACATTTTATCCTTAACTAAGAATGACAGCTTAACTTGTCTGACTTGCGACTTGATGTGGCAGAGATATGTGTAAGTACAACGCCTACAAATGCATTCTTGCACTTGAAAGTTGTAGGACGTAGCATCAGATAAAATATTTGTTCTCAATTCTGATTGTCACGATCATAAGTCATAACATAACAGTCCATAACAAACGCAAAGCTTTTGATGTACGGTATGCATCGTGGGATTACAAATGCTTTTCTGTCATGAAATCAAATACAACTTAGAGAAGAAGAGAAAAAGATACAGTACAGTGGCTTTAGTAAGAGCCTTTACATCTCATCGCATTCTAAGAAAAAGGTGCTCTTAATGAAAAACGGAAACTCAATATTTTGGTTGAAGATTGCTTGTTCCCGTGAAATTGGTACTACTACAAACGAGTGTCGTGTTTTGATATAGAATATCACATCCAACATCTTCGCAGAAAATACTTTTATAACCTATAGTTCAGCGAAGATGTTTTCTTACATTATTTTAAAGACTTCTCAACCACACTGTCCTAAGACTGTCCCATAGCCTAAAGCATACACGTACACATAAAGATAAGTACAGTCTTTGATTCAAACACTTGATCTCACCGATGCCGATGATGCGGGCTACACTATAATTTTCCATATTACATAGACTGTAAGTGATTTACGGTGACACTCTCGTCCTCTATTATTACTATTCGAGTAACACTAAGGAAATATGTAGGATCATCGTTTCTATTACATTATGGCTTTCGAATTGTAAATGTCCGATCGATAAATTATGTTCATGAGTACGACCACCCAAAATGGGGCTAGAGCCATAAATATAAACCTTTTATCGCGACTTTGATTAGTACGTAACCCTGTGTTGATAACGTGATTACCTGCATTGTTCGGTCAGTTGCCGTATAATAGAATTAAGAAATAAAATAATTTAGATTTTGATATTTACGTGACTTTGTTGAATATGGCTTTGGATTCAATAGTTATGGTTACATACATAAATATGCCGCTTGTAACATAACGACTTCATTTCTATGAAGGTAAGTCGCAGCTTGAGAATGATAAGACTAAATCTCGATTCTCATCTTTTGGAATTAGAGGAGTGGCGGTAATGAACATTTTTATGGTTAATCGTAACATTTAATTGACATATCGCAGCTGAAATGAGATAGTGCTGTTGATAATTGATAAGCTGATAACAGTAGCAAAATAAAAATGAATAATAATTAGGTGAGTATAAGTCATTAACAGATAGCTACTATGCTTTTTATCATTCTTGCCAAACTTTTTTAACCTGTAGGTCAATTGATAAGAGGATCTGTTTCCTGAGAATTGTATGAAAGAATTAAACAAAGTTTTATCGGTCGATGAACTGTAAATGCTCAATATTTCTAATTGTTTACTTCAAATGACATATTGCAGTTTATTTATTATATAGCAGATTTAATTATGTATCGGACCGTAAAAGGAAATCACTCGTCAACAGATCAGACATAGATCTTGAAGAACTATCGCAAGCAAACAAATTCAGTAACATGTGCCATGTAAAAAAACATTTATTTAGTCGTAAATGTGGGCGCAGTTTGCAATTTTTTTTCATATTTGTCCCTTGCAGGTATATAACTACAGATGTTGACAAGGAGTCTATATAATACAAAGAAAGTGAAACTGTTAATAATCCATCACCTACTTCGAAGCCACTATAATAAGACTGAAAGATTCACACTGAAGAAAATTTGTTAGTGCTATTTCAAGCAGACTAAGCTGAATATATTGCCATATCGTCATCTTATAAATGTGAGCAGCCAGGAAGGAAATGTCCATGTGGAAGGTAATTTCACGGCGGACACATCTAGATCAAATAGAAAATGCATTCAAAGGCAGGCGTCTGAAGTTTGAAGAACAAAGGTGCAATAATTAACTAATGTAAAGGAATTTCATAGACCACCAGTCTAGCTTAGTGCGGGTTTGCCACTGCCATAACAAATATTTCCTATCTGTTTCGGCTCAAACGAAATTCGCACTCAGCGAAGAATTTAGAAGTAAATTAAAAATAATTTCCTCATTGGCAAACCTCAGCTCTAATTAAGCTGTTACAACTAAAACACGGTGTTATTACAGACGGAATGGTCGAGGGAGTCGAATTATCTCAAATCGTTTTTGTGGTCCATGTTTCTGGAATGTTCGTTTTTTCCCATTGCGGCGGCTCAAGAAGTTGGAACTGGTTTTAGAGGTAAGATAACGTACGGTAATGCATCACTTGGCTTTTTGTAGGCGGCCGATTCAATCGCCTAGACTTGGACGCTCGGTGCTTTAGAGCAGGGATTACGGGAAGGGGCTGATTCTGCTAGCTTATCGAATATATAGAAGGGGTCGGCTAGATGATGTTATATCGAAAAGTCAGGATAAACTTCAAAAATATCAAGTACTTATCACCAGTTACCGATATCTACACTACATCGTACTTGAAATAAATTGCAAATATCAGTAATGTATAAACCGTCTTAGCGAAATATTTATAATTAAAAAATACAGTTGTTGTGAGCTACATTTGGAAATTAGTTATTATGCATATGAGGTGTATTAAAAAGACACAATTTAAAACTTTTTAAACACGAAAGATCACTTTTAAATAAAGTTGTATTTTTGTAACTGGCGTATTTCGTGGAATTGCGGTCTTTCGTACAACTTACCAACCAATTATAATACTGCCTTATTGGATGGCTGCTAACCCAACTTATTATGTGTAATAACTTGTAATTGGGTATTAAAGTAACTATTTATTAATCTGTGGTATTACTACGGAATCACACATTATGATGGACCAATCTCTATTGAGATAATACGGATTAAATGTATTTGTTTAGTATTTTCTAGGGTGGTCCTGTAGCAACGGCCAAACAGGGATAAGTAGTTTAACAATTTAAAGCAGATTTCATCAAGTGATATTGGCTTAGAACATCAATAACAATAACCCGATTTGTTCCATCGTCGCGTCGATAGTTTTATAGTTCTTATTTTATAAACTTCTTGATTTATTATTAGGTGTTCAAAGTCCCACTTTCTTTCTTCTTTCTTCGCACTTTGGAATGAGTAGCTATGTAATAAATAAAGGAAAGATAAATTTCGACACAGGCGGGAATCGAACCCGCGACCTCGGGTATACGCCCCGAGGCGCGGGTTCGACTCCCGCCTGTGTCGAAATTTTTCTTTCCTTTATTTATTCTTTATTTATTAGTAATAATCCCTACATGAGGTTTTCATGAACAAAAACATTCAAATTATGAGTAGCTATGTGTTTTTTTGTGTTGTGTTATTATTAAAACTTATTTTCTTTCAATTCTAATCGGTATTGGGGCTTTTAAGAGACTTTGGGCGATGCGGTTAGAGACCCATCACCAATAACCTTTATTTTACCATCTTTACCCCACTCAGCTTTCCAAAAGTGGCTGAGGAGTTTCCAATTTCTTAGCTCTGGCTACCCCTTCTAGGAATTTACAGCCGTGAGTATATGTATGTATGTATGTATGTATTTTCTTTCAAACTAGAAAGGTATAACTTCGATATTTTGTAAGATAAATGTCGGAAAAATATAAATATTGCTTGCTAATTGCGTACATAATGACTATCACTATCACATCGACTTCTTTACTTTGTAAGCAATGTAGGGCACGTAGCAAAACGCTGTAATGTGTAAGGCGTCTCAAAAATATTTTTAAAAATTAAGATCGAGACTAGGGACCAATACATAGGTTTAAAAAAAGCCTTAGAATAGCTTCAATTTAGACGTTAGGCTTTGTTTGCAGTTTCTGTACTAAATTTTATACTGTTAGTGGTTAGTGAGCACGTCAGGGACACGAACACAGCCTACACCGAATAGGGAAAGGAAGAAATTATGATTGAACTTTGTATGAGACTTTTGCATGGATTATATTGGACATAGGTATGTCATCAAACTACACTCTGCAAAATGAACCAGCAGAGTCTGGCCTACCATCAAATGGTCGTAGCCGGCTTCCATTAGCCTCCGTTTTCGCAATGAAAAGTTACGTACGACAACATTGAAAACATGATGAACATCCAATTTAAATATAAAATTATGTCAAATTTAGTACTTACGGACTGGTACTTTCTTGGGGTCATACTTCTCGACATTTTCATTGAGCTTCTCAATCTTAGTCTGGACCACTTTCGAGCGTTCAGTTATTCCTTGAAGTTGTTCGGTGAGCTCGCTGAATATATCCTCGGCAAGGAGCACGAGGGAAGCGAGCTGCCGAAGCGCATTACTGAGCGTGCAATTTGTAACCGCTTGCAGCTCTTCATCGGAAACCTTCGCCCGCCCATCCTCATCATGCAGCTTCGACCGCGAAAGAAACTTTGGTTCAACAACGCGTTGAACGAAAGGCATTTCGAGTCCATGCAATACACCTTTAACTACTTATTCACCCATACCGCGATTTAAATTCTGACATCCATACACACCACATAAAAAACGGCAGGTAACAGGCACTTTGAATTAACCGACAACGACATTGTAAACTATCACTGGAAACCGGTTATAATAAATTAAAAATAACTTTTTTATGAATTCTATTAACTTATTCGAGACGAAACTAATGTTTTTTTAAGTTATAAAGTTTTATGTGAACTTTTTATGTTTACGAATTCCCGCCATAGCTATGCCGGACTGGACGACATCACCTCGTAACAGCTACACACCGTGTGTTTCTGGTTTGTTTGGTAAGTTTGGTACAAATGGTAGATGCCGTCTTTTTTGGTTCCCGCCTAGCTCATATGAATGAGCAGGTAGAAATCTCTGTAAGTTGAAGTGAGAGAGGGGATATGAACAGGTGAGAACGAAAATAAAGTGTTACCATAACTTGATTTACAAATTTTTCAAATCTATATGTCTATCAAAATTTGTAGTTTCATTCGGGCAGAATAAACATTTTGCGTTAGTTTTTGACATTAAGATACATCCATTTTAAACTAAAAAACATATAAAACTATTGATAAAGTACATAACAATATGATTAGTTTTGTTTTGGTGGTATATGCTATTGAATTATTATAGCGTATTATAAATAAAATAAATAAATAAAATAAAAAGATTTATTTGCCAAGTAACAGATTACACCATTTGTACTTAAACTAACGAACATTGTTTTACAAATTGTAATTTATAATGCAGTTATTCTTTAGCTTTTTATGACATATTAAGAGGTCGAGTAGAAAAACAAAAGAATATTTTTTCCTTGTGGCTTGTAGTACAAACCAAAACAATAAAACTCTAGTACCTAAACTAGGCCGGGCCTGTATCTTAGGTACTAGTTTTTTCCCATATATTTCATTAATTATTACATTTCAATTTAGATAACATATATATTTTAAGGAGCTAGGTAAGGTAGGAGCAGAGCGTTATTTTATATATTAGAGTCAAATAATTTAATCTAGTGTTGTATGAATTGGTATACCACTTTTGTGTCATTAGTATATTTTCAGTATAAATAAGGCGGTTAGATCAGTTTTTCTTACTTCCACTTTCACAAAAAAAAATGTGTGTGTGATCAAGGGCGAGATATTTTTAATTTAATCGACAATGATCTATAAATTTAAAGTAACCCTCGTAATTGTTCCTGTTTAGAAGAAAATTAGGTGCATTTCATTAAAATTTTAATAATTTAATATAATAATTCAAATAGCAGCTGTGTAGTGTTGGCTTAGAATAGCAGTATAGCATTTACAATAAGAACACTTATACTAAATCTTATACTAAAATAAATAAAGTAACAAAAAAAACTTAATATTTTATGCTTAATGAATGCGTTCTACCTATAATCTGTGCATACTTCAGATGTTTTTCTTGTAATAAGTAATATTTTCTTTAAAATTTGTAAATGTATGCTCTGTTTGCAAACCAAATAAATAATTATTATTCTTAAATTTATTTCTTTGTTCACTTAGCTTTTATTTCTCCCAATTTTATATTATTTTGTAATGGCAATACTATTTAAATTACAGTGCCATCTATTGGGTTACGGAAGTACTAACTGTTATACATGTACTGTGGTTGGTTTATATTTTGGTTGGTTGTATAATTTTCAAGCATGGAATCTAAAGAAAAAAATTATAAACATTTATTTTCTAACTCTGTTACGGAAAGAACTACATGTAGTGCAAAAAATAAATCAGAATTTCTCAACATCTCCACATCTTGTTACAAGCTCCACCTAGCTTTCTTTTTCTTAAACAAAACGAATTGTATCTAACTAGTGTTTGTGTTAGTTCAATCTTTTAGTTGCCTGATGGCAGTCTTGGTAACAAAAGTTAATATATTCAACCTAAAGTAATCAAATAATTATTTATTTCAAAATAAAAAGGTGAGTAACTCTTTGTTGTTTGTAAGTCAAATTCTATCTTATATTTCTTGTTAAGTCGAGATCAGGTTGAAATATACTTCTAGTTCCGATTCGGATGGTGCTTCGAGTATATTTTACATTACTCAACGCCTGATTTCTGAATTGAGTATTCAAGCTGAGAACGACTTAAGTATCATTTTGTCTCATTCATTATTTAAAATTTATATGCGACAGAACGATACTTAAGTTACTACGAATACTCAATTCAGAAATCAGGCGTAAGGGATGGTGTGTTGTTGTGAGAAAAACCCGTAAGAAACTCATCAACACACATTTTTTTAAGTCCAGTTAAGTTAGAATTCAGGTTTCTTATATTCTCCGACATTAAACAAAACAATGCAATAATGAATTGAGATGGTAACTTTCCTTTTTTGACTTTGTTTTGTTGTACTGTATATAACATTAAATCTTTATCATCAGAACATGGTTCAAATTCATAATGCTTGCCAAAACGGATGAATGCTCACCAAATAGTATATCACAAACTATTGTATAAATTAAATGAAACCAATATTTATTTTTCCTACATGCTATTAAAATATCTGAACAACGTTATAGTTAATTTCAGATCAAATAATCTATATTGTTGTTAATTAGATGTCATCAACATTTTATATTATTACTTCCATTTTAGTCATTTTTGCTGAAGCAAAAAACTAACTGTTGACCGCAATTTTTGTTGTGATATTAAACTAATTAATTAGGTACTACGTGCCCCAAACACAAGTAACTTTTTTATCGCTTTATGCATTCAAATAATATATGATATGTACGTGGGACACTCAGAAAATTTTGCGAAAATAAAAAAAAATGTTCTATGGGTAAAAATGTTTTCATTAAATCTTTTCAAAGTACTCTCCACCAGCATCTATACAAAGTTTCATACGTCTAAACCAGTTTTCGAAACACTTTTTCCAGTCCGCCGCAGACATTTATAGCCCGCTGACACGCTGACAGCGCATCTTCCGGCGATTAAAATTGTATCCCTTTGAGTTGATTTTTATTTTAGGGAATAAAAAGAAGTCACACGGTGCCAGGTCAGGGCTGTAAGGAGGGTGACCCAAGAGTTTGACCGGCGTGCTGTTCAGGAAGTCCGTCGTTTTGAGCGCGGTGTGAGCGGGCGCGTTGTCGTGGTGAAGCAGTAGCCCGCGGAGCCCTGTGTTTGGTCGATTGTCGCTCACAACTGAGAAAACTACTGGCAAGCATTTAGTAGTATACCAGTCTGCGTTAATACTTCTTTGATCTTGTAAAGGAATTGACACCAAATAGCCAGTGAAAAAACTTGCGATCAAAATCTTCCCACCGCTTCTAGATCTCTTCACTTTGGTAGGGGTCGCTTCGTTTTGAAATACCCAAACCGTCGACTGGCGCTTCGTTTCTGGATCGTATTGATAAATCCAGGACTCATCACCTGTAACGATGTCGTAAACACGCCGAGACGAGCCAGCATCAAATTTATTAATCATATCACGACACCATTCCACCCGGGCCTGTTTCTGTACCTCGGTGAGGTGGTGTGGTACCCAGCGTGAAACTATCCTCCTCACGTGAAGATATTCATGAACGCTTCCCGATCCAATCTGCATAATGTGTTGAATCTCTAGATGCGTTATTCGCCTATTGTCATGAATTATTTTTTTCACTTCCACCACGTTTTCATCCGTAACAGCCGTTAGAGGGCGACCGCTTCTTTCTTCATCCCGCAAAGTTAATCGACCACGCTTGAATTCGTTATACCAACGATACACAGTTGCCTTGGAAGGCCCTTCATCCATAAACGCCATTTGAAGTCTATCGTATGATTCGTCTGGTATTAAGCGACATTTGAAATCGTAAAAAATCATAGCGCGAAAATGTTCCCGGCTCAGATTCATTTTTCAGTAAGACACGACAATTTAAAATAGCTCATAAAAAATAAAGAGGGAAATTTTAAAATTGGAACGTACCTTTTTTTTCTTAAAATATTTTCAGTATACATTACAACCGGCCAGTGTTTCATCCATTAAAACCTTTTTTCGCAATACTTTCTGAGTGGCCTGGTACTTAAATAAATATAAGCTACTGTCTAAATGCTCACCAAAATAATGTGTAATGAGGCCTAAATTACTGCATCACTTAATCATGAATACTCGGGTCAATAAACCAATCAAGGTATATAATTCGTGAGAAAGTTCTTTGTGAATTTCATCAGAACATGTTACAGTTTCTTAGAGAGTAAACACAAACTAATAGCTACCACTCTACTTAGCACTATAAGCTCTACAGCCCCATATGCAACACCCTGACCGGAGTATAAGGT
Organism: Bedellia somnulentella; assembly: GCA_963576735.1. NCBI lineage: Eukaryota > Metazoa > Arthropoda > Insecta > Lepidoptera > Bedelliidae > Bedellia > Bedellia somnulentella. Next base: position 5,270,031 of record OY755177.1, read on the forward strand.
AAGTATCAAAATGTACTGGTAAGAAAATAAAAGAAGGAAGTTCAATTAAGTTTTTTACGTATGCAATAAGTGATTATTATATTTTAAAGTTAAAAAATAATTAATGCCACTTTGATTTCTAAAGTAACAAAAAAAAACTTCTGTGCGCCACCTGGTGTGGTCGGGGCGGGGTGCAGGGTGAAGTATAGTATATATATGGTGAAGAAATAAAGGGAAGCGATTGTAAATTTAGATTGATAATAACATATTTTGATTTAAAGTTAGATAATCCTTAAACTAAAGCATCCATTTTGGGAAGCAAAAATATGTATAGACTCAATGTAATATTATTCTGATGAGTTTATATTCATTTCGGAATACAAAATTATTTTGTTTAGGGAGCTCTGTATAGAGTAGGTTAATTTTAGCTGGAAATAATTATTTTTTGCTTGGAATTTAGTTTTGGAGTATTAAAGCCATTTTGGTGAGCTATTTATATAGTAGCCAACAATAATATTATGAAATCTAGAACTTCTTAATAACAACCCATCTACCCAGAAATGCTATGGTCCGATACATTTAGAAGTCTAATGCGGTCGCAAAAGTCACATTGTGGTACTGGTACGCGACTTATGACTACGTTTGTTCTTTTTATATGACTACCCAGAAAGATTATAATAGATGTATAAGTCATATATTTAAACCAATTTACATACATACATACATATACTCACGGCTATAATTCCCTAGAAGGGGTAGCCAGAGCTTAGGAATTAGAATTTCCTCAGCCACTTTTGGAAAGTTGAGTGGGGAAAAGATGGTGAGATAGAGGTTGTTGGTGATGGGTCTCTAACCGCATCGCCCAAAAATCCCTTAAAAGCCCCAATACCGTTAGTCGCCTCTTACGTACACCCACCGGCAGAAATGGGGTAGTGTTATTCTAAGCCGACACTACACAGCAAAATAACTGTTTAGGTAAACATTGTTATATTGTTTGGTGATTAAATTTTAGTGTCACTTTTATTATTCTGAAAGTCAATATAATTATTTGGTTCTTGATAATATTTCCAAGTATAAAATTCTTTATGAATATTTAGGGTAGCGTTTCTATATTATTGATTTACTTAGTTGACAGACCATTAAGAATTTTAATCTTAGTTATTTCAACCATTCTATACATGTCGACGTTTTTGCATTTTATATGTTATGAAATTGTGTCATACAAATTTATAATTATTATCTTCTATTTATTTTACATTTAGGTGTTTTGAACCGATTTCTTTACATACATACTTATACTCATACCATTAGTTCCGTTGGGATAAACAGAGACTAATGATCGCCACTTTGTACGATCGCGATCCTGGCAAACCACTGAAGCTTAATTTACAATGATCAATATTTTCGTACATGTCCTTTTAAGACTTGGTTTCAATTACGGAGGTCTCGGGTTCGATCTCCGGGGGCGGTAACCTTACAAATTTAATTTGTATGATTTAACCCAGTCTGGAAGGATATTGCAGGCTTTAATAACCTGATTTAATAAATATATATGATAAATTAAGATGATTCCGTGCTTTGGAGGGCACGTTAAGCCGTCGGTCTCGGCTACTATTATTAGTAGTTGTTAGTCTGCCAACCCGCGATGGTGGACTATGGCCAAATCGCCCTATATAGTGTAGGCTCGAGCCCCTTGGTGGGGATATTTGGGCTGTGAGGATGTCCTTTTATTCTTTAGACTTCGGACGTCAGGTCATAGGCAGGCTATTTGGGTAAATTCTTTGTTTTAACTATATGTCTCCTCCAAGGTCGTCCTCTACCTATATTTCCATCCACATTAGCTCTATATATTGTTCTCACCGATTTTCTTTCATCCATTCTCTGTATGTGCCCAAACCATCTTAACATTCCTTTTTCTATCTTTTTAACCGACTTCAAAAAAAGGAGTGTTCTCAATTCGACCGTATATATATTATGTTTGTTCGCCGATTACTTCGCCATTTATGAACCGATTTTGATTGTTATTTTTTCATTAGAAAGAAGATACTCCTGGATCGGTACCATGATGAGGATATCAGGGTCTAATGATGGGGTCCTGGAGAAATCGAGGGGAACCCGAAAATTTTATAGGCACATGTACCGCGTTTTACATATTTTCTGGAGTTATATTGGCATTTGCTTCTGGAAATCATAATTTTATGCTGCTGATCTGATGATGGAAGGTGTAGGTCCTCAATCACTAGGAGTTAGGTAATAGGGGTAAGCCTAAGTCTGGTCTGGTTTATGAAGAAATGTGCTCTTCGAGAAAAGTTTTTAAAGCTTAATTAAAATATTGTCAAAATCACAAGGACCAAATAAAGATGGATATCATTGTGGAACATCATAATTCTAAGAATTTCGGACAATTCTGGAAAGCAACTGGTAAGCTCAGCCCTAAGTTAAGTTTGCCAGTTAGTGTAGGGGGTGTTGGTGAGCCCAGTGACATAGCCAACCTTTTTATGCGGCATTTTGCTGTAGAACCCATTCCAGGAGACCCGTGTGTGCAGATGTGCGATGCTGATAGTTGTGTAAGCGACAAGCCTATCAGAATAGCATCACCAGACATAGCCAAGGTCATCCGACAAATGTCTAGAGGTAAGTCGCCCGGTCATGATGGACTCAGCATCGAGCATCTGCAATATGCGGGTATCCATCTCCCTAGAGTTCTCTCCATGTTTTATACATTTTGCATCAGACACAGTTACCTGCCGTCCGATCTTATGAGGACCGTAGTGGTGCCTCTCATTAAAAATAGGACAGGAGACGCCTCTGACAGATCCAACTATAGACCAATCTCATTGGCCACTATTCTAGCGAAGGTGTTGGACAGTGTGCTTAATAAGTATCTAAATCAAAGTGTGACGCTAAACGATGCCCAGTTTGGTTTTCGGAACGGGCTATCTACAGAGTCCGCAGTTCTTTGTCTGAAGCACACTGTTCGATACTATACGGACAGGAATACACCGGTATATGCGTGCTTCTTGGATCTGTCAAAGGCGTTTGACCGTGTCTCCTATGACGTATTATGGAATAAACTGTTCAAGACGCAGCTGCCTTCTGAAATAACATATTTATTTAAATACTGGTATGGCAACCAAAGTAACTGTGTTCGGTGGGACGGAATGTACTCAGGTGAATATAAGTTGAAGTGTGGTGTGAGACAGGGAGGACTTAGTTCACCCACACTGTTTAATTTGTATATGAATGAGTTGATTGAGAGGCTCAGCGGTGCAGGTGTTGGGTGCTCAGTGGATGGGTGTTTTATTAATAACATAAGTTATGCCGACGATATGGTGCTGCTGAGCCCCTCAGTCAGCGCCCTTAGGACTTTGTTGAAGATTTGTGAGAAGTATGCCGTAGCTCATAGACTCAGGTATAACGTTGCGAAGAGTGAGCTACTAGTTTTTAAATCTGGCACTAAAACATACTCACCGCCACCAATTACTCTTCATGACTCTCCTTTACAGCAGGTGACAAAATTTAAATATCTTGGTCACTGGGTTACGGATGATTTAAAAGATGATGAGGACATGGAACGGGAGCGTAGGGCACTGGCAGTCAGGGGCAATATGCTCGCTCGCAGGTTCGCACGGTGCTCGTATGAAGTGAAAATCACTCTTTTCAAAGCATATTGCCAAACCCTGTACACATGCAGCCTGTGGACCAATTTCACCAAGAAGGCTGCCAATGCACTACGAGTCCAATATAACAATGCCTTCAGGGGGTTGCTGGGTCTGCCCTGGCGATGCAGCGCATCGGGAATGTTTGCTGCGTGGGATACCGATGGCTTTCATGCGGTGTTGAGGAAGAGGTCAGCTTCACTGTGGGAAAGAGTGCGGGGCAGTACCAGCACCCTCCTGAAGGTTATTGCTGAAAGGGTGGATTGCCATATACAGGCTTACTGGATGTCCACTCATGTACATAGTAATTATTTATTTAAGTTCTACTAACATAGATACTAAGTCTTGTTTACTAATAAATATAAATGTATGGATATTTTTAAGTCTGAAATAAATTTTTTCATTCATTCATTCAATAGTTCTTTAAACATTAATATATAGATTTATGCTCCTCTTCGTATTTTTTGTGAAGAGAAGTACAGGTTCATTAAACATTTGTTTTCTTATGTTACTGTTACCGAGATAGTACAATGAGACCAGGATCTGATGATGGCACCCCAGGAAATTGAGGGGACTGTCGAAACTCACAATCATGTGACAGCGTATTTGTTCAAAACGCCGATAGGCATGCCCGTATCTCGTGAGTACACTGTCCAAGCAAATCGTGGGTAATTTGAACAACAGGTGACAATGTCACGTGATGTTCAGAAGTATTAGTAACTCTGCTTACCCCTTCGAGGATATTCGGCGTGAACGTTTGAGTCTTTTTTGAGTCAAGATGTAGAATTGTAGACCATCGCCTTTCGAGGGATTTCAAGAACAATGTCCAGGTACATATGGTTGAGCCTATTTAATACTGTGCAATATGCCAAAATCTTCAATTCATACAATAATATAAATACCGGAAATACGAAGAATAATAAATAACCGTCGCTTCCTCATCCGAGAGGCATCTTTGCCAGGTCTACCCATCTCTAAAACTCGTAAAATAAAATATTTTTTTGACAAAAAGAAAACCGACTTCATAGTTGAAAAAACAACCGAAAATAAACAATCAAGTACTAAAAACTAAGAAATAAGTTTTTTATTTAAATATGAGTACTGTGATCAACACCTTAGGAATTTCTTTATTCCACACGCGTCACTTTAACCTACCTAAATCTTAAAATTCTCTTAAATTAATTTTTGAGTCGGTGCCAGCCTCGATGATAATTGATAAAAGTGTGTTACAAAGGTGTATTGTTTACACCTTTGTATACAATTTACTAACAATACTGAGAAAGCTGATTCTTCAGCAGTTTTAAGATTACTGGTGTAACACTTTTCTTTTATATGAGGGCATAATCACTTTTTTCGAGCGGCAAAGTACCAATCTTTTTGGAACTTTGCCGACAATATTATGTTCTTACTAGTTCTTACTAGTAACCAGGGTAAGAAGATGCGCGGTGTAAAAATGAAACTACCATTGGCATTTGCTAGTATATTTTTATTCATTACACTTAATAACTTTGACATTACATTTCACAAGCATTTTCTCGGATTACAAATACTTACATTATGTTTATAAGTATTAAACATTCACTTTATGCATACTTCAATTAAAATAATTTACAATTAAATATAATTAAAAAATCGAACGGTTTAAGCAGTGCTCTTTCTTAACTAGCATTACGTAACAATAAATAAATGGTTATATTTGTAATATTTTTAAAATACATAACTTTTTAAGTTGAAAAGTCCTTATTTCAGTATTATCGGATCATACGAAAGGGCAACCAGGTAATAATTATATCTGAACATAAAATGACAATTCCTTGATAATTTACCAACGTACACTGTGTGTGTGATTAAAGTTTCAAATGCTAACTCTATTTGGGGACAAGTTAATTCTCGTTTGGCCATCAAGATTTTGTAAGAAATATTTTATATTATTGTTTTCTTGCTCGACAGCGACTTACCGAATCCCTTTAGCAGTATAAGTCCCAAAATGAAAATTTTACAAGTCACGTTCATCCAGTAGCCTAGTTTTATATGTTCAGTAATTTTCATTTTTATTTGTAGTAGGTTTTAAAAGTGATAATATAAAAAACGGATATGTTTTGATATGTCGAGATTAGAAATCTGGATATGTGCGGTATAATGAAAAATGTTTCGCTCAAGTGATTTGAAATCGGATCATGCAATTAAAAGAGGCCCTAAAGCGGAGAGTGTGACGAGACCAGCTCATTCTATGTTAATGGACAATATGATGGTATTTTTTGTTAATTACTTTAACGACCTTGGTATTTATTAGAATAATCATGGAACTGCCAAATTTTCAGCGCGGAACTAAATACCGACTAATATCCTATATAAATGATTTTATACATATGAGTACCGGTTTATAAGGTATATAAACATATGGTAAGGACAAGTGTTAAAAAAGCTAATGATAAAATGAAAGAATATACTCGGCTTATCTTGTTATAATTTTTTCCCAAAAAGAGAGGATGAATTGAGTATGTTTAATCCAAAGACCACTATCTCTTCTCCCTGTTAGCTACTTCAAATAATTGTTGAACTAATACATTTTGAATACTATGACGAATGCTAAATCCAATAAACAAGGAACTGTTCTTTTAATTATATGCTACTAACATATCGATGCGTGGCCGTCTGATTTCTTAACACTTCAGAACTTTTAAAATACATAACTATTAACTATTAACCCAAACGGCCCCCTGATTATGTATCTTTTGCGACTGTTGATAGTGTCGCAAGTTGCACGATTGTCGCTGTCAATGTCAAAAAATTGTATGCAATTTGTCAGTTTTGACAACGACAACGTTGCTACTTGCGACACAATCGTGGTCGCAAAAGATACGTAATCAGGCCGCGGAAAGCGCTTCTGCACAAAAAAATCCCTGCAAATCTTTGGTCTATGTCGGATACCGTAATTAGTATCATATAACTATTATTACATGGGAAGATAAGATAAGATTAAGTTTATAATTATTTAAGTCTGATATGATAAGAGTATTACTTAGCAGAGATTAGTAACATTGAGATAGTGAAAGCTTATCAAGTATTACAACTGTTTTATAAATATGTACTTAATACCCTATTGGTGTTAAAAACAATACAGAGACCTAAATAAAACATATTAAATATTTAATCGTTCTATGGTGCAATAAAAGAAACAATGAAATAAAATGTAATGTAGTCAAACTAAAAATATTTCTTCTAATAACCAAACAATTATTTGAAAAACTTAGTAAGTGCTCGTTGATCGTATTTTTTTCTTACGCGCAGGCAAACCTCTTACAATAAAAATAAGTAAATAGAATAAATCTGTATGTTCATAATACATACATACACTTTAATGTTTGTGTTAAAAGATTAAAATACTAAATCATCTATCCAATAATTAATGAATACAATTTGGTTAACTGTGCAAACTTACGCCCGATTTCTGAATTGAGTATTCAAGTTGAGAACGACTAAAGTATCGTTTTGTCTCATTTAGTAGTTAACATTTCAATGCGACAGAACGACACTTTTAAATTGAATCGAATTAATAAAAAAACCATTATCGTACTAGTAAAATAAGCGTTATGATAAATAAACAGTAATAGTTCGGCAATAATTGTTTTACTTGCCTAAATTCAGTGCAATAAAAGTCACTTTATAAGCAAGTGTGTTGGAAATAAATTACTTTGCCTTTTAGATAATGTTTGCAGAAAAATTATTGTAAAGGAAATTTAATTGTTTATATAATAAGTAATTCCTAACATTTGTAAATATGAAGAACAACACACATTAACTTAAGTCAGTTTTACTGACAGTTGGTATCCTCATAGGATTCGTTTGCTTAACAATATAATTTATGATGTAACATTTTTAAATTAACCAGCAAAGCTGAAAGGCAACGTTTTCTTTTCTATTCAATTCTAACATCAATTAAATAACAAGATTTAAATATATGTCGGTAAAATACGATTATAAGCATATTAAATCAGTTTATAGTATGTTTGATGCATCTTTTTATAACTTAAGTATTTTTTTAAAGTTTTTACCTATTCTTGCTGTTTGATAGTATCCCGCTAATAGTGCAGTTTACCAACATAACATTATACATTCTAAACAAACATAGATCAACATACAAATCAAGTAAGGTCAGTATTTTAATCCTTATCCTTACTAAGACTTACATTCAATAGCGTAAATTATAATAAATGAAAACTTGTTTCCAGCGTCTACAGGATTTCAGGAATATTAACAAAATATTTTCTTTCAATCAGACATCACTTTATCATAAATGATTGGTTTAATATTAAAATCTTACATTTTTGGAAATCTCCTAGAAATAAGCCCTAGAAATAATACATAAATATTTTGAGTGCGTAAAACAGCGGCAATAACAACATTATATATATCACAACAAAGACATTTTTATAACTATATATGTTCGATCTTACACAAATAAAATTCAACAGAGTGTCATTTCAAATCAATAATAGCAATTTCTACAGATCTATGAATATGAATAAATTACATTTAATTTACTTTGAATCTTAAATTTACTTTGAATCTTATTGGTGTTTCTGTTAGTTGATTTGTCTATCAAGTTGTACCACAAGTTATGTTTATTTCAAATATTTAAGTCACCTAGTATAACTACAAGTATTTTACTATTATGTATGAAACACTTAAATGCAAGCATGAACATAATGTGTCCTCGAAAAAGTGGTAGAGGTAATTTTATTATTTGATGTTCAGAGTACGAAATTTTTGCAAGGGTATTGTGCCCTCTTGGAAAGCTACGATTGGTCGGGATATGCTGCCACATTATTAAATGTAACTTAATGCCCAATACTCTTGTATTTAAAATTATTTGCTTTTGTAATTTAGTTAGTTTTATTTTAATTTAAGCCAGTTTTTTGTTTCTTTTTCTCTCTTAATTAAGATTTGTATTATTTGTTGTGTATTTTATATGTTCCATAGATTCATGCGATACAGGCAATGCCTAGTGCGTGAATCATTGTAAATTCCAATGTAATGTGTTTTTCTTGTAATAAATGTCTTTATCTTTATCTTACTAAGGGAAGGAACAAGGGAATCATCGTTTGCTTCGTCTATGAATTTAGCTTTTTATCACTAATGGCAGTTAATATCTGAAAGCTTCTAAATAGTATTAATCCAGCTTTATTATGCTCAAAGTTAAAAATTATACTAAAGCTTGCCTTGCTTGCTTTGTATAGTTATGATTGCTTTGAATTTACACGACAAGTGTAACTTTATTTTTTTTATTTTTACAGTGTAAGGGCCCCTCTAACCTTGGTCGCCTTTTATACACATTGATCGTGAAAAGAATTGCAGTAGTTATATTCTATGGTTTCACTATGGAACTTGACATACTTGTATAATAGCACAGAATCTCATAAATTTTCCGATAATCATGTGATATTGCATTGCACAAGGATAATTTGGGTATATAAAGTCTGGGACCCCATGTGCCTCACGCTGGGGTAGGCAGAAACTATTGATTGCAAATCTGTATGACTCTAGCAAAACTGGCGGATTTTTTTACAAATGCCCTTTTATTCTTACTTTTCAAACGATCTCTCTTTTTAAACTTAACATATAATTAAACGAATTACGCAATGGCAATGATATGAGCTTAGTTGATTATTTATTATATGTTGATTGGGTCTCTAACGCCCGATTTCTGAATTGAGTATTCAAGCTGAGAACGACTTAAGTATCGTTTTGTCTCATTCAGTTGTTAAGATTTCAATGCGACAGCACGATACTTTTAAGTTGTTCTCAGCTGGAATACTCAATTCAGAAATCGGGCGTAAACTATTTTAATTCAGACTGATCAAAATTTTAAACATTTTCTTTATTTTCTATACTACTGAATCTGACTCACTATTAGCTTTCATGTTTTTTTGAATAATAAAACCTTAAGATTATATTCCTATGACTTTTTACTATATAATGTATATTATCTTAGACTAAACTTTGAATATTATAATCTTAAACTACCTTGGATATTCACGATATGATTTATGTCCTACAAATTATATTCAAACTATATTGTCTTTTAAATTCCTGATTATTAATTTTAATTATGATCTTCTATTAAATCTTAACTCAAATAGTATTTCTAAAAAGATTACAGGAGATAATGAGATATTTTCTTAGATTAGCTAAATATTTGAAGAAAGCAACAAAAATACAGTATTAAAGCAGTCGACAAAAGAAGCACCGATAGACAGAGTGTAAACTTTATCCAAAGATATTTTAAATATATAAGTTTCGGGTTTATAATAGGCGCATTTTGAACTGAGTCGTGACGTTACATCCTTTTATTGTGTCTATCCCGCTCTAACTTAAGGATTCCGGTGCGATCTTTTATCTTTATTACTTTAAGGACCACATGATCAGTATTAATATGCCTACTATAACAATGCCTATACCAAGACTCATCTAAAGCAGATATGTGACTTACGCCCGATTTCTGAATTGAGTATTAAAGCTGAGAACGATTTAAGTATCGTTTTGTCTCATTCAGTTGTTAACATTTCAATGCGACAGAGCGATACTTAAGTTGTTCTCAGCTGGAATACTCAATTCAAAAATCGGACGTTACAGTATTTGATATGGTGGTTATATTATATTATATGGATTTTATTACAAGTGTTAACAGGAAGCAGTTTGCATATGATATAACTTACTTATTACCAATTATTATATCTTCCGTTGTAAGTACAGCATTTCAGTTCATTTCTACTCTAAGAAGGGTAAGTAGTAGAGTATTTGGAGAGTTAAGCAGAAACAGAAAGGAAGGGAAAATATCTCGACTTGAAATGAAGATACCTTAAAACTTATAGTACGAAAATATGGAATTATAATACACAATTTCAAGCACAAGACGAGTACAGACATTACATATATTACAATTATTTCTAAATTATTAAATACATTATTTGCGCAAAGTAAACGAGTACTCGCCTTAGCCACTAGCGATTTCATTTTAAGATCAGCAACATATTTCTCCACACGATTTTGGTAAGTATAATTATTAACATTTAATTAAATAATATTTTTGCCATGTTCTATTAGTCCGATTTATAAAAGTTCCATACTGTACGTGTACAATGACAGTGACTATGCCAATCCCTAGATGTTTTTGGCGAATACCCTGATGGTACATTGAAATGAAATGAAATGAAATGAAATGAAATGAAATGATGAAATGAAATGAAATGATTTATTTCTTCAGTAAATACAGGTTCAAAAAAGTTGTTGGTTACATAATTTCAGTCCATTACCATATTTTGCCATTGACGGCGTCTGAAGTTTGATTGGTACAAAATTATTTTATTAATTATTAAATGTATGAATTACAAATTATTATTAAATTCCAAAATAATAAAATTACAAGTTATAAGAAAATACAAATTAGAATAAGAATAAATTTAAACAATATCTTAAACTATTTCACCAAGCAGCTCAAATTAGGTTTATTACTTGTCACAGATCACAATTATCCAGAAAATCCTTTACTTCACTACTACATTCGGACCAAGCATCTATGCAACCATTGTAAATCGGTCCTTAATAAAACATGATTTGTAAACATATTTTCAACTTCAAAATAAGAATTTAACCAAATGTTTTGATAACTAAAAAAACATAAGTTGCAACTAATGTCAATAACAGTAAGCGTAGTACTTGTTTCATTAAATCATTATACAAAACCTACGAAAAGTAGGTTTATCACGATACATTTCTTAATATGTCAGACATGTTTTTGACTTCCTGACGAATTTCATTGCAATTTTTATCTTAGCAGCTTTACTTATACCCACAAGGATTCAATTAATACAGTATTTTATACCAAACAATACAATCTGAAAGTCCTGTTTTCAGCTTTAAAGAGCTTTCAGTTACTCCTTACGTGAAACTTCAATGAAACAAGAACCACGCTTACTAAACAATATATTCAATCTACTTCTTAGCGCAAACGCGAACTGTCAATGTCCCATAAACCATAACCTCCCATCAATGGCAAGCTATACAAGCTATACATATGTATATATATATGTGTGTGTACATATATATGTTGCGTCTAAATGAACTAGCGGCAAATGGAGCTCCTCATCTACTTGCGCACCCCGCGCTATGGGTCCACCTCGTGACAGACCTCCATGTAGTCAGGGTCGTGCATGATGTCCTTGATCATGTCCTTCAGCATCGTGTATCGGGGAAACATTGGGTACACTTTTGAACTTACGTAGTCTTTCTGAAATGGAGGATGGGTGGGTTAGTTTTTGGTTGCAGTAAAGTAAGAGTAAGAAATAATGAATACCAAAACATTTTTTCCTAATTTGAAAGAAGTTTCAAATATTTGAATGTGACTTAAAAGACTCAAAGACTCAAATGTTCACGCCGAAAATACCTGAATCCCGCATTTCACCTGGTGTTCAGAGTACCCAAATTTTGCTTGGACAGTGTACTCAAGTGTAGCCCCTGTAGGCCTATCGCCACACACGAACACACTGTCACATGACTAAGTACAACTTGTGTGCCATGTGGGTTTCCCTAAGATGTTTTCCCTCACCGTTAACAAACATGATAACTTTACCACAAGTATTTATTTAAAAGACTTAAAAAATGGATTATTTGGATTTCTCATAACTCATTTCATCTCTACAAATCTAGGAATGCGGAACTCTTTCATTTGATGCGAGGCATACAAAAAGCTTTTAGAGAATATAATAAAATAACTTTGAGTTACTTAAAACAGAATTCCCTCATTACTCTCCAAGAAGCGTAATTTACAGCAGAAATTACCTAACCATACACATACTCATGCTATTAGTTCACATTGGGGTAGGCAAAGACTATCGATCGTCACTTTGTTCAATCGAATTCAATCAAAATCGCCCGGCAAACCTCACTATATTCATAAATCTTTTCGTACTCTCTCTTGTTCTTCCCACTTCGGGCGCCTACCTTTTGAGCACATTCTCTATTTCATCTAAATGTGCCCTCCGTGGCTGTCCTCTACGCGCATTACCTCCTCAGTCGTTTTTTGCCTATTTATCTAAATGTTCAAAGTAACATAAATAAGTAAAGGATGATTTTACGAAATCTATCAGAGAACACGATAATATATTCACCTTCTCCACGATCTGACTGGGCAGATTCATCAGATCGATCTGAACGTAAACTATGCAAATTAAGTTCAAATCAAGCGATCGATGGCGCACCAATAGTGCCCTAAGATTCTGAAAAAACTTTTAACTTACGTACTCATTTAATATTTTATTCTGATTTGAAGCGTTTTGAACTTTACTTTGAAAATATGTATATGTATAACAGTAAAATGAATAGATTGTGTTTGAAATTTCCTATGATCATATATGTCATATATGTATACATGTAATCACGGCTGTAAATCCCAAGAGGCCTTTTTTTTTACCCGCTACCTGGCCAGAACTAAGCTAATTTAAAAAAAAACTTATCCACTTTTGGAAGTATAGTGGGAAAAAGATAGTAAACTAAAAGTCGCGTCTTACGACAACCGCGTGGAAAGAAGTGGTTATAGTTATACTTGGCCGATGCTATACAATGATAGATCATATAAATCCGAACAAAACTAAAATACATACCTTTAGCTCTCTTATAAGGTTCCTCAGTCCAGTGTACTTCTTAAGAAGGCGATAAAGATCATTCGTCATCTGAGTATTCTCCGTCTCTATTTGCGATGTCGTCATATCTGAAAAAACATGGTTTTTAATTAAACGTCATATAACATACATGAATCGTAGTCATTTACTTTTTTAGATAATTATTCATCATCATCTTTATGTTGCTTTGTTGTGAGAGGAGACCAAGAGTCTTGAAGTGTTTTTTGTGTGATGTGGTTCGAGACCCATCACTAACAAACATTTATTTTACTTTCTTTTTCCCCACAAAATTCCAAAGATGGCTATCGAATGTCAAATCCTGAAGGTCTGGATACCCTTTTTTGGTTTTTTGGGTTTTATAGCCGCGAGTATATGTATGTGTGTAGTGTATGTTTGATTTAAGGTCAGTATCATCGTCACAGCACCATCTTGGGGCTCAGCCGCATAGTATACATAAAATTGGGAATTTTATAAATATAGTAAAACAAAGATGATGATGATGATGTTCTTGTTCCTACGCTTATGTATGGCAGTGAATGCTGGGTGTGGCAGAAGAAGCATGAAAGCAGAGTGAATGCTGTGGAGATGAGGTCCCTCAGAAAAATTTGTAATGTTAGATTATGTGATCTTATGAGGAATGAGTGATTCGGGAAAGGTGTGGTGTAAAAGATGATATTGTAAGAAAGATAGAAAAAGGAATGTTGAGATAGTTTGGGCATATAGAGAGGATGGATGACAGTAAATTGGTGAAAGAGATCTATAGAGCCAATGTGGAAGGTAATGTTAGTAGAGGACGACCTCGGAGGACACATTTGGATCAAATAGAAAATGTGCTCAAAAAGGCAGGTGTCCGAAATACGAAGAATGAATGAGCATGTATGAAAAGATTCTTGGATGTAAATGAAGCTAGAGAGGTTTGCCAGGATCGTACTAAGTGGCGATCGATAGTCTCTGCCTACTCAATGGAAACTAACGGCGTGAGAATATGTATGTATAAAACAAAGCTGTCTTATTATTTTCTTAACAGTTTCAACTCCAGCGTTTCAACAATAAAAACTCATTTGCGCCAAGTTCCATTTAGTTCCTCATTTATACTCAAACTTTAATATTTATTCTTGTCTCAGTTATTATTTATGTGAATGGATGAGAAAAGTTGTTCATTTTCTGTAGCGGAAAGTTTTTGATTAGTTGAGACCGTTTCAGAATGGATGTGCCTTAAAGTTTAATTGCACTTTTTTTGCGTAAGCAAGATGTGACTACAAATTTTAGTTGTGCTGCCATTTTACTATAATAACGTTATGGATTGTTTTGTCTTATATTATTATGCTTATATAACAACTTCCAAATGTGAATGGGGAGTATCTAGCTCTGAAGCTCTGGCTACCCGTTTTTGGATTTATGGCCGTGAGTATATGTATGTATGTATATTATTATTATACCATGACTTGAATGATCATTGTCTTGACACATACTGTGCATGTACGTATTATGTTTTTGCAGTAAATAATCATTCATAGGGTAATATTCATTGCAATGCATATTAGTTTCCCAAATGTACAATTGGAACACCAGTGAGTTTTTATTTACGGCCACTTCACTCAAAATAGTCTCCACGTTTTCGCGTATCTCATTTATCATTAGGCTAGCCAAAGGTTTTATGAAAAACAAACAAAAAATAAATTTAGGGCATATATTTAAGAACATTGCATGTTTATTTCATACAATGATCATGCATTTCAAACTGGGAATGAATAGTTTTATTGGAGTGAAGCTATCTTTGACTATCTAACATGCAAGTAAACTTGAAATAAAAGCGAAATAAAAGTGGTATTAAGCCGGCCGAATCAAATTGTATGGCACTGGCTGAAAATCAGCGCCACGGTTGGTGACATCATCATCTGTGGCAACATGCTGAGCTAGTAACCAATTCACTGCATAGGGCTGCTTTTTTATATAGTATTTTCTAAGATTTTCACGATTGCACACTTTTTTATGTTTTAATTTTTTTACTTATGTTCTTTTGTTGTTTTTGTTTACCACTATGTTTTTTTTATTTTTTATTTGTTGTGTATTTTCCTGTGCACTGAATAAAGTTTTTTCTTTCTTTCTTTCTTCTTTCTAAATAATGCCTATAATTGTTGTATATATTATCATCTCCTCAATTTCAACAAGGGCACAGTATTTGAGCTCGTACCTCTTTCCATAAACAAAAATTTTGATATTATTTTCACCAAAAGATAGCTACATTATTCTGACACATTACCATTTACTCGAATAATCCAAAAAATGTATCCGTGCAAACACAAAAGCGAATCGATCATCTTTATACAAAAAACACTATACCATTCAAGCGTTCTATCCTCTCCCTCCGATCAGCAGCTTCCTCAGCCAACTTGCTGGAAGTCTTGACTCCTTCTCCAGACTTCTGTGTCTTCTCCATGATAGCGCACGCTCTCAGAACGAAGGCTGGTACTGTCTCCGCCTTCTCTTGCCGAGGAATCTCCACCAGCGACCAGTACTGGGTCTCCAGTTTGATCACATCCTGGAATTATTTGGTAATATCGTAAAGAACTTAATAGATGACAGGGAAATATTCAAAAGTATTCAAGGATCATTGTATTAACTGTGTCGCCAATTGCTCTGTGTTTTTTTATTATTGTGCCCTAAGACATAAATAAATGATTGTTTACTTCATTTGTCACTAAATAAATATAAAAAGATTTAGGAAACTGATCTGAAATGAAATTTGTACGATACTAATTGCTCAGACCACGACAGGAAGTGGAACGGCTGTAAATCGGCGCTTTTAGATTACAGTAAAACTAACAATGATGAGCTTAACTCTTGGGTTTAGGAAATGCATTTATTGTACGAAATTGTCATTAATTCGATTTCAAATATATGTTATTAAAATATATCAAACTAAGTACAATAATGGTTTGTGAATGATGTTAATGGATATGGAATACCAACTAAAATATTTATTTGGTGTTTTTTAAATTAACATGATGCGGCAAGCTACAAATATATTTGTCTGTTTCTGTCTGCAAGCAAGGATAAAACCCGCAACTACAATGCCAGGATGCTAACCTATGTATTACTAGACCACAACCGCCATCAGCTAACTAAAATATAATATTCTGTTATACATACATACATATATACATATACTCACGGCTGTAAATACCTAGAAGGGGTAGCCAGAGCTAAGGAATTAGAAGTTCCTCAGCCACTTTTGGAAAAATGAGTGGGGAAAAGATGGTAAAGTAAAGGTTGTTGGTGATGGGTCTCCAACCGCGTCGCCCAAAAATCCCTTAAAAGGCCCAATAATGTTAGTCGCCTCTTACGTACACCCATCGGTAGAAACGGGGTAGTGCTATTCTAAGCCGACACTACACGGCTGATTCTAACAAAAAATACACATGACACAATTAAGACAATATCCGCTTAATAAGATTTGATGGATGTTTTACACCTAGAAATAAAAAAATACTAAAGGAAAAAAACGCCGTGATAGCGCAATGGGTAGAACACCGGTTATCGTGCAAACGTCCAATTTGTCGTTTCTAAAGACATATGTGTGGTTTATTTATCACGGTTGCTAACGGTGAGGGAAAACATCGTGAGGAAACCCACATGGCTGAGTTGTACTTAGTCATGTGACAGTGTATTCGTACAAAACGGCGATAGGCCTGCCCCCTATCACGTGAGTACACTGTCCATGCAAAACGTGGGTACTCTGAACACCAAGTGACGAAGTCACGTGATGTTCAGAAGTATTAGTACCTCTGCCAACCCCTTCGGGGATATTCGGCGTGAACGTTTATGTTATGTTATGTTATGTTACTAAAGGAATGAAATAAAACAACGGTTTACTGCAGATTATAAAATACTTACACGAAATACCGAGTTTTAAAGTGGTATTGAGGTCTTATAACTTATAACTGGCTACGTATAACTAACAAAATATAAAAAACTTCATTCGAACAAAAAATATTCGTTAAAAAATGTGCAAATTATATTGAGCCACATTCTCCGCGTTTTGGCTTGCATTTCCACATGATTCCATTTAGTTTTATAGCAAGCTTTCATTTAATTTTAACATTAGAGGTGCAAGGCTTGCACAAGCGACCTTCTACTTAGATAACGCGTGGTATAAAACGCCATCTCTTTCGCACTTACATAGTATCTTATACTTTTATCTCGTTCTAACCGTCAGAGTGACGATAAAATAGCGCTCACGCTAGGCATTTAGAGTTGATGCAGAAGCGATGTGGTGCCCATGAAATTGATACTAAAAGAAGTGCCCATGAAGACAGCGGTGTGAAAGATGATGTTGTAAAAAATAGGAATGTTAAGACGGTCTGAGCACATAGAGAGGATCAAATTAACCGTTAATAGTAATGTCAGTAAGTGACGACCACGGTGGACACATTTGGATCAAATTATTTTTTTTTTTGAAAAAGGTAGGCGTCTAAAATTTAATTACAAACACATGGCGTGAGAATATGTATTCATGCAAGTTTTCAGAGGAAGATATGTTTTTGCTTCCTTTTTCGCTTAAAATATTCTCTGCTACGACATTTAATATTGGATATTGTCCATATTCCCATTTTTTTTACCGAAATTGGTAACTTTCGGATCATAAATATAAGTTACCAGCCATATCACGATTTTATAACATTAAAAACTTCACCATATAGTTGCCTCGAATAAACCTCACGGGAAGAGATAGAGTTTGCTCTCAGTGACTCAGTACGATAGGTGATCATGGTATTATTTTATCGTTAGAAAGAAGATTTTTTTAAATGTTTTACATACATACATAATATACATATACTCACGGATATAAATCCCTTAACGGGGCAGCCAATGCTTTGGAATGAGAAATTCCTCAGCCACTTTTGGAAGTTGATTGGGGAAAAGTTGGTAATAATAAATGTTTTTGGTGACGGGTCTCCAACCACATCGGCCAAAAATCACTTAAAAAGCCTCTATACCCTTAGTCGCCTCTTACGATCACCCACGGGTAGAAATGGGGTAGTGTTATTCTAAGCCGACACTACACGGCGAAAATTAAAATGTTTTAATAGTATAGTATCCATGAAAAGTGGTTTTAACCGCTCGAAGCATTCTTGGTTCTAAAATATTTTACTTAGTGGAAGTTTAAAAATAACATGTCCACCATTCCCGCCGAGTTTTTACTTTATTATGAGTTTAAATTGCTTTTCCTCATTTTGTACGAGACTGTCCAATTAGCTTTGCTACATATTTTATTCGGAACCAGTCGAAAGTGTCATAAAAATATGTTACCTGAGTATATGTGTTAGTGCTATTCTAAGCCATTCTAAGTGAATATATATGTCGTAGGATGATTTGATGTTTAGGTTTTTTGCAAAAAACCCAGGGATTTTGCAAAAATCCGGATAATTAGACAACGGTTATAGTATTTTCTAATCTTACTAGGTTTTTTGCAAAAAAACTAGTTGGTTTAGAAAGATTGTACTTCTTTAATGCTGATTGGCTGATTTCTGATTGCTCGCCTACACTTATTCTGATTGGTTCGTCATTATGGTATTGAAACATTATAGCTAGAGTTGTAAAGGTTAAGAAATGACAATACTTATTTGATACTAGGAATCAAATATATTTTTTTACTCTTTTGTTGGAGTGAAATTACAATAACGTTCGGACGTATTATACACAGATCAAGTTACCCCAAAATAAGTAACACTTGTATTATGGGATACTAACTCAGCGATATATTTCATATAATATAATACAGATATGCTCTTCACATAAATGTTGCTCTCAGCGGGGATCAAACCCGCAACCTCCACACCGAAAACCCAGTCACCTTTCCACTCGGCCACGGATGTCTTCAATATAGGTAGGAGCAATAAAATAAGTACGTTTTAAACTGTAGTATTGAGGTATTATAGCTACAGTTCTAAAGGGAAATGACAATACTATTGTAACTTTTTGTAACTAAAATTAAAATAACAATCAAATTAAATGTAGGTAGGAACAATGAGGTAAGTACGTCATACAACAACCAATCAGAGATGACGTGTTTATGGGGCACTGCAATCGACCAATCAGTGTGCTGTATTCATAAAAACTGACATTTCATTTCGGAGTCATACTAAACCAACTAGTTTTTTTGCAAAAAACCTAGTAAGATTAGAAAATATTATAACCGTTGTCTAATTATCCGGATTTTTGCAAAATCCCTAGGTTTTTTGCAAAAAACCTAAACATCAAATCATCCTACGACATATATATTATATTCAATATTAAGTGAGTATCCCATAATTTAGGGTTGACTTGATCTGTGTAATATGCCCTGATATGTACAAAAGTTATGAATATCTGTGAAAATACCGTTGCTACAGAAGAAAATTGAACCGCGGAAAGTAATTGTTCAATGGAGCCCAATCTAAGCAACTGCTGGAAAAGTTTCCTGCAGCTGTAATGTGAGAACAAGAAAGCCTTGTGAGTACCGGAAGTGTTCGAGTGGATAACTTTGTTCTGGACCTGTGCCAAACTAATGTTCATTATCTGCTATATCGGGGAAATGCTTACAGTCCCATTTATGGTAATGGCAAATTGAAGTTTTTGCTCCTGCCATTTTGTTTTTCTGTTTGTTTTATTTATTTTTCTTTACTGTCCTACATACATACATACATATACTCATGGCTATAGATCCCAAGAAGGGATAGCCAGAGCTTTGGAATAAGAAATTCCTCAGCCATTTTTGGAAGTTGAGTGGGAATGAGATGGTAAAATAAAGGTTGTTGGTGATGGGTCTCCAACCGCATCGCCCAAAAATCCATTATAAAGCCCCAATATCCTTAGTCGCCTCTTACGTCCACCCACGGATAGAAATGGAGTAGTGCTATTCTAAGCCGACACTACACAGCATAAGCTGACACTACACAGCATCATGTCAGTATGTCATCTTAGGTAATAAATATTAAGTAACATATACTTACGGTTTGAAATTATATAAAGGGGTAACAGGAGCTTCAAGTCAATTAATACTTAGCTATATTCGGATAGTTATTCCAACAATCCTTTAGGGGCCCGTATACACTAAGTTTAAGTCGCCTTGTACTCGACCTCCATGATATATGAGTAAGTACTATTTCAAGCTGATACTGCACAAAATAAAAAACAACTCATTACCGTGTAAACGAAAATAATAATAGCGCATCAAAAATAATGCCATAAAAAATTTCAAGTGTACATCGCAAACGTAACTGTTATACAGAGCAAGGAACCATAACGTGAACACACAAACCCAAACTCTCTTTCCTACATTTTTATGTATGGTCTTGGTATGGTCGCTTGGTATTAACTATACGATGTTAAATTTACTAACCTACTAAACAAAACTGTTCTATCGTTAATATACTTTACATAAATAATGCATCTGAGATATTCAAATGCTACTTTTTAAGACGGCTACCAGGAACTTTCTGTCATTTTGCCGAAAATTGAGAGTTTTAAATTCTATATCTGTGGAACCAACGAGTTTCTAAAATTATTTGAAAATAATAATAGGGCACATCGAGAGGATGGATGATAGGAAATTGGTAAAAGGTATCTATAGAGCTAGTGTGGAAGGTAATGTTAGTAGAGGACGGCCACGAAATACACACTTGGACCAAATTGAAAGTGTGCTCAAAAAGGCAGGCGTCCGAAGTATTAAGAATAAAAGAGCATGTATGTAAAGATTGATGGATGTAGACGAAGCAAAAGGGGTTTGCCAGGATCGTACGAAGTGGCGATCGATAGTCTCTGCCTACCCCAATGGGAATTAACGGCGTGAGTATATGTATGTATGTATGTATGTAACAGGGGCTCCATAGAACTTTCATTTTATCAGTATTATAACTATGAATATAAATTACATATATACGTAATATACTAACGTATAGACCAACTACTCTTCCTGAAGAACTTGCCACTTAAATGAATAAATTTGTATAACATGAATGATTATGATTAAAATATTTTAAAACACAGTTGATATTAATGCGGTATATTTACACATAAAATTCCTCAATATAAAAGATAAAATTATTATTCATACAGTTTTTTTTATAAATATTTAATTCTTCTTAGGTACAGGTGTAAATTTTGTTAAAATGTTTTCTGGGATGGGAAATGATTAAAGGGATTTATATGTGGAAAGTGTACGGCGTTAAAACGCAGCTTATGTTCCGCTTGAAAATAGCACTTAGAAAAGAAAAAGTAAAATTATATATATAAAATATACAAAGACCGTTCAACCTGGTGGGGGGCTACCTACACTGTGTCGTTCATTAAGTGGCCGCGACTCCAGAACCTACGAGCCCCAACGACCGTTGGTTTTGCGTGAAATGTACCCTGTCCATTACCACTTCAGTTTGACAACTCTTAGTTCTATGCCAGTCACTCCGGTTCACCTCGTTGCGGATCTGATGGCGTAGTGAAACTCCAAACATAGCCCTCTCCATTGCCCTTTGGGTGACTCGGAGCCTTCTGATGAGGCCCATTGTTAGAGGCCACGTCTCTCTGTCGTGAGTCATGACTGGCAAAACACTTTGGTCAAAGACCCTTAACTTTAGACTCTCTGGAATTTTGGACAAAACTTCATCATTCTCGAATTAGGCTCTACCTAACCGAATGGTTTGTCCCAGGTATACATATAGGAATTAGGCTCTACCTAACCGAATGGTTTGTCCCAAGTACACATATTGGTCAACAACTTCGAGTGAAGATCAATTAACAACACAAACGAACAAGGTGGACCGACGCTTTGGTTGGTAGTTGTCCAGCAGTGGACGTCTGTAGGCTGATGATGATGTAATCAATTAATTAATTGTATTCTATGATTTTGAGCAATCATACAGTTATTTACTAATCTTAATTATTTTGTTTGCGTTTAATTTTATATTCTATTTTTATGATTAACATATTTCTTAATTTTAAAAGAATGTTTTATTTCAACCGTGATAGCCCAGTGGGTAGAACACTCGGTTATCGTCCAAACGACTAGTGTTCAAATCCTGGGTCGGGCCTACACCAATTTGTCTTTTCTAAAGACATATGTGTGGTTAAATTATCATGGTTGTTAACGGTGAGGGAAAACATCGTGAGGAAACCCACATGGCTGAGTTGTACTTAGTCATGTGACAGTGTATTCGTACAAAACGGCAATAGGCCTGCCCCCTATCACGTGAGTACACTGTCCATGCAAAACGTGGGTACTCTGAACACCAGGTGACAAAGTCACATGATGTTCAGAAGTATTAGTACCTCTGCCAACCCCTTCGGGGATATTCGGCGTGAACGTTTATGTTATGTTATGTTTTATTTCAGTTAAAAAATAATGTCTTGGGATTTTGCATGTATATTTATGTTACATTCCTGTAAGGTGTTAACAACACCAACCTAGGCTTTAACTTTATTATCACCAACAAACAACCTTTAATATTTTCCCTACTCGACTTTCAAAAGTGGCTGAGGTGTTACCAATTCTAGGGCTCTAGCTACCCCTTTTTAGTTTTAACAGCCTTGAGTATATATTTGTTCGAATGAAACTTAACTTCCAAAAGTGGCTGAGGAATTTATAATTCCTTAGTTTTGGCTACCCCTTCTAGGGATTCATGTATGTATGTGAAACTAAATCCGTAACCTGTTAATTAAAATAACTATCGACAAAGCGTGTTTATAACCAAGGAAATAAAATAAATTGGTTTTTCAAACTGATTAGTTTTCGAGAGTGTTTGCGAACAGATAAATTTTAATCTCCTTCCAAAACGATTAGTTCGTTCCACAGTTCCACCGGATTCTGTCAGAATAGAAAAACACTTTTTAATTAAACATATAATGGACATGGTTTTCACAGATTTATATGATTGCACAGATATATATTATTGAATCCTGAAAAAAGCATAATGATGGTTAGTAAAGGATTGTTGGTAATTAATTATTAAGACGTCACTCACACAAAACATACAAACATAAATACTATTAGTCACCATCTAATACAGTCCTGGCAAACCTTACGAGCTTCATAATTTTTTTTATACAGGTATATAACACATATGAAGTTGGCCCCAAAACAAAATCATACGAATACAAAGTACAATTTCAGAAGAACTCTGTAGGTACAGTATTTTTTTTATTTTATTAATAAGTAATAGAGTTAATTCTGCTGTGTAGTGTCGGCTTAGAATAGCACTACCCCATTTCTTCCGGTGGGTGCACGTAGGAGGCGACCTACGGTATTGGGCTTTTGAAGAGATTTTTGGGCGATGCGGTTGGAGATCCATCAAATTTGTTTTACCATCTTTTACCCACGTAACTTGCAAAAGTGGCTAAGGAATTTCTATTTCCTCAGCTCTGGCTACCCTTTCTAGGGATTTATAGCCGTGAGTATATGTATGTATGTATGTAATAGTTAATCATGGTTTATGTTTACTTATTTTGTGTGAATTTCATGGAGCAGTTATTTTCATTCTTAAAATACCAGTTTGGGATTTGATCATGATACTTGTATATTTTTCTTTATCCGTGCCGAAAAACCATAACTTAACTGACAGCAAACCGTGGCATAACAAATACGTTTTTTAATAAATCTTAATACAAAAATATGAGCACGTTTCTAATTTCATCTAACACTGAAATTGACGCGAGACGCTTCAATAAAAACGTCTTTATTCCTATACTTTCTCAGACATCGCCAAAGGTTTACAGCGGGTGTATTTTAACTGTATTCTTGGGCAAGTTTAACACATTTTGAGCCTTATCGACGTGTGTTAAGGAATGTTTTACAAACTCAGTTTCCATTGTATATTACCGGCACCCAAATGTGCTATCTGTAGCATAAAGAACGCGAATAAAGAAAGCTCTTTCGACTTTACTCGGGTCTTAACAGGCAATACCAACACCTAGATTTTGAGATATATTGTATCTTATGTGAAAATATTTCAACGTTGGTTTAAATCCTTTGAATTGTAGTCTACTATTCAGTCCTTTCAGAAGCACCAGAAGGCAAAATAAATAAAAAAAAACACGGGCAAAAATCACTCAATAAGGCAATATAATATTTCGAATAGCTCAGATACCCCGCTTAGTAGGGTTGTGCAGGTATTTTTGCATCATTTTAGAAGTATACTGCTAGACGGAACGAGGGCGGAGGCTTATCGATAATCTAAGATTTATAATTATACATAGTGCCATTATTAAATACATGCTTAGCCAAATACGACATTCGCGTCGGGTACCTATAAAGTATGTCCCAGAGCAAATGGCTTTTTGTACCGTCGCGAGATTTTAGTAACCTAGTGTTAAAGTAACCGCTTTTTGACCAAGTTAACCAAGAAAGTTCGTGGTTAATTTATCAATTAATTTATCGCTGTGTCGTGCCGGCTTAGAATAGCACTACCCCATTTCTTTCAGTGGGTGTACGTAAGAGGCGACTAGCGGTAAAGGAGCTTTTAAGGGATTTTTGGGCGATGCGGTTGGAGACCCATCAGCAACAACCTTTATTTTACCATCTTTTCCCCACACGCAACTTCCAAAAGTGGCTGAGGAATTTCTTATTCCTTAGCTCTGGCTACCCCTATTCGGGATTTATAGCCGTGAGTATATGTATGTATGTATGTATGTAATTTATCAAGGCGATTAAACAAGGTAAAGCATTGTTAACAAACAAAGTTATGTGACAGTCCAGGCAAAACATGGGTGAAATTTTCTGGATAAGCTGAACGATACGCGGCATAAAATTACTCCTGATGTTTAGAAATATTAGTATCTCTGTTATCCCTTCGGGTTAATATGCCGGTAAATATATACCCTAAAATGAGAGAGATTATTTTACTTCTAAATTTGCGACAATCATACACAGCTGCTGCTTAAACTATGTTAAACGATAAATCATTTTCAACGAATCCTCCGGGGCTTGAGTAATAAATCCAATTTCTAATGTAATGGTGATTATTTATGATAAAGGCGTGATATTTAGTGTGATTAAGATGTTCATAAATAAATTATATTTAAATCAGATTAGGGAAACACTACAGTTTTGTAAACGAATATATAATTCGTCAGATAGAGGGTGTGCTCAAAAAGGCAGGCGTCCGTAGTATGCAGAATAAAAGGGCATGTGTAATAAAATATGGATGTAAATGAAGCTAGATTAGTTTGCCAGGATCGTACAGAATCTGCCAACCCCGATGGGAACCGATAGCGTGAATATATATATGTATGTAATTTGTCAGAATAGCAGCTTGATAGCTCAGTAGATCACATAGCTCTTAAGCAGGAATCGTACAAATTTGTATTTTAGTCACTAATAAATATAAGTAAAAGACTCGAACGTGATATAATGAAGTGATAAACTTTCTAATAAAACACTCTAGCTAGTTACATACATATACATACGAGGGACATGCCAAAAGAAACAAGATACTCAAAAATTATAAAGTTTATTCTTTTTTACAAGTATCGATCTTTTCAGAGTATTCACCCTAAGCACGTATACACTTTTCCATACGTCTGAACCAATTGGAAAATACCTGTGACCACCCTCCTTTAGATACCTCAGAAATCTAGAAATTATAGGCAACCAGCGCATCTTCTTTGCTTTTAAACCTCTTCTCCTTTAGTTTTTCTTTGATTTTTGCAAAACAAGTAAAAATCAAAAGGCGCTAGGTCAGGGGAATATGGCGGGTGAGGGAGAATTGACACATTTTTCGAGTTGAAAAAGTCTCGTGTTCTGGCAGACGTGTGCGGCGCCCGCCGCATTGTCGTGGTGCCAGAGAAGGTGCTGGATTCCTGACTTGGGTCGCTTGTCACACCAAGCTGATATTACTGTTGGAGCACAAACTATCACATACCATTCGGAGTACCATTCTCTAGCACAACAGTAGCAATATGACCCGTTTTGCAGAAAAATGAGGCGACCATTTGTTTCTGTGTGCTTCGTGCACGGCGACTTTTCGTTGGAGTTCGTCGTCTTCAAAGCACCATACAGTCGACTGTCGCTTTGATTCGGGATCATAGTTATAAAGCCATGTTTCGTCACCAGTCTGTATATCATATACGTTTTTTTTCTCGCCTCAGTTGAATTTATCTATAATGATCAATGGCACCAATCCACCCGACGGTCTTTCCGCTCATTGCTAAGTTTGTGCGGCACACATCTCGAACAACGTTTACGGAGAGAAAGGTGGTCGTGAATTATGGTTTGCATTGCTGCTGATCCAATTCCTAGTTCTCGCTCTAGCTCTACATATGTAACTTGTCGGTTTTCGCGAATAAGTTTTTCGACTGCACGAACGTTTTATTGCGTGACCGCGGTTGGCGGCCGTCTTGTCTTCGCTTCATCTTCGAGACATCCCCATCCTCTTTTAAATTCAGCAAACCAATAGAATACCGTTGCTTGGGAACAAGCAGACTCACCCAAAGTAGAAGCCAAAAGTTCAAAACATTCTTGAGGCTTTAAACCTTTTTTAAAGTCATAATAAATCATAGCGCGAAAATCACGTCGACTGAGCTCCATTGTTGCAAGTGAATTCCCGCCAGATTCTCGGAAAATGATGCTCATTCCAATAAATGATAAATAAAAGAAGTGTGTTCTATATTCAAATATGTCAATAAAAAACCATTCTATAAGATGGTGTATAGCTTGCCAGTGTCAATTAAATGAGTAGAGAGTATCTATCTTCTATTGGCATGCCCCTCGTATACTCACGGTTATAATTCCCTAGAAGGGGTAGCCAGAGCTAAAGAATTATAAATTCCTCACCCACTTTTGGAAGTTGAGTAAAATAAAGGTTTTTGGTGATGGGTCTCCAACCGCATCGCCCAAAAATTTAATAAAAAGCCCCAATACCCTTAGTTGCCCGACACCCGTGGGTAGAAAGGGGTAGCGACATTCTAAGCCGGCACTACACGGCAAGTCTAGCTAGTTAAATCTATACTTATAATAAATCTGTAGAGAGGTCAATTCTGTACATAAAATATATTTTCAATATAACTATCAGGGGGTGATTAGTGATCGATATTGATGCCAAAAATGCAATCAGTAAATTTTTTGTCTGTCTGTCGGTTTGTATGTTCCTTATGGAAACAAAAACTACTGGACGGAGTTTAACGAAACTTGGCACAATTATTAATCATACTCCTGGGCAGGTTATAGTATAGTATACTTTTCAGCAGAGTAGTGAAGGGGAATTTTGGGAAATTTTGGGAAAACGGGAGAAGTTACTCCATTTTTTAAGCTTCTGTCGCGTGTACAGCGTTAATGGTTGAAGTAGCATAGAAAATATGTATTACGGAAATGTTCTCCATAAAATTGACAAGAAAATATCCCGCAACAGCATATGTCTATCTTTTATGGTTGACTCACAATAACAGGTGTAACTCCTCATATCTTAGCAGTTCGGAGCATTCTGATTATATTTGTTTACTCTTACGTTTATAATATTCTTATTCATCCCTAATTTAAAAAGTTAACATTATCACCTATTTAATAAAAAAAGAATGATAGACATCGGTAGAGAAACACCAAAATTATACATGAAATAAGCCATCGCGCCCGTGACCAAAACCAAATCCTAACTAATTTGCATATTACATACTAGATGGCGCCAGTAGTTGGTATGGTTTCTCTAAGATTGTTATAATACTTCATAGAGTCTCAACCCAACTTAAAAATTTGCTTATAATATTGGAGATACTGAACCGTTCATAAAAGCGCATTGAAAATCACAAAGCTACACTATTCAGGAGTGCTATAATCATGTGTTGCAATCTTGCGCTAAATTTCAGAAAGCTTGAGCAGTTATTAAATAAACTTCAGATATTAAAACTACAACGCTACCCGTGCGAAGCTGGGCCGATCCACTAGTCATATTTAAAAGTCCTCTGAATAATTTGTAAGTATTTGCAATCAAAACGGGCGGCATTTCAGTACGGCTTACAGCCAATTTTGATTTAAAAATCCCGCGTTTTCAATAAAAGCTTCAACAGACTTTTTATGAAAAATTAATATCTCTATGTTTTAACATTTTATTGCATTTACGACTCCGATACCAGATGAAAATACATATATTTAAATTTTACCTTAAGATCTTAGTGAATTGAGATAAGTTTTACATTCAGACGAATCGGCTAGGGGTATCAGGTTATGGTATAAAGGTTTATGGTTTTGTTTTCGTCAACTTGATAAATATGTGTGTATACTCATACCAAATTGTAACGTTCTAAATGTCTATAACTATGGGATTTTAAGCTATATAGTACATTGAACACATTTGCACAACACATGGAATGTTTTTGATGTAAAGCCAGAAAATCACAAGTGATCTATTGAGTGAATGTCGCTACCCCTTCCTACCCACGGGTGTCGTAAGAAGCGACTAAGGGTATTGGGGCTTTTTATTGGATTTTTGGGCGATGCGGTTGGAGACCCATCACCAAAAACCTTTATTTTACTATCTTTTCCCCACTCAACTTCCAAAAGTGGCTGAGGAATTTATAATTCCTTGGCTCTGGCTACCCCTTCTAGGGAATTACAGCCGTGAGTATATGTATGTATGTATGTATCTATTACAAACCGAAGTCGTCAGGAAATTATATGTCTAATAAAATAGAGTAAAGTTTTGTCATTACGGTTGTATGTATGACGTCATCATCTAACAATCAATGTTTGCGCAACATCATTGTACCGCCTATATTGATCATCCTGAACAACCTCGATGTTTGATCGATTTCTAATGAAAGTTTATTGTCGGGTGAGACACTTGTTACGTTTATTTATGTAAGCGTAAGGTTGTGCGAGGTACAGGGTGGTGCGAATAAGAAAATAACTTAAGGCTGAACCGTTCACAATAAGCTAGGTATTGCTGCGAAACAATGTCACAACATACATATATTACGGCTATATGTATATCTGAAAAGGGTAGCCGAAGCTTCAGACATAGAAATTTCAAACGACTGTTAATAATTGAATCGGAGAGTTTTTATAATAAAAGTGATCGAAATATCGAAAGTGATATAGTCCCTACCGTGCGAGAATTGCCCCAGTAGTCTTCTGCCATATCGCCCAAAAGTCACTAAAAACCCCGATACAAGGGGAAAGAAATGGGTTAGTGCTATTCGAAGCCGACACTACACAGCTAATTAATAGAAATTCTTTGTAACTATGAAGGTAAATAGAACTTTTGAGTCAAAATAATCAAATTATCATATCACTTTTGGCAAATAGAAGAGAGGACTGTTTTTATAATATATACATTCTGAATTTTCTGCATATATTATAAATTCTAAATTTTTAATGAGTTTCACATTGCAAAAAATATTTTTTTACTATTAAAATGATACAGAAACAATAAGAAATTTAATTAAAGAGTAAGTGTCGTAGTGAGGGTAAACCGCCAATTGTCTCAACTCCCGCTTTCCCAACAAACGAATAGGTATCTAGGACTCGGTAGTTGACATTAGAGATGTAACGAATGTCAGTTTTTAAGCATTCGCGAATACGAATGCGAATGCGAATATCTGTTGTTCACATTCGCGAATGCGGATGCGAATGCGAATATACAGGTTTCAGGCGCCGTTTGTCTATGACTCAAAGTAGAGCGCAGGGCGCGCGCAGCGCTACTGCGGGTAAGTAAGCTGCGGTTAAGTGTATGTTGTTTAGTTTTTAAAAAGAAAATAAAGATTTAATTATTTTTTTCTTAGAACCAAATCTTATAAAGCAAAATATGTTGAAAATTCAGTTTATTTTACTTTTAACATAACATAAACATAAACGTTCACGCCGCATATCCCCGAACGGGTTGGCAGAGGTGACTTTGTCACCTGGTGTACAGAGTACCCACGTTTTGCATGGACAGTGTACTCACGTGATAGGAGGAAGGCCTATCGCCGTTTTTGTACGAATACACTGTCACATGACTAAGTACAACTCAGCCATGTGGATTTACTCACGATGTTTTCCCTCACCGTTAACAACCATGATAAATTAACCACACATATGTCTTTAGAAAAGACAAATTGGAGTAGGCCCGACCCAGGATTTGAACACTAGTCGTTTGCACGATAACCGAGTGTTCTACCCACTGGGCTATCACGGTTTACTTTTAAGTTTAAATAATTATCAAAGAATGTGTATGTGTAGGCAAGACGAAGACTGATCAAAGCACTACTTTATGTACCTACTTAATAAGACTGCCTAAACATGAACACAGTACTATTTGTCTTGTAATGTCATAAGAACTGTGATTTATAAACACAAAAAAGGTAAATTCTAAAAAGAAAAAAATGTTAAGTTCGAACGTTTTACAATCAAAAAGAAAATATTATAAGTATTAATACTATTTTGTTTTATTTAAATTTACCTAATATTGTCATAACATTCTATGTTTTTGCAATTTCATATTCGCAGTTTATTCAAAAGATATTCACGAATGCGAATGCGAATATAGAAAATCAGGCGAATATTCGCGAATGCGAATGCAAATACGAATATTCGTTACATCACTAGTTGACATCACAAGCGTATAGCAAGTTAGGCGCCGCGCCAACTTACAGATGTTCCGATGATACAATTACTTGAACTAGCTACTGCAAACTAGCTTGCCGGCGGCATACAGCGGATGGTGTAGTGTCAATGACAACTTCTTGGTTACTATAATGGTAAATAGAAATTTGGAGTTAAAATATTCTAATTATTATATCAGAAAAGGATACTAAAAGAGAGGAGTACATTTTATTACCGTTCTTAATGTTTAACTAATTTCAATTTGATATTTTTATAATTTACTTTTTTAGTATAACAGAACCAACAAGAAATTTAATTAAATTTTAGTAAAAGAAA
This sequence comes from Bedellia somnulentella, assembly GCA_963576735.1. Classification (NCBI taxonomy): domain Eukaryota; kingdom Metazoa; phylum Arthropoda; class Insecta; order Lepidoptera; family Bedelliidae; genus Bedellia; species Bedellia somnulentella. The sequence goes on from OY755177.1 coordinate 5,301,230, forward strand.
ACCACAATTGACTCATCACCCGCATACCCAACCAACGAAAGGGTGGTAACTAAGAGTCGGCAGTTGATATCACAAGCGCATAGCAAGTTAGGCACCGCGCCAACTTACAGATGTTCCGATGATACAATTATTTAAACTAGCTACTGCGAACTAGTTTGCCGGCGGCATACAGCGGATGGGGAGTAGAACGCACTGCTTCCGCTAACTTTCATTTCCTTTCACGGCCTCATACGAATTTGTGTTATATGTTTTCGTTTTACCCGATGCCGTGGCTGGAAAATTGTGTAGGATTTTTTGTAGTTATTTTGATATGTAGTATTTTTCTTATTTACCAAGCTACACACGTTACGTAGGTAATTTTCTGGTAAATATTTTTTTGAAAGACTCAGGTATTTAGGTAAGGTAAGACTAATAACAAAGTATTGCGGTTGGGGAAGTAGACAGGTTTTTCATTAGTTCCTATCCTGGCTTTCGATTATGTCGATACGACTTTACAGCGAGTTCAAATGTGAGGTCCTGAAATTCGTATTTGTTCGATTGAATTTCATATGTTTTGAAAGATGGAAATGTAACTTCAGCTTCCATTAAAAATGTTGTTAAGCTTAATTAATCCTAATCTCAGCTATTATGTTTTAATTAAAATGATTACAGTATAGTGATTTATTAAAATGTAAATTAAATAACTTCAGTTAAATAAGCACGTATTCATTGCCAATATGTGGAAACTATTCTGGTTCTGTCGTAGATTATTTGCTTTTTGATCAATGTTATGTAAAAGCTGTTTGTTTTCCTTAAATAAATAAATAAAATGACGCTCATCAATTTTTTTTATAGCGCACTCAAACTAAGTAATAAAAGCAAACAATCACAAGCCAAACATTTTTAAGAAAGAAAGTCATTCATTCACTTTACAGAAAGAGCAAACACGATACAATAAAATAAGAACATCTAATTAAAAAACACACGAAAAAAAAATAAAGTAAAAGATTTTTAATTTTTACCTTCTCTTTTAAAAAAGTCAACATATTTGTAAATGAAACTTTCAAAAAAATAAAATATACGTACTAAATAATAATTTGTAATCTGAGTTCTTTGACAAAGAGCAACTGTTGGGAATTATAACGATATCATGTATCTAGGTTGGAATAATCAATACGGTTCCTCTGTGATATCACTGTTTCAGTGGTATGAGATATATTGTTTCGGTATTCAACTCGATCCATCTTTGAAGGACACTTTAATATCAGTAACTGTATCTTTGTAATACGCAAATACTCAATATTATAGAGGATGAATTAAAGTAAGGTGGTGAAAGAGATATATCGAAATAATCGGGATGGTAATGTCATTGGAGTATAAAAATATCTTGTGTAAAAAAAAAAAACTAAAATGAAGCGAGAGAGGTTGGCCTTTTTTGGGGCATACGGCCGTAAGTCTTAGAAGGACTATATAAAAACATGTATTCACGACTGTTAATCCCAACCCAGAGTTTCAGAATCGGAAATATCTAAGCAATTTGAGTGAGGAAATAATTGTAAAATAAACATTATTGTTGAGTAGTCTCAAGCCATATTGCTCAAAAATTTCCTTAAAACTATTGCACCAACACTACACAGCATAATACTAAAAAAAAATAACAGGAGCCTTGTTGCGTCTTTGCATTCGCATCAGACCTCCTGAGATATTTGAATTGTAGTGTATGCCTTTAAATAGCCACACTTTAGGCGGCTTTCATTGTGTTAATTATTTTGAATGTGTGGTATAGTATGTTTTATTCTTATTTCTTATTAGGTTTATTTTTTTGCTGTGTAGCTTCATCATTTATCACCAAAAATGTCATTGAAATTCCAAAAGTAGCTGAACAATTTACATACATAACATAACATAATACATAAATAAACGTTCACGCCGAATATCCCCAAGGGGTTGGCAGAGGTACTAATACTTCTGAACATCACGTGACTTTGTCACCTGGTGTTCAGAGTACCCACGTTTTACATGGACAGTGTACTCACGTGATAGGGGGCAGGCCTATCGCCGTTTTTTGCACGAATACACTGTCACATGACTAAGTACAACTCAGCCATGTGGGTTTCCTCACGATGTTTTCCCTCACCGTTAACAACCATGATAAATTAACCACACGTATGTCTTTAGAAAAGACAAATTGGTGTAGGCCCGACCCAGGATTTGAACACTAGTCGTTTGCACGATAACCGAGTGTTCTACCCACTGGGCTATCACGGTTGCTATGCTGAACAATTTCTAATTCTTAACCTTTGGTTACCTCTTTTTAGGATTTATTGCCGTGAGTTTCTATTTGTATGTAAGTGGTTATAGAATTAAAATAATGCTTTCTTAGTCACTTCTCCCATCACGCCATACATTCCCAAAGGAATGACCGAGTCGTGCCTAGTATTTTTTTTTATGGAATGTTTAGCCCCACAGAGCAATTTGGGATATTATATAGATGCTCTGTCACACAATTGGCACCCATAATGCATCCACAGAGACACATACACCAGTTAGTTGTCACATAACTCAAATAGACAGTGGTGTTAACTGCCCCGCGATATTATAATATATCGTTTTCTACTCTGATAAATAGAGCCACCAATAATTCACTTTAATGATGAGATGATATAAAGGTGTTAACCTAACTAAGGGTTCAAACCAATGCAGATTAATTGCGTTAGAAAAAATATTTGAATATACATACATATACTACTGCCATAAATCCCAAAAAAAGGAAGCCAGGGCTTCTGAGCTACAATTTTCTCATCCATATTTGGAAGTTGATAGGAACCAGGTGGTAGAAATAAAGTATCGTTGGTGATGGGTCTCCAACCGCATCGCCCAAATACCACTTGAAAAAGGCCCATACCGTTAGTTGCCTCTTACGACACCCGTAGGTAGACAGGGTCACTAATCCGGTACTACACGACAAATATAAAATTGAACAACAATAACTAAGTTAACAACGATTATCATCGGCATTAGGGCACTGTGCTTCATCTTTTGCAACAGTTTTTGGATGGTTCATTGAAATTAAAAGGGGTCAAAATGCCCGGATCGTGGATCACCACAGAAACGGTCGCCCTGTTGGTCAGTATTTATTGAAGAAGTTCGTATATAAACTCTACCTCATCGACCCTATATACCTGATTCAGCCTTTTGTGATTTCTTTTTGTTTCTGATAGTAAAATTTGAAAATCAATTATGTTTTTTGATCCGTGATTGTCAATAAATCAGCGACCTGTCGGATAAAGACTAAATGAAGTGTTTCCAAAATTTATTTAGGAGAATGGAACTTTGTATAGATATTATAATGACGGAAAATAGATTGAAAAAAATATCAACGTGCATTTGTATTACAGATTTAAATATCAACCCATGCATGTACTACCAGTATCTATGCAATAAATGACAAACTTGTCGATCTTTTTACTCGTATTCTGTGCTCAAGAGCAGCGGGCGAACTCACAGATTTAATTAAATTTGCACTGCTATAGAGCGAGCTGTTCAGGTTTTAATACTGCTTACACCGTTCGTTCCATAGAAACGCCTCTCATCGCCCGATGCAGCTTTTAAGAAAGAATTCTCAACTACATTCAAACTGAATTATGCACAACTAATCTTAATTATTTCTCTTTCTGTATCTGGCTTTGGCTGTTGCATTAATTAAAATACGTTTTCTGATAATACTGTAACAAATGGCTAAGTCTTTGTTTCATCTTTGTGGCTTCCGCGTTGAGTCAGTCTAGAAAAACGATGAAGATTCCTGTTATGCGTTTGGAAACTCAGCACCATTTCATTTAATTGACTTTTCCCACCACTCTAGATTAAAAAGTTTTGGATACCTTTTTCAGGATACCGTAGTCGAATCGTAAACAGTGAACTAGTAATTGTATTCTGTGAACCATCTTAACGATTTTAACAAAACAAAACGCATGTGCTCGTTATTGCTTTCGAATCCCTCCCCGATCCCACGTCAAGCCGTACTTGGACGATGCAAAGCTCCTAAACATGCTAGCGCGAAGACGATTACATCTCGCCACTTTGATGTTCGATGTTGTAAAGCAAGAATCACCGGCTTATTTGTACAAAAAACTGCAATGGTCAAATATTGGCTATCAGTTCAAAGTCAGGGCGATCTTGCCAATGCATCGGACTGCCGCATTTCGAGGTTCTTTCAGGTTTGCAGTGTCCAAGTGCTGGAATGATCTCCCACCACCAATCCGTGATGCGGTTGGCAGGAACACCTTTAGACGTAAACTAAGGGAGTTCTTGCTGGCCCATCAGTGACCGCAGGTATTAAACATACTTCGTGTATTTTATTTACTAGCATTATTTACAGTATAATTAGTTCTCAAATTTGAATATGTGTTTTATTTTTCTCGAAAACAAGCTTCGCTTATTTGATATAGCAATTTATAATTTTTGTATATATACTCGTAGGAATTATAGATATGTTTGTAGTGAATAGTAAGGGTATATATTGTGAGATCGACGTATAAATGTATGTATGTATGTATATGCGTGTATATATATATATATATATGTTTATATGTGTATATATATATGCATATATATTATTGTTTTATTATTATTTTGTAATTGTTTATTAAGGTAATACTACCATTTCTGTTTCGTGAGATGCCTCTAATGTCACTCTGTCATGGTGATGTCTGAAAATCAGTTCTGTGAGTCAAAAGCTCACAGAAAATGCTGAGACAGCACCAATTCGCTGTTCGGGTGGCATGGGAAGTGCATGACAAATTTTTGAATATTTTTTATTGATTCTCTTTCTTTTTTTTTCTTTTTTATTATTATTTTTTTATAACTAATTTATTTTAAATGTTGTTAAATTTAAGTTGTAAAAATTTATGTTACTTCTTCTTGTGCCTACAAATGGCGAATAAACGTTTTTCTTTCTTTCTTTCTTTCTTTCTATTTTTGTACAAAAAAGAGTAATTAAAGCTCTTCGAGTAACTACAGCTACATTTCCAGATACTCTTAATTGAATTCTAATTGAACTGAATTTGAAATCTATGTCTTGCTTTGTAATTTTACTGGTATTGCCTGCTTAGAAAAGCTACTATGATATGGAATCCTTATGTGAGTTTTAAATGTGGCTACTAAGAGTATAGAGCTTCTTAGTAAGTGTTGGGCAAAAATGAATTAGGTTTTTTTGCATGAAAACTTCATGTGGGGATTATTACTAATCAATTAAGCAAATAAAAATTTTCGACACCCGGATGTATACCCGGATGTTGTGGGTTCGAGTCCCGCTAGTGACAAAAAAATTTATTTGCTTAAACATAACATAACATAACATAAACGTTCACGCCGTTTTATCCCCGAAGGGGTTGGCAGAGGTACCAATACTCCTGAACTCACATGGCAAGCGCCATCTAGTTTCCAGAGAAGGTACCCACGTTTTGCTTAGACAGTGTACTCACGTGATAGGGGGCAGGCCTATCGCCGTTTTGTACGAATACACTGTCACATGACTAAGTACAACTCAGCCATGTGGGTTTCCTCACGATGTTTTCCCTCATCGTTAGCAACCATGATAAATTAACCACACATATGACTTTAGAAAAGACAAATTGGTGTAGGCCCGTCCCAGGATTGGAACTCACGCCCTTCTGTTTTTCGGGCGGGTGTTCTTACCCACTGGACTATCATATCGCATATTTGCTTAAATGATATAAAAAAAAAGTATTATCGATTCCAGAGGCGTTTCGCCGTATACTGCTACAGATATACAGATAGAAGTCGCGCTCAATCGAACTCATTTTGCTCGTGTAACTGATAATCGAACTGTATGTCAGAACAGAAAGTCTCTGATATAAAAAAATAGTTAGTTTTATGTAATAGCATTTTTAAAGGGGTCGTAAACATTTGAGTACTGTTAATTTAGATTGTCAAAGTATGGCATCATTAATGTTGACGCGAAAAGGTTATAGAAATATTCTATACTATATTTATAGTTATTGCGTGTTGTTACTGTCCCCAAGGTAATAGCAGAAACTACTGTTAACATTTATGTTTAATTGAAAATTAATTTAATATCATACAAAAATAATGCTTCGCATGACTTTGTGACATGACAGAAAAACATTTGCTGAACTGGCATTGGGAAAAAATACTTCCTCTTCAGAGTTTTCAAAATGAAGTAATATGAAAGTAAACCTACCTAAAAAAATAATATTTCATTATCATAAACGCAGTCTTATTTTCCTTTACAAATATGCGAGAAAACTTTTTGTTTTCTTTAACAAAAAGTTTTCTCGCATATGAATATTGAAAAAGTATAGTAATAGTAACTCATGTCACCAGTTAAGTATACTATGTCTGTAAAAAAATAATATATTTTTTGATCTCCATTGAGTTTTAATGATTCTCAAATTATTTAAGCCATTGTTACAGCGTCCAGAGAAGTCTAAACGATGCCGAGGGAGGCCGCGGTAGGACAGCACGTCGGCATCGTTGTGTCTAAATAAAGTAAAATGAATTCTATACGCATGGTAATAAGATTAAAAATGCTATATCTGTACCGAAATCCTTTGCCATGCCATGCCGGCAGTCAGCGCCGGCCCTAAATTGTTTTGATGCGATTAATGATTAATTTGATAAAATTTTGCGCTTTCCAAGTTTCAACGGTTGAAATAGCGGATGTCTTGTATTATTGATTAGCTTTGGTTCGGTTGATCACTCACTGGAGTCAAGTCATTTAAATCATTATTTACAAATAATGATTTAAATGACTTAAGAGGTACACCTCTTTCAGATTCAACTGACTAGGTTATTGATTATAAACCTGTATCTAACCCTATTTAGGATTATCACCATGAGGGATTATGTCTCGTTAATATTATACTCATTACCTTTGTTTAGATTCACTGAATTCAGGATAGCTATACAAGAACAATGTCATAAATTTGTAATGAATTAGCTCCGGAGTGCTAAATTCAGCGCTGTAATATACTAAGAGCGCATGTAAGTGGATAATAAGCGCTAGATCAGGCGCCTAATGGGCCAAGTTGGCAGCAAGCTATGTATATTATGTGTCTAGCTTCGCTTGGAAGCTGCGAACCGTCTCCTCTGTTTTGATTAATGACACGAGATATTTTTAAATGAAATATTCTGTGGAGTAAAATGCTGTTATAATGTGTTTTGATATTTCATTACAAGTTGACAAGGTTTGGAGCGAAGTTCTGAATTTCGTTTGGCATTTAATTCTGTAAGACCACGTAAGACTGTTTGACCGACTGTGTTCAAATTTTGCATTAGGAGATTGTTGTAGATATTTTATAAAAAGTGAATTATTACGATTTAACCATACTCCAAAATTGCTTATGTTAATGCATAGGACTAGCAATGAACGCATGCATGTAACACAATTAAATTACTCGCTTCGCTTCTTCAGTAGAAGCGGGAACCGACCTAGTAGATACAGAATTTGCGTTCACATCGTTATAATTACTGAAGGGTAAGCAGAGGTACTTGTATACTGTCGTTTTTTTTTCTGTGTTGACAGCGAAACCGAGTGGGTGGGCAATTGCCAATTTGTACGGATATGCTCTCTTTTAACTCAAAGATTCACTCCGTACTCACTCCGGGGTTGGCAGAGGTACTAATACTTCCAGAAGTCACGCTACATTGTCACCTGGTGTTTAGAGTACCCACGTTTTGCTTAGACGGTGTACTCGAGTGATAGGGGGCAGGTCTTTTGTATGAATACATTGTCACATGACTATTTATAACATAACCATGTAGGTTGTTAGATGACAATTTCACGTGATACTCAGAAGTATTGGTACCTACGGCGTGAACTTTGAGTAGAGTTATCTATTCACAAACTTTATACCTTCTACCCTCGTCACAGACATCTGTCAATTGAGGTCAGCGCTGTCATGTAACAACTTTCAATAGTTTTGAATAATTTAACTTGAATTCGCGATTCGTTGGCTTATTCCGTTTATCCACCCTAAAAAATCCTCCCTAAGGCGGATATTCGGAAACGCGTGTCCGTCTATCCACCCTGAACGGGGTGGATATCCGGAATGCATATAATATGGTTCTTCCGATTTCCTACCCTGCCGACGTACAGTCATTTACAGAAAAAAGACCCTAAGTTTGTAAGATATTTTTATTCAAACTGTAAGTAAGAAAGTAGGTATGTTTATCTTAAGTATTTTAATGTTCACGATGTTCCTTGGACCCATTTTGTGTTGTGTATGTTTCTGTAAATTACTGTACTTGGGGTAAAAAATCGGAAGAACCATATTATATGCATTCCGAATATCCACCCCGTTCAGGGTGGATAGACGGACACGCGTTTCCGAATATCCGCCTTAGGGAGGATTTTTTAGGGTGGATAAACGGAATAAGCCGATTCGTTTTATAGAAGGGACTAAATAATTATCTTTTTCTGTACTATTTATGTTTTGCTGTCACGTAAAATAAATCGTCCGTTTAATGTTTTTTTTTGATACGTTAAGCTTAAACTAGTAGTCTTGGAACTCCAAACTAACCACCGTATTAACATTTTCATTCTACCAACATAACCAACCGACTTTTTGCCTCCTAAATTTCCGAGTAATGTTAAATTAGTTTTATTTATTGCATGTGATAATAATCAGTGTTTTACGAGGGAAATAAAGAAAGAAGATTTATTCTGGGCTGGCAACGTTAGATAAAACAGGCGACTTTATCATCCAGGCCGCGTCGTAAAATTTCACGGAGGAAAAGCACTATTTGCGCCTTTCGCGAGACTTTCGTGAAAGTTTCAGACTTAACCTTCACGCGATGGTTAGAGAGGAGCAAGAAGTAAATACATGCGAAAGGCATAGGTCTATTGAGGAATTATACCCATAACCCAAAATTTTTGCCATTCTTTTTTTTGGTTTTGTTTGGAATGCTAACAGTAAAAGTAAAAGTAAAGTAGAAGTAAAAAAATCTTTATTTAGTCCCTCATATTATACAACATGTAAAAACAACAAGCACACAAATTACACACAATGAGAGCCAAAAAGGCGCCGACTCAGCATATGTACACTAGAGTTTTAGCTTTAATGCACGCTGATTTTCAGCCGGGACCCTTGAAAAAAACATAAAATAAGATAAAACCTAAACTAGAAAACCAAACATTAAACATTAAACAGCAAACTTTACAATTAATGTTTATAAATACAAGTATAAACTTGGACAATAACAAGTATTCGCAAATAAAATGTCGGTAGATAGAAACTGTTCATCTCCTCTATTATATTTCATTTCTCTTTCGTATATCAATTTATATTTCATCCATTATAATATGAAAATATATAACTCACATTTTTTTGTACCAAATCAGTTCAGTAAGTTTTCTTAGAAAAAGGTCAAGCACGTCTTAGGCCTCGGTCCCTCCAGCTAACACAGTTTTCGTTACTTTCACCCAATTACAGTAGTTCAGCAGAAACGTAGTGCTGCAAAGTTTAATCCACTGGACCTACAGTGTAACCTAGATTTTTTTCTTTTTGCGCCAGTCAAACGCTACGGAAATTCAATTAGAGTGTCGAGAATAAAAGTTTCCTTTCCAAATAGTGGTCTGGTTTGTTAAATTGAAATGTTTGGTATACGATTTTGTAGATGTATTTTAGATAGTAAATTAGGAGTATCTTTTATAATGAATCAATTCAGTTCATTGTAATATCTGGTAAAGTTTTTGTACAGTACATATACTCACGGCTGTAAATCCCATGAAGGGGTAGCCAGAGCTAGGGAATTAGAAATTCCTCAGCCACTTTTGGAAGTTGCGTGGGGAAAAGATGGTGAAATAACGGTTTTTGGTGATAGGTCTCCAACCGCATCGCCCAAAAATCCCTTAAAAGCCCCAATCTAATCTAATCTAAACTGCCTAATCAAGTATAAAAGTTTTGCTTATTATTCAAATTATGAATAATAAATGTGATGAACCGTGGGCTTAAAATGCTTATGAATTAATTCATTGATCTTATATAAAACTGTTCCATAATTAACTAGATGATATGGAGTAATGAACTGCAATTTGATATGTTAGCGCAGATTAATTTAAATCTCAGAGGACACATACAGACCAAATAGAGAGTGTGCTCAAAAAGTCAGGCGACCGAAGTATGAAGAATAAAAGAGCATGTATGAAAAGTTACCCCGATGTAAACGTAACTGGAGATTTGCCAGGGTCGTACAAAGCGGGAACTAATGGCGTGAGTGTACGAGTATGTATGCATCTATGTATCATGGTTTTTTTTAGTTCCTTACGATGAAAACTGAGTTATTGCAAAAAATACTACGGGTTCCAAAAACAAATAACAATATCTAACTGTGTAAAAAAGACACATATTTACGCTGGGAACGCTTAATAAATAAAAATCCAGAATACTGCGATTTTAGTGACCAAATAAAATAATCAAATAGCTCTATACATGGAACATACTGAAATTGGGCTAGATGTTAAACTCCAGTTTAACATTCAATAAGGCGTGGAAAGCATCCAACTCGCTAATAGTTTTCAACTATTTTGGTGTTGCAGAACCACTTTCCTATGTTGCCAAGCTTTTATAAGTTTTCCTTAATCATGTGTTTACGCAAATTGTAGTTAAAAAAGTTTATGTTTCATTCTAGTCAATAATGGTAGAATAGTTAAAATTAATGTCTCGAGACCATCACTTTACCAAAGAGTTCGGCTGTTATGCATGCCTAATTGTAAATTCAAGGCATTGATCTTATAGCATCATTGACTTGTATTGTAAAATTCCTTCTACGCCACACCACAGCTATTACACGTCCTCACAAGATATTATAAGCCCAAAGTCTTACTTACCTGAGTCATAATATCAAGCAAGTTGTCTTTTGTGAAAGTATTCCTCTTGGCGTTCCTGTCAGAGTATCTGGCAAGCAGGTTGACCAGTACCTTTTTAGCCGTATCGTAGCTCTCCTAGAGTAGTGTTTTGTCTCTAAAAACGCTTGAACCATATAAATTTATCTTAATCTTAACTTGAAGATGCTCTTCTCGGCTTAGAGCCCGAGCCATGTCGATGAAGTTGGCTAGCACCTTCTTGGCCGTGTCATAGTTCTAATCTATACTAATATTATAAAGCTGAAGAGTTTGTTTGTTTGAACGCTAGGATCTCAGGAACTACCCAATCAAATTGAAAAGTTCTTTTTGTGTTGGATAGTCCATTTATTGAGGAAGGTTTTAGGCTATATATAATCACGCTGCGATCAACAGGAGCAAGCTATCAGCGAATAATATTACAAAAACGGGGATAATTATTAATACTAAGGCTTCCGTTGTGTGCGCTGCTTAAACGGTTTAAGTTACCCAAAAAAGATGTATCTAAGAATTATTTCTCTTCAAATGATCTAAAAAAATGCCCGGGACAGTATATGTCTAACTTTTAAGTTTCACTTACTATAACCATTTTTATGGTAAATAAATTTGGTCGAATTTAATGCATAATTGCCATTATGTTTCATTCAACCTAATATTATTCTGTATCCAGATAAATATGTTGTTGATTGAGAGTATTTAATTGAGAACAAAATTGTCCTTGACGTCACCTTATTTTAATAAACATCTTAGAAGATAATACAATTTTAAAATTACTCCGTAACAAAATTTACACGCGTGCATGAAGCGCAAGACAAGACGCTGCGCTGGCCGGCGAGCGAGGTCACCTGCGCGTGAAGCTTATGTTTAAGCCTAATCCTATTAATATTATAAATGTGAAAGTTTAGATGTTTGTGTGTTTGTAGCTAAATGAAGACTGATTCACAGAACGCATTTAAAATAAAATTTACAGGAAGCCAGATAATGATCTAATTAACACAATAGGACACTTTTTATCCCAGAAAAATTAAGAGATCAATAAATTTTCCTAAAAAATGGTTAAATAGACTAACTGACTAAGAATCAATGCTCAGCCGAAACTACTATACTTATAAACTTAAAACTTATGAAGTGAAAAAATTGTGAGGACGCTTTAAAAAACACCTTTTTTCTCATAGCATGACAGAGACCCTCAACAGGTCAGTTAAATATTTCAGTTTGACGACGTGAAAGTCTACACTTTTGACAGTGCGAAATCTGTGGGGTCGGCTAGTAATTAGATATTTTTATGGTAGATATTTTCTAGGTTCACATACTTTGGTTCTTCACCAACTCACAGCTCACATAAATCCCCAAGAAACGCTTAGAGCATCGACTTTGCTTACACCATTATACAAATTTACCTTAATCATGACTTTAAGCAGGTTGTATCTTGTAAAGATGTTTCTCTCTGTCTTGGAGTCAGAGTATCGTGCCATCAAGTTCACCAGGGCCTTCTTGGCTGTATCGTAGTTCTCGTCCAGGCGCACTCTCACCGCGCGGAGACGCTCGTTCGTCTCTATCACCTCTTCTTTGGTTTGGCCACCTGTGACAGATAAAAAGATGGTTCAGATCCGACTAGTTATAAAGCTCAAAAGATACAGCAAGAGCATCGGAATTACTAAGATACTCTTAAAGTTGAGTAGGTAAAGAAGATGGTAAAATTGAAAAGGAAGAATAGCATTTATTCACATCACAAGTACACAATACACATAAACATAACATAAACGTTCACGCCGTTTTATCCCCGAAGGGGTTGGCAGAGGTACCAATACTCCTGAACTCACATGGCAAGCGCCATCTAGTTTCCAGAGAAGGTACCCACGTTTTGCTTAGACAGTGTACTCACGTGATAGGGGGCAGGCCTATCGCCGTTTTGTACGAATACACTGTCACATGACTAAGTACAACTCAGCCATGTGGGTTTCCTCACGATGTTTTCCCTCACCGTTAGCAACCATGATAAATTAACCACACATATGACTTTAGAAAAGACAAATTGGTGTAGGCCCGTCCCAGGATTGGAACTCACGCCCTTCTGTTTTTCGGGCGGGTGTTCTTACCCACTGGACTATCATGTCGCTTTGTACACAATACAGATTTAAGTAAAAATCATCTTAAAATGATTTCTATAAATCATGGCTATCCATTTTGTGCAACAATCGCATTTTATAATAAAAATAATTATCATCATCATCTAGTCGTAGTTATCACCAATGTCGTTTTATTTCACCATCCTATCCCCTTTCAACTCGAAATTTGGCTAAGGAATTATTTATTCTAAAGGTACCTGGTTAATATTTTGGATGAAAGTATAGTTAATTACTGGATATTATAGGTCACCATATTTGCCCCTCTCAACTTTAAACTACAAGTTATTAAGGGATATTTAGGGCCAAAACTTTTTGAAAACGAGGCGAGATAAATATAGGTGAGGTGTAATTTTAATGAGTTTCTATTCTTGTCAACGAAGTTCCTACTATTGAACGGACTTAAAATCTTATATTGTTTGTAGGTCTTTCTTTTGATTTTGAATCTTGCGAGTACGATATGCAACACAGAATTTTCTGTTCTATTCTATTCTTGTGATAAATGAGTTGCAATAACGAGTTAACCTTACTATTGCATTCACAAAACGTGTATTCAATTAAAAACTGCAAAAAGAAGCTTCTGTAATGAATTGGCGGCATTCCGAGTGGGTCTACATTAATGTAATCAATGAACAGCTGTTTAGCATTCACGCTGTGTTCTGCGTTACATTCTGTTGTGGGCAGGACCAGACTTAGGTGGGGTGGTAATATGAAAAATACAAATGTAAAAAACGGAATGTAAATGACTAACGGTATTGGGGCTTTTAAGGGACTTTTGGGCGATGCGGTTGGAGACCCATCACCAACATCTTTTATTTTGCCATCTTTTCCCCACTGAACTTTCCAAAGGTGGCTGAGGAACTTCTAGTTGTGTAACATAATTTTAGTTTAATTCTAAATGGACGATTTTAAATGTAAATCAATTAACAATAAGATTCAACAATTTAAAAAAATCACATCATTTATTCTAAAGTGCTTGAATATAATGTATCAATTAGTTTTTTGAGGACCAATTTATATTCAACCTAGTTAAAACCAATAGCGGTTTTAATTCATCAAAAAACCTTGCTGAGTTGAATCCTAAAACAAAAAACCCAGAACGCAACATGATAAAAAAATAACAAAATCATTTTATCAATATCCTTCAAACAAAACCTTTCTTCCCTCATGACAATGATTGAACGAAAATGATTGATGATCCTAAGAACTAAGACAACCTAGAACGGCCCTGTGATCGAAATCCTAATAAAAATGGAGTCGGTTTTCCCCCAGTGCCGCACTCAGCAGTTAATTGACTCGTGGAGAACAATAAACACTCGTGTATCATGTAATTGAATTTAACGATCGTGTCCTTAATTAATTTGTGGGGTTCTTATGATTGAGATTGGTATGTTGTATTTGTATATGGCTTTACTTTGAACAAATACTACAAGAGAATCTAATCGAACACTCATGGCTATAATATCAAAGAGGCAACCAGAGTTGAAGAATCAATAGTTCGAAAGAGGAATTGAACGAAAATTGTTTGAAAAACTCTATAACCTATGGTAGTCGCTTTGTATAATATCCTCGGGGAGAAATGATAATTTTATATGGATATATTGTACTTCATAATTTTCATCATCAGCCAATAGGCATCCACTGCTCAACATAGCCCCCATTAAGATCACAACAACGATCGGTCTTGTGCTTGTGCCTCATCGATATCGGCTTCCCGCAACTTTCGCCAAGTCGGCGGTCCACGAAGAATTTTTTGATTCTGATGCTCTGGATACCCCTTTCAAATAATTCTATATGATATCAATCAGAGAACCGGATTAGTAATTGCAATGTAAACTCTTAGCGTTTGATTAATGGGTGAACCAATTCAATATTCGAACTTAAACCATGGTAGATAGATAGATAGATAACTCGTTTATTTATGTTAACATAACACCACATACAATATGAAAAACAATACATAAAGTGAAAAAAAAAAAAAAACAATATTTTAAACTTAAAATTAGTGCTATGGTAACACAAACTAGGTCCTAACTCAGTGCTTGATATTGCCAAGTGGCAAAACACTGGTTTTCAGTTAAGGCCTACACTACACTACACATAATTAATTAATATATAAACAAAATAATCTGTGTCTGCCACATTTGAAGTAAACAAAATTGAATAAATAGTAAAGGAACAGACAGTAAACTAAACAAATGCACAACAAAAAAAATAATAATAAAAAACAATATCTTTTAAAATTATCTTTAAACATATTCGCTTAGTCTCAGAACATTAAATAATTAAAAGAACAAGAAAACATTATCAGCATTCACAAATTCTCAAGTAAAGGTTCACATGAGAAAACCAAGCAATACATTTATACATTAGTTATTTTTATTATTTTACTGGAAGTTTACTTGCACGTGTGAGAAAGTCTTTGAGATATTAATTTTTTGTTGATTCAGAAGGAGCGTTTTGTACTGTTTTTTGAAATTAAATTTATTTAATATTTCACGCATTGGTGGAGGAATATTATTCCAACACTTAGTTGCATTGTAACGAAAACTTCCAGTAAAAGCTACAGTACGATGATGGATCAGTGATAAAGGTGGGAGCAGGCTACGAACACAATAGAAACTTCCAAATGATGAATACTTCAATTTGTTAAAAAGATATTCTGGGCATTTGAACTTCATTACATCAAACATTAATGAAGCCATATGTAAGCGCCTACGGGATTCCATGTTAAGTGTAGAAGAACTATTCAGGTAAGGTGAGATATGACAACGTGGCGGTATACTATGGGAAAATCTATAGCAAGCATTTTGGATTCGCTGAATCTGACGTTCTGACGTTGCTAAAAGACGTGGCCCGTACACAACATCCGCATAATTAAGTTTCGATAAAACCACAGCCTCACAAAGAGTAACGCGTGCATCTACTGTCAAATAGTCTCTTATTTTATATAATATTTTTAAACGGTAAAAACAATTTCGCATCAAATTATCTATATGTTTTTCAAAACGTAATGATCCGTCAAACTCGAGTCCTAGGTTTCTTGCACTATCAACACGTTCTATTGCTTGGCCTTCAATTTGAATATCCAAATTTTGAGAAATAATTTTGCTGATATGCGTTTTACTACCTAGAACCATATATTTCGATTTGAGAGGATTTAGTAACAGAGCGTTTCTGTTGCACCACGTTGTTATTGACCCAAGATCTTCGTTCATGTCAGAGACTGCGCATTGTATATTACTAGGCACCTCCGATATGTAAAGCTGAGCATCATCTGCATATAAGTGAAATCTGCAGTTTTTTATACATTTCACTATGTCAGCCGTATAAATTATGAACAAGAGAGGGCCTAGTATGGATCCTTGTGGAACACCATGGCTCGCACTTCAGTAGTGAAAATCTAATCTGTTATATAATATAACCATTTGTCAATCTGATGTAGTTTTGTATTGGATTTTCAACTCAGAATATCTATCATATATACGTGAACTTTTTCGATTCAAATATTTCAGATCCTAATCCCAAAGATACACATAAGAATAAAATATTAACAATGTCTAAAAGGAAAGACCAACAAAACTTTTTTTTTCAACTACACGCTCAAGAAGAAATAGGGGTAGTGCTATTCTAAGCCGATAATACATAGCATTTATAAGCACGTCCATTGACATTGAGATTTAGGATATACGGACATCAATATGACGAAAAAGCCAGGAATAAAAACAATCCACCGTTTATTTCTTTCTGAAAATCCACGGCATGAATGAATAAGCTAAGTAAAATGGATGAAAAAGCGTTCAAAATTAAAATTTATACACAAAACAAAGATATCTATCGACAGATTTACGGCACTGATCGGATCCAAATGTAATTTGGCGGGAACAAAACCGGCAATCAGCGTTCGGTTTTCGATCGGGAAAGCCGGAGACATCGCCGGCATATATTAATATTAAATTACGTGTAATTTTTCACGCGTGTGCTGATGACAACGAGATTGCATCAATTATATTGCAAATTGCATTATAAATTACGCATCAATCACAGCTCATATATGAAAACCGGGAACTAAGAGACTCAAACTACTTTAAATCGGATAATATAACCATAAAAGATAAGTATATGAAACAAAAGAAAAATTTCGACACCTACGGGTTTCTTTCCTTTATTTATCTTTTATTTATTAGTGTAGTGTCGGCTTAGAATAGCACTACCCCATTTCTTCCGGTGGGTGTACGTAAGAGGCGACTAACGGTATTGGGGCTTTTAAGGGATTTTTGGGCGATTCGGTTGGAGACCCATCACCAACAACCTTTACTTTACCAACTTTTCCGCACTTAACTTTCCAAAAGTGGCTGAGGAATATCTAATTCCTTAGCTCTGGTTACCCCTTCAAGGGATTTATAGCCGTGAGTATATGTATATATGTCATGTTAAAAACATTCAAATTAATATGACCATAGTCCACCATAGTAGTCTTACCAAAAAAACAAAAAGAAGAAACGCTTAAAATAAAAGAGTAATTACAACTTTTTTTCTACGAATCCAATTTTCTTCCGAAAGTCTTTTTAAATAAGAAGTCGATGACAACAGATCGTTTATTTAGGAGCGAATTGTTTGTCGACTGCGTTTGTTTGTTCGTCCTACTCACTTGCCGTTCCTTCGTCCTTCACATATCTATCTATTCACTCAACTTTCCAAAAGCGGCTGAGGAATTTCTAATGGAAGAATTTCTCTGGCTACCCTTTATAGGGATTTATAGCCGTGAGTATGTATGTATGTATGTATGTCGAGGGACAACAGACCGTTTAATTAGGATCGAATTGTTTGTCGACTCTGTTTGTTTGTTCGACCTACTTACTTGCCGTTCCTTCGTCCTTCACATCTTGCACGATGCGGCGGACGCTCTGCGTGAACTTGCCCACTAGGTTGGTGCTTGCTGGAACAAATTGATATTGGTTAATGGTGAGGTAATAATAATAAGTAAGAGGAATAAAAGAGCATATACGAAATTATTAATGTAAATTAATGTTAAGAGGTTAGTTTCATTGTTCAAAGTGGCGATCGATTGCCTGTGTGCTCCCTCAATCGAAGGTTACGCCGTGATTAAATGTGTATATAGGGATGTCCCTATTATTTATTATATATGTGTATATACAAACAGTATAACGTGGCTGAAATTCTCATGCCTAACCCGATGTTTAAATAAGATAATAAAATAAACATATATACATATACTCACGGCTATAAATCCCTGGAAGGGGTAGCCATAGCTAAGAAATTAGAAATTCCTCAGCAACTTTTGAAAAAAAGAGTGGGGAAAAAAAGTAAAGAAAGATTGTTGGTGATGGGTCTCCAACCGCATCGCCCCAAAATCCCTTAAAATCCCAATCTCTTACGTACACCCATCGGTAAAAACGGGGTAGTGCTATTCTTAACCGACACTACACGGCCATCTAAGCCGACACTACACTGCCAAAGATAAAAATAAAGATATAGATGTATTATATCTTTAACCGATCGATTTACCCTCAGTAATGTGGATTTTATCGCCCTTAATAACTATGGGGCTAGATAGAGATAGAAATGTTTTTATATTGATTAAATAGTAATATGTGCAAAAGAGGTTCTAAATCACTTTATATTTTGGAAGATAAATGGGCTCACGTAACGTACAAATTTCAGCAACTTGTTTCAAGGCACCAATTAAAAGTCTTTGCAATTTAGTCTAATAAAGCTAGTAAGTAGTGATGTATTTTTATATCAAATAGCTTTCAATAAACCTTCAGTGCTCAAGTATCTTTATCTATTCTTCAACCTCTTTGTACCAAACTTTCTCAATCTTGATTAGTTAGAGTTACGTTTTACTCTAAAACTAGTAATCCAAAGAAGGATTGGTTTCCCGTCCCCGCACAAAGAGCAAGAGAGTCGAGACTTGCAAATATTGTATGTTATTCGAAGTTGGAGCTAGCTCGCGTGATTCAGTACAAACATCTCCTGACACATAGGAAATGGTTTTGGTTTCCACTTGGAAGTTACTTTTACGTAGTTTGAATATACGTGAGTAAAAGTAATTTTTATTAGGAACATTTGTTTGTGTTTTACTTAGTGGGATTTCACAGTTTTACCTGCTTTTAATGGGAATTGATAATTGTCTTGCAAATCATTAATTACTTAAGAAACAGACAAAGCGTTTACGCTGTAAAAGCGACTAATTCAGCTAGTTCATAAAAAATAACTTATTCATAGCTATTTGCAAAGAACAATTTTTTTGTGATATTTGTATAATTTAGTTTGCTTTGAATACAGTCTTCACGGACTAGACTCAAGTATCGTCTTTATATCAAACGATCTCAATCTTGATTAGTTAAAGTAACTTTTGACTCTAAAACTAGTAATCCAAAGAAGGATTGGTTTCCTGTCCCTGCACAAAGAGCAAGAGAGTCGAGACTTGCAAATATTGTATGTTATTCGAAGTTGGAGCTAGCTCGCGTGATTCAGTACAAACAGCTCCTGACACATAGGAAATGGTTTTGGTTTCCACTTGGAAGTTACTTTTATGTAGTTTGGATATACGTGAGTAAAAGTAATTCTTATTAGGAACATTTGTTTGTGTTTTACTACATAGACAAATTAAGCTGCGTTCAGATGTTTATAAAACCTTTAGAATAAAATAGCTGTACCCAGCTTTTTCTGGTATAATGTAAAATATATCTTTTTTTTTTTCTTTTGCAAGGGCTCTGTGCAGATTGAGATAAATATTTTGTAATAGATACGAACATTAGTAAGTAGCTTAGTTGTACATATTTAAATAAGTATTTATTAATATTTATTATTATATTATATATATTTTTGTTATATTACATATGAGTATTTATGACTCTGCCGGCAGTGATGATGACAGCTTTCTATCATGTTCTTCAACAGGTTTCACCAATCTTGATATGTCGTATATCCCACTGGCATCCACCCTCAATACCGAATTTTCCAAGTATCGCAAAGCATTCAACGTGGTCCATATTAATGCTCAGAGTATTCCTTCACACCATTCCGATATGCTTACGTCGTTTGACAATAACAATATACATGCCATTCTAGTTTCTGAATCTTGGTTAAAACCCTCTCTTGACTCCTCTATATACCCATTACCCGGTTTTAAATTAGTACGCAACGATCGCACGAATAAAGGTGGCGGTGGAGTGGCTATATACCTTGGAAGCCACATTCCTTACACCATTGTCAGTAAATCTGCGAGTGAATATACTGGGAAAGCTGAGCATCTCTTCTTAGAAGTGCGTCTCAGCTTCAGCAGGGTTCTTCTCGGAGTCTACTATAGCCCTTGTATGACAGTCAATTACTTCGATACCTATGAAAAACTTCTCGATGATTATTCTCCTAATTTTGATAACACAATAGTCATGGGTGACTTTAATACATGCCTTTTAAAAAATGATCACCGCTCAAAAGCGTTATGTTCCATCACAACTGCAAAAAATCTTCACATCTTGCCTCTTGATGCTACTCACCATCCACCTCACTCCAATCCTACACTTCTAGATTTAATAACTGTCTCTTCTCCTGACCTTGTCCTCAATCATGGGCAACTAACTGCTGACTGTTTCTCCTACCATGATCTTCTTTATCTCTCTTATAAAATCCGTACTCCTAAACCGAAAAAGCGTACAATTCTTCAGCGTAATTTTAAGAGAATGGATTTGCAGCAGCTATGTGATGATGCAAAAGCTATTGACTGGGAACAACTAAATAGCATAGACGACATTGATGAAAGGGTTGAACGATTTAATACTCTCTTGACCGACCTCTATGACAAACACGCTCCCCTTCGTTCAGTTCGTGTGAAGCAGTTACCTGCTCCATGGCTTACGGACAAAATTAAAAACCTCATGTCTAAGCGGGATCATGCTCGATATCGCTATAAAAAGCAACAGACGGATGAGCACTTGCAACAATACAAGGAGCTAAGGAATCGCTGTAATAGAGTGTGTAGAGACGCAAAACGCCGATATATCCATACTTCCATTGATGATTGTGACACCTCTCAGTTATGGTCATTCCTTAAAACACTGGGCATAGGGAAATCTCAGGCCAATTCTCCTATTGATACAGACCTCAATGCACTTAATATGCATTTCTCCACTCCTCCTTTGAACATTAGTGATCAATGTAAAACTGAGGCTTTGAATAATCTCATTTCAACACCGACCCCTAATTGCCCACAATTCACTTTCAAATTGGTCTCTGGCCGTGACGTTAAGAGATGTATATCTAATATAACCAGCAAAGCGACGGGTACGGATAACGTTAGCATCTTAATGATTAATCCCATTCTAGAAATAATTTTGCCAGACATTACAAATATAATGAACTTATCCCTACTCTCTTGTTCCTTCCCTAGTATGTGGAAGAATGCCTTCATTGTTCCTATTCCTAAAGTTCCTAACCCAACCACCTTATCCCAATTTCGACCTATTTCCATCCTACCATTCCTATCAAAAGTCCTTGAACGCCTCGTATTCGAACAATTTTCCAACTTCCTCTTTACTCACCACCTGCTCAATGATTTCCAGTCTGGTTTCCGAACAGGCCATAGCACTGTCACTGCTCTCATCAAGGTCACTGACGATATTCGGTTAAATATGGAAAATCACCAAGTTACAGTACTTACACTTTTAGATTTCAGCAACGCTTTCAATTCTGTGGATCTTGATATACTTCTGGGCATTTTACGATCCCTTAACGTATCTCCGACAGTCACCAATTGGTTCGAATCTTACCTTAAAGGTCGTCAGCAGTGCGTACGCACTGACGCAGAGAGTTCTGCTTGGTGTCCGGTACTTGCTGGCGTCCCGCAAGGCGGCGTACTTTCTCCTTTGCTTTTTTCATTATTTATCAATATCTTAGCTAAAGAACTTACTTCTCTCTATCACCTATATGCAGACGACCTTCAAATCTACACAAGTGCTCTACCGGAAGATATAAATTCAGCGCTTGATGTCATAAATGACAACCTGGCCATAATATCGAAATGGGTGAAAAAGTTTGGACTTCTACTAAATCCTGATAAGTCACAGGCAATTATTTTTGGCAGTTCGAGGTTGCTGAATAAGGCAAATATGGCTCTTGATGGGAAGCTGTGCTATGATGGCATCGATATTCCCTTTGTCAATTCTGTCAAAAATCTAGGAGTTATAATGGACAGTACATTTTCGTGGTTGCCCCAAGTGGAAGCCGTAAGTAAAAAAGTCTTTGCATCTTGTCACTCACTTAAGCGCTTGCAATTTTTCCTGCCTCACCACACTAAGATTACGCTGGCGCAGTCTCTACTGCTTCCGATTCTTGATTACGCAGACGTAAGCTATCTTGACCTCACAGAGGAGCTACTTAACAAACTCGAACGTCTCCAGAATTTATGTATCCGTTTTATATTTGGATTACGTAAATACGATCATGTTTCTGAGTATCGCGCTCAACTAAAGTGGCTCCCTATTCGACTTCGGAGGAATACTCATATTTTATGTGTTTTGTATAATGCCCTTAACAATCCTGCTGCCCCCCATTATCTTCGGTGTAAGTTCACATACTTGTCCTCCCACGGCCGTGCCTTGCGATCGCAGGAGAATAGGTTGTTGAGCGTACCTCCTCATAGCAGTACGACATATAGTGATTCCTTTGCAGTCAAAGCGGTTAATTTGTGGAACTCACTACCAGTTGACATACGGCTGTCATCATCGCTAAGCATATTTAAAAATAAATTAAAATCTCATTTTTTTAAGACCTTAGGTTGGTAGATTTTATAATGATAGGTATATGTATATATTTGTATTTATTATACTATATAAGAATATATATAATTTATTTATATATATGTGTATATATGTATATTATTAAGATACTGTAGAAGAATATTTATTATTATACATATTAGTTATATAAATTAATATCTAGGTTAAGGTTGTAAATAGGTTGTGTTTAGTTAAGTTTGGTTTTGCATACTGATTATCATTTATTTCTAGTTAAGAGTTGTGTACTTGTTTTTCCTCACCATAAAGGTTGACTGGAAGAAATCGCGTTAAGGCGATAAGTCCGCCTTTGTGTACTAAGTTTTTATGTTCTGTACTTTTGTAAAATACATTACATCTATTCTGTATGCAATAAAGTGTTCAAATAAATAAATAAAACATTTATGTTATGAATTTTTTTCAGTGTTTTACTCAGTGGTGTTTGATAGTTTTACCTACTAATAATAGGACTTGAAAATTGTCTTGCGAGTCATTAATTACTTACATTAAGAAACGACAAAGTGTTTACGTTGTAAAAACGGCTAATTAATCTTGAGTATTGAAAGAAAGAAAGTGTTTTTCAATAGACATTTACAATCAAATTTCTTATCTGTAAATATGCATCGTCTTTGTATCAAATTATCTCAATCTCGATTAGTTAGAGTAGCTATTGACTCTAAAACTAGTTATTCAAAGAAGAATTGGTTTCCCGTCCCCGCACAAAGAGCAAGAGAGTCGAGAGTTGCAAATATTGTATGTTATTCGAAGTTGGAGCTATCTCGCGGGATTCAGTACAAACAGCTTCTGACACATAGGAAATGGTTTTGGTTTCCACCTGGAAGTTACTTTTATTTAGTTTGAATGTACGTGAGTAAAAAACATTCATATTAGGATTGTTAGTGTTTTCCTAAGTGGTATTTGAAGTTTTACTTTATTGATGGGCTATAAGCAATGTGTTGCGTTTGATTTATGTTTGTATGAAATTAATTACGAACGTTTAAGTCATAAAAGTAAACGCTCGCGTCGTTTACCTATGTAGGTTGACAAAGTTATCATTTGCAGCTCCTCTAAACGTCATTCATGAATTTGTAATTGCTATTAATGGTTTAATGTGTTATTTCCTTATACCTTTTCGACCATGATACACATTATATCTTAATATCAGAATATTATAATTCCTATTAAAATGATTCATGTATTTTTAAAAGCTATATCCGATGCTGCTCTAAACTCATCCGCATACGTGACTTCAAGCATGCTTCTTTCAATATCTTCAACCACATCAACATTTTAATGGTTTTTCTTTTTATAAGTTCGCAATTACAAGCAGGTTTTATGTACACTTATCCTTATAAAAACCGGAGCTTTGTAGTGTGGTACGCACACTTATTCCCTCCATATCTTGTATGTTAGTCGTAAGTCTTTAGTCAGTAATAAACTTATATTCAACCAAGCAACACGTCTCATTATTGTTCATTGCAGCTTGTAGGGATTTTCCTCTCAATTCACAGTAAAAGACTTTCGGCACGCTTACAAAAAATAATTTTCAATGGCCGTTTTATCATTTTCCTTAAAAATCTAATAGTGATATACATTTGTATAAATAACAAACGAAAATATGAATTATATTGTTCAGTAGATGGTAAATAAAAAAAGTAAAAAACTATTCATTATACTCCATTTTCAGCTTCAATAGTTCACTTTAAACTAGGTCAAGTTTAAAGTGAACTATTGAAGCATTCGTCGAGTTTGTATCCCGTAACACTAAACATTGTATCCTCCTAGGAGCTAACTTGATCTATGTAATTTGAGTGTATATATTTATATTAACTAATTCAGGATACCGTTCAACGTGAACGTGATATGGAGGAGCTACTTGTGGGAAAAGTCTTATTAATATTTATCGCTTATTACTTCCCTTCCCGAGGATAATATACATACATACATACATACATATTCTCACGCCGTTAGTTCCCATTGGGGTAGGCAGAGACTATCGATCGACACTTTGTACGATCCTGGACACCTCTCTAGCTTCATTCACATCCATCAATCTTTTCATACATGCTCTTTTATTCTTCGTACTACGGACACCTGCCTTTTTGAGTACATTTTCTATTTGATCCAAATGGTGGATAATATGTAATTAAAAAAGCCCTTGCCCAGATATAGGGCTGGCAACCACGCGATTTGTATAAACTAGTGTTTAAATATATTATTCAATATAAAGACAAATTCATCAAGGAGAAGCATAAAGAAGTGTTTTTAAGAATTTTCTACTATATGGTTTTTATCCAACTCACGCATAGTCACTTGAATGAGAATGCTATAGTTTTAATTACAAGTATTCATTTTCATGACGACAATTCATTCAACGATATGGTATCATTTTTTGGTATGGTTTTCAATAAAATCAACATACTTGGTACCATCTTACACTAATATATAATTTTAAGTTAAGGTGTGTTGTGTAAGTCTGCTTAGTAAAAAAAAATAAGAGCTTCAAACTTGTCATAACCAAAAAAAAACATAAAAATTGAGTGTTAATAAAATTCTCAACATCAAATGAACCAATTGTAAATTTTATCTACCTTGTCGCGTCGCTGTACTAAGTGTTTTGTAAAGAGAAGATGGTAACTTTTTCTCCAAGTAATAAAACACAATTTTGATACATATATTCACGACCATAAATCCCAAAAAGGGTTGCCAGATCTTCAGAGCTAGAAATTCTAGAAGATGGTAGAAATAAAGTGTCGTTAGTGATGGGTCTCTAACAGCATCGCCCAAAAACCACTTAAAAAGCCCCATACCCTTAGTTGCCTCTGACGACACCCGTGGGTAGAAAAAGTGGTAGTGACATTCTAAGCCGGCACTACACGGTGAATTTTTTCCTTTTATTTGCAACAGTTTTGCATGTTATAATTTTAATATAAAGATTATCTCTACTACCGTAGCGACGCTAATTTGACATAATGTATTCCGCAGGACATAAAGCCGTTCGTCTAAGCTAACATCATAGTGGGAGTCGTAAATGTCAGTGAACCTTCAGTAAGCCTTTGCGAAGGTCTACAGCCTATTTCTGAGACCATTGGAGGATACGATTAATGATTTGTGATGGGTAATATAAAGGGATCTCACATATAAGTGAATCTAATATAAAAGTATCATTATTCCCAGCCTACTGAAAGTTGGAAGGAAAGAAGACAAAACTGTCGATAGTTAAAAGATACATTACCTTTTATTCAGTACTCTGTAAAATATCGACCAGTTCAAAATGTGAAGACAAAGAACAGTATTCGGTTCCGATTCAGATCACGTACATAATGTTACGTATGAAACGCAGCTGTCTTAGTGACCTTGAGGTTTTTATTATTATGGTAATAAACTTAAGAACACATATTAAGGAGAATGGTTCTGTGTTAGCTCACGACGTGATAGCTCAGTGGGTAGAACACCGCTTATCGTGCAGACGACTTGTGTTCTAATCTCGAATGGGCATTGGGCCTACACCAATTCGTCTTTTCTTAAGACATATGTGTGGTTAATTTATCATGGCTGTTAACGGAGAGGGAAAACATCGTGAGGTAGCCCACATGGTTGAGTTGTACTTAGTCATGTGACAGTGTATTCGTACAAAACGGCGATAGGCCTGCCCCTATCACGTGAGTACACAGCCCAAGCAAAACGTGTGTACTCTGAACACCAGGTGACAATGTCACGTGAAGTTCAGAAGTATAGTACCTCTGCCAAATCTTTCGGGCATATTCGGCGTAAATATTTAAGTTTGCGTTGAGTTGAGTTTGAGGTTCTGTGTTAAGTTAGTAAGGGCTATCAATTCATAATGTTATGGGCAGCACTACTCAATGATATACCACTCTATTAATTTAAATCTTTTTGTTCATGAAAACCTCATGTACAGCTCAGTTGGCAGAGCGTCGGGGCGTATACCCGAGGTCGCGGGTTCGATTCCCGCCTGTGTCGAAATTTTTCTTTCCTTTATTTATTCTTTATTTATTAATACCACTCTATTGTTTGTTAATGTAAAATATTAATATGTAAACCTTATAACGTAAGTGGTTTTAAAAATGTTTGTTGGTTTAGCGCGATTATTATGATATATAATATCAACGACCTTTATTTACAATCTTTTCCCCACTAACCTTCTGAAAATGACTGATTCCCCAAATTCCTTTCTTATTCGGAAGCTCTGGCTACCCCTTCTAGGGATCTTTAGACATGAGTATGTATTGTTCATATGTTTGTTACAGTAATTATTTCCATATATTTATTGTTATCGGATAGTTGTAACGCTCATTCTATTTTTATTGTATATAATATCGACGATAATTTCAGTTACATTAAATGACTTTCCCGCAATAGATTATACTTCCATATATTTATATATATGGTGTCCGAAGTACGAAGAATAAAAGAGCATGTATGAAAAGATTGATGGATGTGAATGAAGCTAGAGAGGTTTGCCAGGATCATACTAAGTGGCGATCGATAGTCTCTGCCTACCCCAATGGGAACTAACGGCGTGAGTATATATATATGGAAGTATAATCATGTTTGTATGTACGAAAAAATATTTCAAGTTTTAGAGCCATGCATCAGGAGGGAAGTACACTACGGCACAAATATCCGCACAATATTGAAGTGCCATTTTCACATTCAAGTTTGGGAAATAAATGTTGTCGAGTGATGCTCACTAAAATTTTTAATAACATCCCAGATGATTTAAAGACCTGTCAATTAAATCGTTTAGTGTATAAATTAAAAGAGTGGTTGGTTCAAAGCTGCTTTTATGATATGAAGGATTTTTTTAATAGTGTTGTTTAATCATTAATGTACTATGATGTTAAATTTTATTAATGTAACGTTAGATAATAATTTCAATTATATGAATGTTTTAATTATGTTATAAATTTGCATGCCTGCAAAGGTTAGACATGTGAAACTAAAATTATTAAATTGTGTCATCAAATGTACCATACACCATAGGAAATAAAATAAATTTGAATTTGAAAGGTAACGCCAATTTATTTACAACCCAAAGACTTTTTTTACATATAAATAAGCGCACTTTTTAAGTTCTTTTTACTTAATATAACCACCGTAACTTATTTTAAAGGGAACACTATTAAAAATTAAAAGTAGCTGATAAATTATACAATCTTGACTGAAACTGAATCTTGTTGATAGATAGCTATTCTGTATAGATAACAGCCTTGTGTACAAAATAGGAAGGAAGGAAAATTTTTATTCTTAGAACCCTTAGTAATTTCAATGGTAAAATATGATAAAGTATTTTTATACGTATATAGAATATGTGACCAAAATTAAATTCGAAAATATTTTCATAATTCAGATGAATAAGATTGCCTCTAATAAATCATCATCCAATTACGAAAACTAATGTTCCGAGTACGTGAATTCCATAAGTCTAAAACTTCGTGATAGATCAAAGTTATAAGAGAAGTTTACGTCGAGCCAAGTCTTCTAACCGCAAACTTAATTACACTTAGCTATTAATATTACGGATTACTTCCAGCCATAACTCAAATGCTATAAACTGAGATCACGTCACAACCCGCAATCATTATTTTAAATGAAAAGCAGATACGTTGGTTCTCTCCACACTTTTAAGTGTAAACATCGTATTTTTAGCAAAAACATTTCAATTTAAGATAGCGCAGGTGCGAAATTGCCAATGTTTAGTCTGGTTCATCTCAACATCAATAACGACTATAGGTACCAGCGCATATGTATTAAAAATAGTTGTATCGTGCTGTTCACTGTGAAATGATAAACATGATTTTTGAAAACGGGGAAGAGTATTAAAATGTTCTGAATATTGTAAAAGATTCACTCTAATGGAAATGGAGAATTATGCTGTGAGACATGTAAGCAAAGTAAATACCAAGTAATGTAATGGCTTTATGATCATGTGTGTCATACGACTATTTTCATATAAGTATATTACTTTCAGGCAGATTTAGACCAACTAGAGAGTGTGCTCAAAAAAGCAGGCGTCCGAAGCATGAAGAATAAGAGAGCATGCATGAAAATTTTGATGTATATAAACAAAGCTAGAGAGGTTTGCCAGGATCGTAAAAAGTGGCGATCGATAGTATCAGCCCTCCCCAAGGGAAATCATGGCGTGAGTATATGTATGTATATATTAATCAGAACGCTTATTTGCTCATATTATAGCACAGCACAAAAATATGAACTCCCTTATATTGAATCGTCTGCCATTTTGAAACTAAAATGACGTCATTTACTTATCATGCAATGACGTCTAGACATCTCAGCCCGAGACCTGACAAGCATGCAACACTTCATTGCAACGATTGGTGGCTTCAAAATTGTATGCAATCAAGTTGTACATGTTAAATAGATTGAGTTTGTTTTGGCTTGTTGGTACTGTTACTCATTTCTTACCGCGTGTGTCGTAAGAAGCAATTTAGGGTATTAGGGCATAGATGTACTAATAAAAAAGGGGACAAGTGCGAGTTGAACTCGCGTGAAGAGGGTTCCGTACGATGTTAAAGTTGGTACGCACAATATTGAGTGATTTACCATGTTATTTTAATATCATGGACTTCTTAAAGGTTTTTCTATAATCTATAAGGAGAAAACTAATTTCTGTATTTTTTTCAAAATTTTAGGTTCAGTAGTTTCGGAGATAAGGGGGGGGAATGGTCAATTTTCGTCTATTTTCTTGAATAACTTGGAAACTATTTATTTTATATTATTATTACAAAAAAATACATTTAAGATCTTCTCAACAAGACCTTTCATTTGATATGCCACACGATGCAGTTTTCAGTTTTTTTTTTAATTTTCCCCTTCCCCTCCAAAAATGACCCCCCATATACAGATTTCATCTGCTCTCGTCACACCTCTGTGTTTGGGTCACAGGAATTGTATATGTGTACCAAATTTCAACTTAATCGGTCTAATAGATTCGGAGATAATTGACTGTAAGCGACGGACGGACAGACACACGAGTGATCCTATAAGGGTTCCGTTTTTGTATTCAGACGTACGGAACCCTAAAAACCGTAGATAAGTTATGCGCGCTCATAAGTGGCACTTAAAAAACAGGCTAAATGGCTCATCTGACTTTAGTCGCACACTAGCTGCCGTTGCAATTGTTCACCTGTTTTGGCGTGTTTGTTTATTAAAATAATCGAGAATGCCGTCGCGTGTAATGAGATTTTGCACAAACTATCGTAGAAAAACTACTAAAATAATGGGAATACTTATCTATCGTAAGTATTATAAATTTACAACGTTTTAATTATCATTTATAGTAAATCGTGTGTATAGATCTAAATTATTCTTTGTCAAACGGTCATCTAAGTGTCATATTTCACGTCGGCACCGAGCAGGGCCGCGCCGCCCTTGTGTGCGAAGTGTGCGGCGCACACAGGCGCCAGGACTATAGGGGCGCCGCGCCCGCGCCACATAAATTATTTTTGTTACCTACCTACCTTGTTACCTAAACGATTTAGAAGTAAGTAGGTAGAATAGGCCCAACAACATACGCCTTGTAAACAACAAAACATCTATTACGCTCATTGAAGAAGTCTCTCAATATTTAATGTTTATTATTATTCACGTTTAAGGTTTCATTTTACGCTTAGGGTTTTATTTTACATTACTTATGAGCTCAAAGTTAAAACGGCGGCAGTTCTTTTGAGCCGTAGAGGCGTCGAGTTTGTATTAGTATGTATTAGTGAGTTTGAGTTGTGTACGCAACCCGATGCGATGCGTGCGATATAATGAACGAGATAGCCAAGACAAAACAAAATAATTGAACAATCATTTGATTGCAATTGTGTGTAAGGTTGATTTTTTATAATAAAAAATAGTTAAGAAAGATTTGGTCTGGTTACGAGAATCTTATCAGGAAAAGAAAACAAGAAGAAGAACGTAATAAAAATGCAACTAAAATAAGTAAATAGTTTACGGTACAACCATCCATTTGGACACCATCATACGAGACAGAAACCAGTCAGGTCATCGATGAAACGTTTCAAGTAGTGGTTGGTATGAATTTTTATGTAATTTTCTACACAAATATATATAAGTTCTGTTTAAGATATAAAACAAAAAACTAATTTTGAATAGAAAAAAAAACTTTGTCCCGGCTTTTTAAAGACTAGGCGGAAGGAACAGACATTAATTAATGATATTTTATTTTATGTACTTTTTACCAAATGCTTACACCGTTACACCCTTTAGCATTTAGTTAAAGCTGTGATTTAAATATTACAAATTTATTCCAGTCAAAATTTACAATTAAAAATATTCATTAAAAGTCTAAAATCGTTAAAAAACCGGCCAAGTGCGAGTCGGCTCACGCAGGAAGGGTTCCGCACTACCATCTATAATAGAAAATTACGTTTTTGTATGGGAGCCTTCCTTTGCTATTTACTTTACTGTTATTAAATTATTTGTTTTGAAAGGTGATATACAAGTAAATATTCTGTAAAAAAATTTAGCGTCTACTTATTAACGTTTTTAAAATTGAGCAATAAAACACGATAAAAACACGATTATTGTATGAAATGTTTTTTTTGGGTCCCGTTTTACCTTTTGGTAGGGAACCCTAAAAAGAGGCGCTTCAGAGGTTCCGCACACAGGCGCTGCCTGGGGTCGGCGCGGCCCTGGCACCGAGAAAATATGATTATCTCTTTTTAGCGCTTGCTATGAGATGTGCTATCTCGCCTACATTTTAAATGTATTCCTTAGTGTATTGTTTGGATATATTTCTAGTGATGTGCGTTCACCTACCGCAATCGGTGCCTCTCATAAGGGCCGGTTTCCTCGTAAGTAACCTATCTTACGCTTTTTAATACATCTATGGTATTAGGGCTATTTACTGACAGAGGAATTACTTATTCTGAGTGTCAAGTTTCTTCAGTGCAAGACAAGATTTTATCTCCTATCATATCGACTTACAAATGTGGCTGAGGAGTTTCTAGCTCTGAAGCTCTGGCTACCCTTTTTTGGGATTTATGGCCACGAGTATATATATGGTATATATGAGTGGCAGGCGACTCTACACAGTAGATAATTTTTCTCCGGCCATGACTTTTTAAAATATATTAATGAGTGTATTTATGTAGTATAAAATATAAAATTACATACATTTAGGTCAAGAAAAAGCCTCAAAAGCCTATTTCGTATTTTATACTCGTTTCCAAACCTCCGCATTAGGGAAAACTGCCACATATTTTGCTAGCTAGGGACGAGTTGTATAATTAATTGTGGTGATAAAGAAATAAATGGCTACCCCTGGCCTATAATTATCATGTGTCTCATATTCACATTGTGTTAGTATACTTAACTCATTAAACCTTTAAACTTTTGCAACGAATATAATAAATGAAATCTTTGGAGACACTATAAAAGTCTCTGTCACTTTATGGTATACGAGTTAATAAGCTTTTGAATTCGGAGGCCCCGGGTTCAAAACTGAGTTAGAATAAATAATTATCTTATTTGGTCGATATTAATTTCGTTTCATCGGTCTTTATTTTTGATTTACTGTTAAAGTTAATGTACTCAAATAACATATAACATAACATTGCATAAACGTTCACGCCGAATATCCCCGAAGGGGTTGGCAGAGTTACTAATACTTCTGAACATCACGTGACATTGTCACCTGGCGTTCAGAGTACCTACGTTTTGCATGGACAGTGTACTCAAATGATAGGGGGCAGGCCTATCGCCGTTTTGTACGAATACACGGTCACATGACTAAGTACAACTCAGCTATGTGGGTTTCCTCATGATGTTTTCCCTCACCATTAACAACGTTTACTCAAATAGTATTAAATAATAGACTCGAAATAGAACATTTAGTCAGATTAAATGGGTATATAGGAGAATAATAGAGCATGAATGAAAATATAGATAAATGTAAAATAAGCACGAAAGCTTTGCCAGGATCGTATGAAACGGCGATCGATAGTATCTGCCCTCTCCAATGGGAGCAAAAGGTATGAGTATGAGAAATGTAAAGTGAGTATGGTGTATTACTTTCGTTATAATAGCATTACATTATCTCAACTTAAACTCAAATGTTCTCGACGTATGTCCCCGAAGGGGTTGGCAGATGTACTAATACTTCTAAACATCACATCATCCGGTGTTTCGAGTACCCATGTTTAACTTGGACAGGAGAGTGTACTCACGTGACAGGGAGCAGGATTATCGCTGTTTTGTATGAATACGCTGTCACATGACAAAATAGAACTTAGCCACGTGGGCCTCACGAAGTTTTCCCTCACCGTTAACAACCATGATAACTAACCACACATGTGACTCCTCATCGACTGCACAATAAGCGGTGTTCTACCCACTGAGCTATCATTATATTATCTGTGGTTATATTAAGAAGAAGAAGGATGGTTTCTAGAGTTTCAAAAGTTATTATTCATAACAAAAAATCACTGACCACAGAACCTATCGTATACTGCAATAAACTATTCCAATACAAACCAAAATATGAACACATTACAGATGCATTAATAATTTTATTGCAACAAAATGAATGTAAACACTTTCATGATCAAACATTAATTTTAATCTCCTCCGCAAATATTAACATCAGCAGTAGGGTAATAAGCCGCAACAGTTTTATCTTTTAACCCGGCTAGTACGAGCGGTGTTTAAACTAGTTATCTTCTATCTATCTATCTATACTTATAATAAATCTGTAGAGAGGTCAATTCTGTACATGGAATATATTTTCAAAATAACTATCAGGGGGTGATTAGGGATCGATACTGATGCCAAAAATGCAATCAGTAAAATTTTTGTCTGTCTGTCTGTCTGTCTGTCTTTCTGTCTGTCTGTCTGTCGGTTTGTATGTTCCTTATGGAAACAAAAACTACTCAACGGATTTTAACGAAACTTGGTACAATTATTCTTCATACTTCTGGGCAGGTTTTTGTATACTTTCCAGCAGAATAGTAAAGGGGAATTTTGGGATATTTTGGGAAAACGGTAGAAGTTACTCCATTTTTTAAGCTTCCCTCGCGTGTGCAGCCTTAATGGTCAAAGTTACATAGAAATCATGTATGACGGAAATATTCTACATAAAATTATCTAAAAAATAATCCGCAACAGTATATGTCTATCTTTTATGATTGACTCACAACAACACGTGTAACTCCTGATAGCTTAGCAGTTCGGCGCATTCTGATTATATTTGTTTTCTCTTACGTTTATAATACTCTCAATCATCCTTATTTCAAAAGTTAACATTATTACCTACTCAATAAAAAAAGAATCATAGAAATCGGTATAGAAACACCAAAATTAAGTCCCAACATAATAGTCGCACGCGATCAAAACCAAATCCTTAGTAATTTACATATTACGTACTAGATGGCGCCAGTAGTTGCATCCATTAAAACCTAAAAATTAGCTTAATTTCTTAGATATTGATCTGAACCGATCATAAAAGCGCTTTCAAAATCACAAAGTAACACTATATTAAGACATGAGTGCTGTAAGTTGTAATAAAGGCGCTAATTTCATAACGCTTGAGCAGTGATTGAAGAAACCTCCAATATTTTTAAAAGTACGCTACCCGTGCGAAGCGGGGCCGATCCACTAGTCTATACTATAATAAGACTGTAACGAGGTCAAAACTGTACATTGAAGAAAAAAAAATAAAAACCGGTGGAATATGTTTTATTTTCGATACTGAAGCCAAATTTGCTATTTTATAAAAAAAAAGTCTGTCTGTCTGTCTGTCTGTATGTCCGTTCATCACGTTAATTCTACCGGACCGATCTTGATCAAATTTGGCATGAATGTTGGTTATACACCTGGCCAACATATAGGATATAATTTATCCCGGATTTCGCAAGGTTTCCCACAGGAGCATAAAAAAACATAACTTTTATGTGGTTCCCCATATATACACGATTAATTTTTTCATCGACCGACTTTATCGGACTCTTCATTAATAGTCTTTTTGGTAAAAATAAGGGTTTCATCCATTTTCATCAACATAATTGTCCATTTAATTGTTTGTCAATAGTATGACTACTAGATATATAGGATATCACAAATTTGAGACTACATATGTCGGCGTGGCGTAGCGGTATACCGTTTGGTGAATACTG
The DNA here is from genome assembly GCA_963576735.1 of Bedellia somnulentella. Lineage (NCBI taxonomy): Eukaryota > Metazoa > Arthropoda > Insecta > Lepidoptera > Bedelliidae > Bedellia > Bedellia somnulentella. The sequence goes on from OY755177.1 coordinate 5,336,181, forward strand.
GGCACGAAAGACCCAGGTTCGAATCTCGGGTGGTGAAAGTCTTTTTGCGTATTTTTTTTTGCTTTTGTGTTAGGTTAGAATAATAGGATGCTCTAATCCTTCTTTTTCACATTCAACAATGCAAATATGTATGAATAAAGATAATTGAAAGCATATTGTATGAATTTTGCGTATTCATTTGGTAGGTTTGAGAATATGTTTATAACTTTTGTTTATTGAACTATTTTTAACTAATATTGGACTAACGGTTTTAAGGGATTTTTGGGCGATGTGGTTGGAGACCCATCACCAACAACCTTTATTTCACTATCTTTTCCCGACGCAACTTCCAAAAGTGGCTGAGGAAATTCAAGTTCCTTATTCTGTCTACCCCTTCTAGGGATTTATAGCCGTGAGTATATGTATGTATGTATGTATTTAATTGTTTGTCAATGCTATGGCTACTAGATATATACCGTATCACAAATTTGACATCATTATTAATGTTGTTGTGGCGTAGCTGTATACCGATTGGTGAATACTGAGTACGAAAGACCCAGGTTCAAATCCCGGGTGGTCAAAGTCTTATTGCGTATTTTTTTTGCTTTTGTGTTAGGTTAGAATAATAGGATGCACTAATCCTTCTTTTTCACATTCAACTATGCGAATATGTATGAATAAAGATAATTGAAAGTATATTGTATGAATTTTGCGTATTCATTTGGTAGGTTTGAGAATATGTTTATAGCTTTTGTTTTTTTAACTATTTTTAACTAATATTCTCATAGATATATTATGTTTTACTTACGCATAAATTAATATTCTGTTTAAGCCTCAGAATGCATAGTTTGTAAATAATAGTAAATATCTCAATGTTAATTCAGTAACGCCATCAGTTGACAGATAATTGCAATCTCTCACACAGCAGTCACATCACCAACAGTCAGTGTAGGGGGCAGCACCGGGTCGCCAAACTGCTATCCATACTTACTCAAGATATTTTCATTTCTGAACATAGAAACTTGGTTACAAAATGGTTTGTTTCATGTTTCTTATGAACAATTAAAAAGGTTTTTTGGAACTCATCCCCTAAGATATTGAAACATATTATACAGATTTTTGATCTATAAATACAATGTATCTAGAAATTTGAATCTTGATGCGATTGACTGATATAACAACTACAAAAAGGAATGTATAAAATTCATCCATGAATCAATCATGAAAATATACTAACGGCTATAAATCCCAAAAAAGGGTAGCCACAGCTCCAGAGATAGTAATTCTTTATCCACTTTTGGAAGTCCAACTGCATCGCCCAATAATCACTTAAAAAGTCTCAATGTTCTTTATATCTATTACAACGCCCACGGGAATATAAATACAAAAAAACAGAAGTTAGTGTAGTTAGATAGTGTTTTGGTATTTTGGATGTAAACTGGATGCAAAAAATGTAGTCCACGCGGACGTAGTCGCGGGCAAAAAGCTAGTATTATATAAAGCAGCCATCTCTTACGCACTTACTTAGTATCGTATACTGCCATCTCATTTACCGTTATCGTGTTGATATAATAGAGCGATAAACTAGTGCTAGGCCTCCAACCCAGCTAGTACGAGCTCTATTATATCGACATGATAACGGTAAGAATGAGATGGCAGTATACGATACTAAGTAAGTGTGAAAGAGATGGGTGTTTTATACCACGCGATATCTAGTAAAAAAGTCGCTCGTACTAGTTATGCTGAATAGCCGGTTAATATTCGTAGCACACAGTATTCCAATAAGCGGACAATGTAAGTACGGCGAAGTTACGATATTATAAATCTTTTTTCAATAACACTTCTACACAAAGAACGTTTCGAGAGCATGCAATACCCATTAATTTTTAGCAGCCTCCCGAGTACTTTAAGCGGTACACTTTGTGTGTTCACTTATATTAAACAATATTCTCTTTTAGCGTCTTCTTCTTTTTATATTGTTATTGTTGCTTGATATTTGCTGTGTTGTGTTGTGTCGGTTTAGAATAGCACTACTCCATTTGACACTTTGACCCACTGATTTCATCGCGTGGATTTCATGAAAGGGGAATTAAGGAATTTATTTATTTATTTATTCCAAAAAACATAATCATTACAGGCATAAACCTAATGCGATAACATTTTAAATTAAATTTTAACATATTAAATTTATGGTACTCTCTTACTTATTGTAACATAGATATTTCAAGGCAACGATTGTGAAGTCACCCAGATTACATGCAAAAACATCCACATCTTCTGCAATTTCCCGCAAAGCCACTAGTGCTCTGACCAGAGGGCACTGCTGCAATAAATTAGTGCGCGACTGTGGTAAGGCAAAAATTTTTCCCTGTCGTCGTCTCAGCGTTCCATTCGGCACTTTCAAATTTATTTGAAATTTATTTGAGTATAAAAGAATTTGGAATGATACCCCGCATAACTTTCAATAAATATAAAATTAGATTTAAATCCCTTCTAACTTGTAATGTATTATAACCAACCATCCCTAAAACAAATTTTGTTGGATACATAAGCGGGTAATAGGGATAGACCCTATACATTTTAAAATAAAGAAATCTTAAGAATTTATTTTGTATTTTCTCCACCATGAGACTATATTTAGTTTCATGTGGAGCCCAAATAACTGCGTTAAATTCAAGTTTACTCCTAACCAATGCATTATATAGAGCTTTTATTGCTTCTATATTCGTAAAGCCGCGTGCTGTGCGAAGCACAAAACCTAACATTTTAAAAGCAGCCTTACATATTCTTACAATGTGACTATGAAAACAAAGGTCAGATGTAACCATGACTCCTAAATCTCTCACTTCTTGAACTCTAGTTAGTGGAATTCCATTTATATTATATGTATATTGAAACGGTCCCCGTTGTCTACTGAAAGTAATAGTCGAGCACTTTTTTATATTAAATTCTAACTTGTTTGTTGTACTCCATTTGACAATCCTGTCAATATCATTCTGTAGGTGTTCGCAGTCTACTTCACTCTCGATTGGGAGTAACAATTTCACATCGTCCGCAAAAATAAGGCACTCTGCATGTTGGAGCACTTTTGGTAAGTCATTAATCATAACGAGGAACTCCAACGGACCAAGGTTACTACCCTGACTTACGCCTGAGTTTGTAAGGTACTCGTCAGATTTAAAACCACCATAGTCCACATATTGACGTCTATTTCTGAGGTAACTCGTCATAAGTTTAAGAGAATGCGGTGTGAAACCGAATTCAGCTAGTTTCCCTAGGAGTATGTCACCATCGACTGTATCAAATGCCTTTTTGATGTCAAAGTATGCCGCATCTACTCTCTTACCCGCATCTACATAAGGCGTTACAAAAGTCATAAGGTTGAGCAAATTTGTAGCCGTACTATGAGCTGGTCTAAAACCGTGTTGGCTATCAGTCAGTTGACCACCAATCGCCACATAAATATTTCTATGCAGCGCTGATTCAAATACCTTGGCGAAAGATGATAGTACAGCCACAGGACGAAAATTGCTAACTTCTGAACTAAGCTTGTCTTTAGGTACGGGTACTACTCTAGTTACTTTCCAACAGTCTGGAATTACAGCTTCGGTAAGACACAAATTAAAAATAAATGATAGTGGCTCCTCCAGTACTGCTCGACAATCTCTCACTATAAAGGCAGGTATTCCGTCCGGGCCGGCTGACGTCTTGGCCGGCAGCCGCGCCAGCGCCGCGCGCACCTCGTCGCGACTGAGCGCGGTGAGATGCACGCGCGCCGCCGCGCCCGCCGCCGCCACGTCCGCCGCCATCGCTTCCGAAACCCTTAGCTTGGTTGGTAGAATTGGTGTTTTTAAGCGATTGTGGGGGGATGCGGTTGAGGAACCATCATAAGCAACCTTTATTTGATAGTCTTCTCTGCACTTGAATTCAAAAAGCGTCTGAGAAATTACTGAGTCTAAAGTTCTGGCTACCATGTTTGAATTTATGGCCGTAAATATATGAATATATGTTGCTAAATACACTCATTGTTAGAGTGAAATCAGGGATTATACACATTACACTACTTAAAAGTGTAAAAGAAATAAAGGATAGAAGAATTTCGCACTGGCAGCCAATTGACACGGTAGCTCAATTGGCAGAGCGACGGGGGCGTATACCCGAGGTCGCGGGTTCGATTCCCGCCTGTGTCGAAATTTTTCTTCCCTTTATTTATTAATTATACACATAGTTTAAATGTCGGTTCCTCGATTGTGGAATAGGAAATAAGAATATAATATAAGTCAAATTTACCCGGCGCTTTGCCTGAACAAAAATTATAAGTGGACGCAATTTTTGTAAAAAGATATCGAAAGCTTTTGCTTCACGTAAAGTATATATTTATAACTTCAGCCTTGAAATCGTTGACCTTAGGATAATGTACGGGAAAAAAATACAAAAAAGGCTCACTAGTATATGTTTTTAATGTAAAGCTGACGTATCAACGGCAAAATCTGTTATATATATATAGTTAAATTTAATGCATCTCATAAACATACTTACCATACTAATCTTATAACGGTGCGAGGAGAGTGTAACTCAATAATGTTCACACTACTCGACGGACCAAAATATATCTCAAGGTACGTTAGTGGTACCTATTCTTTATTATAGGTAAAGATTTGTAAATGGCATTGTGTATTCATAATTAGTATTTTATTGTTTGTATTGGTCTGTTAATCTTCCAAAAAAAATAAAAAAAAAAAAAAAAAACCTGTAAAATAGCAGTACTACGGAAAAACCAATTAATAAAAATTTGATTCAGCTTTTTACTACTTGCATATAAATGCTATGTAGTAGTGTCGGCTTAGAAAAACACTACCCAATTTCTTCCTGTGGGTGTTGGTAAGAGGCCGCTAAGCGGGTATAGGGGCCTTCATCATTATCCAATTTGTAATCTTTATACGTATTTTATGGCTTCTGAAAATCACCGGAACAATCCAAAAGGTCGTGGTAGGAAGGAAACTGGTGATAGATTGCTAATTGCAACGCTGATTACAACTTAATAGGCCCCGACCCCATATATCTTTACGGTTAGCACTTTACTTCACCCGTGGGACGACACGGGAAGATATGTTGCCAGACGATGCACAGCCTTCTTAAGCATAAACTATGATGTCAGTTCTTATAACATAGTTTACTACATATAGTATAATCTTTGGTTTTCTATTGGCCACGCGGAAATATAATAACTTTAAGTCTTTGATAAATATTTAAGTTCAAAATATACATGACGTATTTGTTTAAAGAGTTCATAATTTGACAATAGATTGCAATGACAGGTTTTAAAGAGTTTAGTTGTACTTAGTCATGTGACAGTGTATTCGTACAAAACAAAACGGCGATAGGCCTGCCCCCTATCACGTGAGTACACTGTCCATGCAAAGCGTGGGTACTCTGAACACCAGGTGACTGCAATCGTGAAAATCTTAGAAAATACCAGGTGACAAAGTCACGTGATGTTCAGAAGTATTAGTACCTCTGCCAACCCCTTCGGGGATATTCGGCGTGAACGTTTATGTTATGTTTAGTTACTCGTTCATAATGGTAAGATTGAAATGAAGATGAATTTATTGTTTTACATTATTTATTTGCCATTATAAATACGATGATAAAATCCTCAGATACCTGTATCCAGATTGTAGAATATAAAATGGACAGGAAATGTGAAAACAGAGAGGCGAAGCTTTTAACTTTGTAGTAACTTTCTGAACCGGTTTTCTACTGAACTATAACTAAAATAATAACATCCAGTGTTATTATTCTAGTTATAGTTTTAGTCTGACAACAACCGACAAAACTTTCATTGGATTTTAGCTGCTTTTAGTCTTGCAAATGAGGTTGATGTTCCCATATTATTTGCGAATACTTGTTATTGGCTTAGTTGATAACTGAATTTGTAAACACTTATTGTATTATTTAGCTGTAAGTATTCCGAACTAATAAATAAATAAAAAAAAAATAAAAAAAAATTTAAAATAATATTTTAAAATATTAACTTATAGCGTGGCAAAATTTGAATTCTCGTCAACTGTTAAAATCGATGTGGAAATCTAAATTAAATATTTCAATAAATTTGTGTAAAATGTGTGTGAATATACGTTTTCGGGATGCACCATTTTTCTTTACCCTGTTGGCTGCAACGATACCACCCACTGGCAATTTATATAATTTACCTATAATTAATACCGACACATTTTTTTCACACTATTTTTGTTTAAATTTGTTCGTTACCATAATGTTTACTATGTTTACGGTAAATAGCCATATAAAGACAAACCTTCACACAATTAAAGCATTCCCGCGCAATTTTTTTTTAAACAAACGTGTCTGGGATGTCAATCAAACAGCCAATTAAAAGATCCATGTTTCGTCGCGCTCGTGACTAATCAGCCAATCAAGAGCAACAGATCGTGACTGCCTCGTCTTCTCATTCTGCCATTGTTCTAGTGCACGTTTGATTGGTCTTTGTCGTTTAAAATACTCAATTGTGGTTCTGTCTGGAATTTAGATATATTCAGATCGGGTAACTCCAATAGCCGAAGATTAAAGTGGAGTTGTTTTGCCATTGTGGAATTTTGAGTTAAAAATAAAATGGAACCATGGGAAATGCATGGGAACTTTCTGTATAAGATCTTGAAATATTTTGACGATTAACGAGGAAATTAATGTAATAGAAAAATGCACTTTGTGTACCATTTTAAGGGACACCTATTTTATAAGATATGGAACCTGACCCGCGACTGTGGTGGTGATTTTGATGATGTGACGGGCACTGTTAATTATCGTTTATTATATAGCGATAGCTTTCCTTGCCTCATCTATAAAATATTATATCATGGATACAAATGCTAACACGAAAACTTTTAAGTATGAACAAGTTAATAATAGCATGTTTTTTATAAAATGTTTTTTGACTGCTTTTTTTGCTTAAACATGTAAATACTTGAAAACAATTTAAGTATATTATAAAATTAAATCTATAAAATATTTTTTTAGCCATATAGGTACCATACCTTACTCAACTCAATTGCATAAATCCCAAAAAGAGGGAGTCAGGATAAGAAATACCTCTACCACTTTTAGGTTTGGAGTTGTGCAACGATTTTTGATAAAAGAAGGTTGGTGTTGCGTCTCCTCCCACAGTGATCACTTAGAATGATGTAATGAATTCCCAAAACCCTAAGTCATCTTAAACGGCACAGGCTATTTGACTGCAATAAAAATTTACATTTCTTTTATTTCATTTGTCTTAATATTTCTTTTTTGGAGCCACATGTAATAATGCGAGATAAAAATATTGCATTATTTCACTAAAATCCGTCTTTTAAAATAAGTATTTTTGATGCAACTGTCACGTGACTAAAAACGACTGTGATTGGCTATTTCTATAATGACGTAGATTGCACATAAACAGACTGTGTATCGCTTCGCTCATTGGTGTTTAATGCGGAAATGACGTCATTTGTGCTACAGCCGCCATATTACTTGAAGTCGCGTTTTCGCGGCACATTTGAATATTCATTTTCTTTTTCGATTTTTTTCATAAAATAGCCTAAATGAAGACAGAAAAACATTTTTTTAGGGCTCCTTATAAACAAATTAACACCGTAAGATAGTTTTCAAAACTTAGTCAAATAGCCTACGACACTACAAAGATCGTTTATTGTTTTGGAATTTCAAAATCTAGGACCATCTCCCATTTAATGTATACTCTGTGACTATCATGTGACAATGACGTATCAGGATTGTCAATCAAATTCAGTTTAATGAAAATGTCCAGTAGAAATTCAATAAAAAACGTTAAACAAGAAAACAATAACACGGCTTCGTTTGGCGCCTAAACAAATTTGTTCGTACGTTAATATAAGATGTAACCTCCAAAACTTGTCAGTTGCTAAGCAAGGAGCGGCACTCGTATTACCTTGAGAAATTGTATTTGTCCTACGCAAATATCGGTCGAAGCACTCCTGCTAGAATCCAACATGTGTATATACAATATAAACTGTAATGTATGACCTGAACGAAATTGACTAGGGACAATATTGAAACAGGAATGTACATTAATGTTTCAGGTAGTACCAACCTAAAATAAATTAGTCAAAAGTAGCTTTGAAGAGCCAAAAATGGACTTTCTCAAAAACGGAGATGTACGAAAATCGGCGGACTATAAAGCTAGTACTCTAGGAAAGTGTAGTGTATCCGAAGATGGCATCACATATGTGCAAATAGCTGTGAACAAACAATTAATCTGCTTCTTTATTATGCTTGTTTTATTCTGGATATTGGTGCTTTCAGAGTTATAAATATTTTCAAAATCTAAAATGGTCTCAATTTAAGTTTACAATTCGTAGCAATATATCTCAAATAAACAATATTCTGTTTATTTCACATCAACAGTAAATTAATTATATTCGTATATATGGGGTATTTTGAAGAATCCGTTAAAATATCAGCTATCATCTGCATTTTTCTTATTTTCAACATGTGAATAGATAAACCTCAAGACATTTTCTATGTAATCGGTAGAGAAAATGTCTAGAAAAACAATTACAAATGAACTTACTATTGAAGAGCCAACTAAGCAACTAAACATCAATCTATCGTATAAACGCCGTTTTTGGGCTTTTTTGTACTATTTCGTTGTAGAATTCATTTTGTGTAAACATTAAATCATCTATTGGCCTTAAGATATATATTTTTTTTCAATTTATACATACATATACTCACGGCTATAAATCCCTAAAAGGGGTAGCCAGAGCTGAGAAATAATAAATTCCTCAGCCACTTTTGGAGGTTGAGTGGGGAAAAGATGGTAGTACAAAGGTGGTGATGGGTCTCCAACCGCATCGCCCAAAAATCCCTTAAAAAGCCCCAAGCTCGTTAGTCGCCTCTTACGTACACCCACCGGAAGAAATGGGGTAGTGCTATTCTAAGCCGACACTACACAGTTTCAATTCAGTGTTCGTTTAAATTTCTAAATATGAGTCATTAATTTAGATCCAATGTGAAAGGTAATGTTAATAGAGGAGGACCTCGGAGGACTCAGTTGGACCAAATGGAGAATGTGGTCAAAAAGGCAGGTGTCCAAAGTATGAAATATAAAAGAGCATATATGAAAAGATTGATGGATGTGAACGAAGCTAGAGAGGTTTGTCAGGATCACAAAGTGGCGATCGATAGTCTATGCCTACCTTAATGGGAACTAACGGCGTAAGTATGTATATATATATATATATATATATATATATATATATCTATACTAATATAATAAAGCTGAAGAGTTTGTTTGTTTGAACGCTAGGATCTCAGGAACTACCCAATCAAATTGAAAAATTCTTTTTGTGTTGGATAGTCCATTTATCGAGGAAGGCTTTAGGCTATATATCTTCACGCTGCAACTAACAGGAGCAAAAAATATGCGAAAGATGTAGCAAAAACGGGGAAAATTATTCATATTTGCAGGCTTCTGTTGTGTGCGCTGCGTAAACGGTTGAAGTTACCCAAAAAGTATGTATTGAAGAATTATTCCTCTTTAAACGATCTAAAAAAATGGCCGCAACAGTATGTCTAGCTTTTAAGATTGACTCACTATAACCATTTTATGGTAATCAAATTTGGTCGAAATTAATGCATTATTGCCATTTAATTTGCATTTTTTTTCAACATGTATCCTTATCAAAATAAATGTGTTGTTAATTAAGAGTATTTAACTTTGAACACAATTGTCCTTCACATCACTTCATTTAAATAATATCTTAAAAGATAATACAATTTTAAAATTACTCCGCAACAAAATTGATACGACAGCGAGCGAAGTGACCCGCGCGAGAAGTTTATGTTTAAGCTGTATGAGGAATAGTTGAAAGTAATACATACATATATATACTCATGGTTATGAATCCCTTGAAGGGTGGAGCCAAGGAATTAGACACTCCTCAGCCACTTTTGGAAAGTTTAGTGGGGAAAAGATGGTAAAATAAAGGTTGTTGGTGATGGGTCTCCAACCGCATCGCCCAAAAATCCCTTAAAAGCCCCAATACCGTTAGTAGCCTCTTACGTACACCCACCGGAAGAAATGGGGTAGTGCTATTCTAAGCCGACACTACATAGCTAATACACTTTAATTTTGTAGTAGTTTTTTTTATATTTACGGCTAAGATTGTTTTTCACACGGCCAACTATAATGTCGCGTTGTCGAGATCGGGTTGCGAGGAAAATCAGTATGTTCTTCTGCCACAGGAAAATAAAAAAAATATATCATTTACGCTGAAGTACTTTAAGATACATTATTTCTTATTTAAAAACACATATTGACGCGGGGAACAGCTATATATATATATATATATTGCCGTGTAGTGTCGGCTTAGAATAACACTATCCCATTTCTACCCGTGGGTGATCGTAAGAGGCGACTAAGGGTATAGGGGGCTTTTTAAGTGATTTTTGGGCGATGTGGTTGGAGACCCGTCACCAAAAACATTTATTATTACCATCTTTTCCCCAATTAACTTCCAAAAGTGGCTGAGGAATTTCTCATTCCAAGGCTCTGGCTACCCCTTGTAGGGATTTACAGCCGTGAGTATTTGTGTGTATGTATGTATGTATATATAAATAAAAGTAAGCATAATTGCCACGACATTAGACAAAGCAACAAATACGACAATATACCAAAGATATAATCTGTTGATCAATTAAATCCAGTACTATAGTACTAAAGACAGTATTCTAGCACCCAATTATTACAAAATATAATATCAAGACCTTTACAATTTAAAACCATAGTATTGTATAACATCGAGAATAATTTCTATCAAAAATAACTGTGGTTATCTTTACAACATGGTGTAATTATTGTTTTCATTGAATATACAAAATGGCGGTGATCTAGGCTCTTGCACAATACGAGTAGATTACTACAATGAAACAGTCTAGATTGTCGAATGAGGTCGGTTATAAATATTTCATGGTTTCGTGATGTGATAATTACGGAAAGGTTATTTTAGTTTGAGTTTTGGATTGCATTGATGTGCTGTTAGAATAAAATAGAACGGAACTCTTGATGGGAACCAAATACATAAAAGAAAAGAATAAATTATTGAGTATGCAGAGTTAACAATAAAAAAATGCTGTGTCCAAACTCAATCATTGAAGCACTTTTCCGAAATAATCGTTATAGAGATAAACAAATATGCTGTGTAGTGTCGGCTTAGAATAGCACTACCCCATTTCTTCCGGTGGGTGTACGTAAGAGGCGACTAACGGTATTGGGGCTTCTAAGGGATTTTTGGGCGATGCGGTTGGAGACCCATCACAAACAACCTTTATTTTACCATCTTTTCCCCACTCAACTTCCAAAAGTGGCCGAGGAATTTCTGATTCTGAGTGAGTGAGTATATGTATGTATATATTTTTAGGGTCCGAGTAGTGCCGGCTTAGATTTCGTGTAGGGCTGGCTTAGATTCCGTGTAGTGCTGTCTTAGTTTCTGTGTAGTGACGGCTTAGGATATCACTACCTCTTCCTATCGACGAGTAGTGTCGTAAGAGGCAAGTAAGGGTATGAGGTTTTCTAATGTGGTTTTTGGGCGATGCGGTTGGACACCCATCACCAACGATACTTTATTTCCACCATCTTGTCCCCTATCAACTTCCAAATGTGGCTGACGAGTTTCTAGCCCCGAAGGTCTGGCTACCCCTTTTTAGGATTTATGGCCGTGAGTATATGTATGCATGTATATATTTATATCAAAAAATACATTTGCTTTATATTAATACAAGTATTAGTTTGCTGCACAGAATGAGTGCTGCAGAAAGTTTCGTATATATAAACAACACCGTCATAATTACAGGTTACATCACAATACTTAAACCCCATGAAATAAATTTTTCCTTCAAGATTTTTCATTCACCTTATAAGTATTAAAATCACAGCGAAATAATGTAGTGTTGGATAAAATAGTGCAAAGTCTTTTCCAATTTCACACGTCAGGGGAGTGTAAAAGCAGCTTGACAAGGGCTCGAAAGACCGTAAACCTTATCCCAGTTTAACGAGTCAACTCTTCTTTTAATAGCCTTCACGAGTTAGGGTTACAATTTAAAATCATTGGTTTCATGCTATGTCGGTTTATTTTAGATATTTTTACGTGATAACATTTTAAATTTATCAGAAACAAAATTCAAAGCAGTAGTTAAAAGAAATCTTAGTTCGAAAGCCTATTACAATGTCAATGATTACATTAATGATGAAGTGGCTTGGTGTCATCAGGGCTCTGTGCAGGATGTTTCCGGGCTAACACCAAAACTGTAATGGACGTAAAAATAGATATGTGTTGACGAGTTGCTTACGGGTTCTTCTCTCAACAAAACACCTTCCGAATCCGAAGTGAACTTAGTATTAAGTTGAAATTTGACGTTCAAAAAACAAAGTTTTTTTTTACTTTGATATAAATGATTATTTTATTTTATTTTTTATTTTAACAAATACACTCGCGGCCACAAATACCAAAAAGGCCAGCCAGAGCTTAAGAGATAGAAACTCCTCAGCCACATTTGGAATTTGATAGGGGACGAGATTGGTGGAAATAAAGTATCGTTGGTGATGGGTCACCAACCACATCGCCCAAAAACCACATAAAAGCCTTATACCCTTAGTCGCCTCTTACGACACCCGTGGGTAGAGAGGGGTAATGATATTATAATCCGGCACTACACGGAAATACGTGATAATGTTATAAAAAAACACACTTCGATCACGACCATGTCTTAGAGGTTAGGTGATTATCTTCTGGGTCTAGAGATCGCGGGTTCAAATCTCGCTTTTCGAAAAGACAAAGGTCGCTTGTCTCGTGCTGTCGCTCACAAAACGATACATATTTTCGTGCGAGCATTCGTAAGCTTTTAAAGGTCGTTATTACCCTAGTATATAATACTAATCTGTGTTCATATTATGATTTTTAATATCTGCAACTGGTTAATATATGTGAACTAAAATTTACCCCTACGTACCGCCGCCATCGCTTTCATGCTATTAGTACAACTGCGATTTTAAAAATGATTTATTTATTTCACACTTACTTTTTCAATCATAAGATTCAGAATCAACAAATGAAATTAAAATATTTCCATAAAAGTTTTTCAATTTATACCAACATTGATGTTTGTTTTTGTTAAGCATGCAAATATTAACGAGTTGGCTGGCATATGTATTTCATTCATTCTTAATTGCATTAAAATAGTGTCCATCGTCATATGAATTCCATATTTTAATTAATCTTTTCATAGATAATTAATCTGTTACAAGGGGTAAATGCTCTCAAAGCAATATTACATACACACATATACTCACGCCTAGAGGGATTGCCAGAGCTAAGGAATTAGAAATTCCTCAGCCGCTTTTGGAAGTTGAGTAAGGAAAAGATGGTAAAATAAAGGTTGCAAATAATAAGTAATCCTTTTAATTTGCTGCTATGACTAGTCTTTTTCAACGAACCTAGCTAACATAATGTGAAACCAACCCGTTATGGATACCCGTATAAGGATGTGGAATGTTTCAAGGCCATACAAAGAGAAGAATGTAAAAGCTAACAAAGAGAGTTTCGTGGCATGTTCCACCGCGAGTTCTGCATAAACTTCTCTCGTATGCACGAAATGATAATGTTAACATTCTCAAAATGTGACAGCCCTATTTAGTGATAGCGACAAGTCGTGTCCTGAACATGCTTCACAAATTTCAGATAGCGAGTGCCGACATACGATGACGTCATCTGAAGTTGTAACAGGGAGGTCGCTCTCACAGCTGTAAAAAGTTTAGTGTTTTAGACACTCGGAACTTTTTGATGACTAGTCGAGGTGGAATTGATTTTTCGTGTGGTTTCCTAGGCTTTTGTTTGCGCTGTGCAAAAATATAGGTTACCGTTACATCAACCAAACTAAATCGATACAATGTATACTATTTTATAGATATCCCACTCCGTAGACGTTATTTTGCCATGTTAATAAATAAAGCTGGAAGGACCTTTCCTTTGGTCATTATTTAGGGATATGAAAAAAAGTTTCGGCATATGTCGGCAACTTTTTGTTGGCTGTCTTGTTTTCTTACATAGGTTATACAATGATTCTTTTCATACAGGCCACCGAGTTGTGTCGCCAGACTTTGTTAGCGGGCCGGCGCGCGGGCTCAGTGTGTATTGCACTTTTGGCCTACTGAATACGCTAACAAAATATTCTAGATTCGTTTAATATCTTCCAGACGAGTTATATTACAAAAATGATTTTTATAGAGAAGTTTGTTTGTTTATTTATTGCTGTGTAGTGCCGGCTTAGAATATCACTACCCCATTTCTTCCGGTGGGTGTACGTAAGAGGCGACCGAGACGGTATTGGGGCTTTTAAGGGATTTTTGACCCATCACCAAAAACCTTTATTTCACCATCTTTTTCCCTCTTAACTTTCCAAAAGTGGCTGAGGAATTTCCAATTCCCTAGCTCTGGCTACCCCTTCATGGGATTTATAGCCGTGAGTATATGTATGTTTGTTGTATTTAATGCTGTATTGTGCCGGCTTAAAATTGCAACTAATTTCGTCTCGCTGATGTCGTAAGAGGCGACTTCAGATTAGGTGATTTTTTGAGAGGTATTTGATTGAAGCGATAACCATTACGCCCGATTTCTGAATTGAGTATTCAAGCTGAGAACGACTTAAGTATCGTTTTGTCTCATTCAGTTGTTAAGATTTCAATGCGACAGAACGATACTTAAGTTGTTCTCAGCTGAAATACTCAATTCAGAAATCGGGCGTTAACCTTTTATTTTTTCATCACTATCCGACTAAGCTTCCAAATGAGGAGTTTCATTTTTGAATCTCTGGTTACCCCTTTTTGGGAGTAATAGCCGTTGGTATATGTATGTATGTATGCACTTTAAATAGTACCTGTATTTTACCTTAGAATGTTCCTACCCAATTTATTATCGTAAATTTAAAATCATTTTAAGATGTTGCATGAAATATTAGCTACGATGGAAAGATATGAGAGCATTGGTGCTTTTTGAACGTGAATATAGGATAAAGGACGACCGGATTTCCGAGTTTTTAGCGGCTAGCCCTGCGGGACGCATACATTATATAGCCCATTTGACAGCCCACACAAGTGGTTTTCGTTTAAATAAAAGTTTAGTGCAAATCGTAGTCGAGGTTTTATGAGCGATAAGTCCAGTTTTACGTTGTTTGTATATTTTGTAAATACAGATTGTTGGACGGTTAACTGTTTCGTGTACAAATTGTAAAAAAAAAAGTTTTCATACGAACGTAAGTATTCGTATATTTTTTTTGCATACATACATATACTCACGGCTATAAATCTCTAGAAGGGGTAGCCAGAGCTAAGGAATTAGAAATTCCTCAGCCACATTTGGAAAATTGAGTGGGGAAAGGATGGTAAAGTAAAGGTTGTTGGTGATGGGTCTCCAACCGCATCGCCCGAAAATCCCTTAAAAGCCCCAATACATCGGTAGAGCGGGGTAGTGCTATTCTAAGCCGACACTACACGGCTATTTTTTTTGCATTCCTTAATTATGGGAAAATATTACGTAGAGCAAAACAAGGCTCTAGCCTTTTAGTGAAAACCTACATGAAATGATGTGAATTTAGGGTGATTTGTCTTTTGTCCTCCACGCTGGCCTAATGCGAGTTTGTAGATCAACGACTACTACCGATGTAGTAACCAGGACTTAAAACGTTATAGGTTTATTTTATTTATTTCATCCTTTAAAAAAATAAATGATTTAGTGTAATTTTGACAAAAAGTTTTTGATTATGAAAATCTCGGGGGATTAAACAATATCGCCTTAGGAAGCCGTCTCCAACTTATTGAATTCCTCAAGGATTCTCTCATCGGATATATCTCCAAAAATATGAGTCTTTTCAAGTTCGCTACGAATATTTGATTAAATCCTTCACTCGAGCGGTTTCGTTTACTTTATATTGAGATTCCGATTTATACTTATTCAACCAGATGTTTTGTAAAAAAAACAATCCATTACTACCATAATTATGTTTTTGTGATGATTGAAAATTGTGACGCAAATATTTTCACTAAATTTATTCGTAGCACACTATGAGGGGAACGATGGCAATAGATCGAAAAATACTGAATAGGTGTTGAGCACTTATTTGGATTTCATGGTTTGTGAACGATGATAGAAAACAACCTTGATAGCTCGGTGGGGAGTATCACCGCTTCATACGTTGAGAGGCGTGTGTTCGAACCCTGAGTCGGGCCTATAGGCCTATATATGAAGGGGACTTTTTAGTCATATATGTAGTTAATTTATCACGTTTGTTTACGGTATGGGAAAACATACATACATAATACATCCACGCCATTAGTATCTCTGTCACCCCTTCAGGGATATATGGCGTGAAGTTTTGAGTTGCGCTGAGTTGATAGAAAACAGTACTGACATATTTTTACAAAATATATACCGACATATTACACAAATCAAGTTAGCTCCAAAGTAACTACAATTTGATGACTTGTGGTATGGCGTACCAACTAAACGATACATTTAATATTGCATATATAAGACACTATCATCTATCTATATTCATCATTTAAATTTCGCGCTCAACGGGAATCGAACCGGTAAACTCCAAATTTAGAGAGCAACTTTTATATATATGTATTATACAATATTAAACATATCGTTGAGTAAGTATCCCACAGTAAAAGTTTGTTTGGGGCTAACTTGATCAGAGTGTAATATGTCTGTATATTTATTTATTATTTGGTTTAGTTGAATTTGTGGGAACAGCAAAGATATACTGGCCAGTACACCCTGCTGTGTACCAACTTAGAATTTGTTATGTTTAGCTAGAGAAACATTTCGATACCGCGATGTACGATTTTTTATGACGCTGCTAGTATGCGAGTGAGTTCTCCGTCTAGCGGTCGCCATAGTACTCCCCTCCTAGTCGATAGACGATATCGAAGAGCTAGGAGGTACCTGTTACCAATAGTAGAAAGGGACTAGTGTGCGAGCGAGTTCACCGTCTAGTAGTAGAGTGCAGTGTGAGCAGTGAGGCAGAGTAGCGTGCCAGTAGATGCTCGGTCGGGTGAATAGAGTAGTTTGGTAAGGTAAACGAGGAGTATAAGATGTGGGTAGATTGAGAAATGTAGTGGGTAGATTGAGAAATGTAGTGGGTAGATTGAGAAATGTAGTAGAAAGATTCGTCATGTTGTCGTCGGGGTCACCACTGTGGGAACAGCAAAGATATACTGGCCAGTACACCCTGCTGTGTACCAACTTAGAATTTGTATCTGGGGGCACGGCAGTGCCCCTGCCAAGTCTCGAGCAAAACGGGCACGGCCGTACCATCTTTTCTCGAAGCGGTTCGCGGCTGTTTCGCCCCCCCTATATCTTCGACGTGGACAAAGCTAGGAGTTTAGGTTTTCGGTGAATAATAGTAGGCATTAGAACAAGCTTAAGTTCGAAATTACACGCCAAATGAATTTATAGTTTAGGAGTTACGGTCGATCAAAGTTACACCATTTTGTCACTCACTGACTCACTGACAGATCATCAAAAATCTAAGGTACTTCTAGCAGACTTAGAAACTTCAAATTTTGCACCAAGATAGGTCATTAGCCACATATAAAGGAAAAATTATAAAAACATCAAAAAATTATATGCCATAGAAAACAATTTTATATTTGCGGTTTGGCAAGAACATTATGTATGGATTTTGACTGCATTGTTAACTTTGTTCGTTGTTCAAGTACCTATTCAATTGGATGAATACATACATAGAATGGAAAAGAATAATATAAATGTAATACATAGACTATCATTAATACAAATTAATACATAAAGTTCATTAAATTAATAAAGCTAAAACTCCATTGTATTGCGATAAATATTGTATGCGCGCTCGATAGATGGCGTTGTACCTGTCTGAATCGCGCTATGGTTTCGTTACAAAGCGCAGTGTAAGTAGTACTTCAAAATAATTCGATAATTTTCATTTGATAGCGCCATCTGTCTATGAAAACCTATTTCGAAACTAAAAAATATTGTAGTGATAATTGATATTCGGAGAACTTTACGTGTTATTTAGTTTAGTTTAGTTATAGTTTGTAAGTTAGTAGATATATATTTATTTAGTTAGTTATTTGTTAGTTAGTTTAGTTCTATTTAGTTTGCATATATATATATATAAGTTTAAGCCCTATTGTTATAGAAGTAATTGTAAATATAGTGTAATGGAACGTGAAATATTGTACATAAATGGCGACCTTTGTCCACACAGAGTCATCTCTATTCCTGGAGATGGGTCGTGTTTATTTCATTCGTTGTCATACAGCATGTATGGGAGTTTTCAGTCGTCAAACAAGCATACGTGGCCCTTTCAAGAGTGACTAGTTTGGGTGGATTACATTTAATAAATGTGAATTTTAGTAGTATCAAAGCTCAGGAGACAGCAATAGCTGAATATAATCGACTCCGAAGTATATATCGCCCAGACTTGTCTACCTTAGAAGTAACGAAGCCTCAGAGAAGAAACAAAAGAGATAGAGATAGAGAATGGGTTCTAAGCAAAGCAGTAGCTGACGTCCAAGAAATTGTGAGGTCACCTAAAAGTAAAAGAAAGAAATACACTTACAAAAAATAAATGAGATCCCACCAAAAACATTAAATGTAAAAAATGCCAAGTCTCTCGATGCAGTCTTTCCATCGTAAAAAGTTTTGAGATCTCATAGAAGCCAAGTCCTATTCAAAATATTTCGTAGTTATAAATCAACATTTAGTAATTGTATCAATAGTTTTCTTTATATTATAATTATAGTGACTTGGCAATGAGCACAAATTAAAAGCTGCTTGCTGCCTGGAATTATATGCAAATGTTACTGACGAGACCAGTGATCAGATTATTTGTTATGTGTGAATCATGATGGTCACTACCGACTACATGCTCCAATACAATAATTAAGAATACCTTACGGGCCATCGCTTTATAAAAGTAAATGAATCGAGAGTGCACTAAGACTGACTGCCGTTGCCGAAATTCGGTTGGGACGACACGGATAAACCAAAAGAAAATTAATTTTGTGATATTAATGTTTACGCATGCGGTGTGTGTAACTTTCAACTCCTCCAAATATGCCGTTTTATTTGTTTCTTCTTGTGCTCATTGCCAAGTCACTATAATTATAATATAAAGAAAACTATTGATACAATTACTAAATGTTGATTTATAACTACGAAATATTTTGAATAGGACTTGGCTTCTATGAGATCTCAAAACTTTTTACGATGGAAAGACTGCATCGAGAGACTTGGCATTTTTTACATTTAATGTTTTTGGTGGGATTTATGTTTAGCTAGAGAAACATTTCGATACCGCGATGTACGATTTTTTATGACGCTGCTAGTATGCGAGTGAGTTCGCCGTCTAGCGGTCGCCATAAATTCGACGCTCTATTCAGTATTGCCTGATTCATATAAAAGTTTGCATAATACAACCCACTTTCCGCTTAGATTATTAGTTATATTAGTAATTTGTGTTAACTTCTAGTATTTTTTATCCTATAATGGGTGCTCCTGTGTGAAATATAGGCAGCCAATTCTGCCTCAGAAACTCTCCTACCGCAACCTGCTCGATTATCGCTCAGCCTAAAAGATCTACAATACATATGTAATATATTTATTTTTAATAGTAAAGCAACGTTGACTTTAAATTTATCCTGACTCTGTGATAAACAAGGAAACGAATGCATGACTTTTTCTCTATGGTTCAAATACTTTTTTTTTTATTTCCGAAGCATTCAAAGTTTAATTTAAATCTTTTTGTTCATGAAAACCTCATGTGGGGATTCTTACTAATAAATGAAGAATAAATAATGGAAAGAAAAATTTCGACACAGGCGGGATTTGAACCCGCGACCTGCCATGCGAAATGCCATGGATGCTGCCAGCGCGAAATTCTTCTATCCTTTATTTCTTTTACACGTTTTAATAGTGTTTGCGTTTCCTACCTCCGAATTTATTACTAATTAGGAAGGCCACTTGTCTATCTTTTCAGATAGAATGCAAATGTTGAAAACGCCTAACTTTCACATAATTTAAATCTTTTTGTTCATGAAAACCTTATGTGGGGATTATTACTAATAAATAAAGGAAAGAAAAATACCCGAGGTCGCGGGTTCGAATCCCGCCTGTGTCGAAATTTTTCTTTCCTTTATTTATTCTTTATTTATAAGCATTCAAAGTTTGTTGATCATTTTGGTCGCAGCAGCTCCGCTCTATTACAATCTAGCGCCGACACACAGCAAAGGAC